>OZ035881.1:138383996-138554541 GCA_964034835.1 Muscina levida
GCGAATGGACAAGTAGAACGGTATATGGATACTGTGGCGAATTTATTGAGAACGAACCTGGATGCGAATAATGATTGGACTCGTTATGTCAGTAGTGTTCAGTTAGCTCTTAACACGACAGTCAATATAATGACCGGGTTTCCTCCACTAAAAATATTGATAGGAATTACAGGACGTACTTCAGATGTTGGTGCTCTTCTGAATGATTTGGAAGTTGAGCCATAGTACGATAATGTGGATGCAATACGTATCTTCGTTAATAGGCGGACAGAGGAAGACGCAAAACGAATGAAAATACGATTTGATTTAAATAAAAGTAAGCCAACTGAATTAAAAATTGTTCAAAAGGAAAGTGCAAGCATATTATCGGGTCCGTATGAAATAGTCGGCATTCTTCTTAATGATCGTTACAAACTAAAAAAAAGATAGCTTCCGTACTATTGTAGTTGCTGCAAGGGAGGTAATTTCCTGTTACTGAGACTGCAAACGAGGAACAGGTTACAGGATAAATCAAGGTAAAACTTGGTTAATTTCATCATTAAAATAGACAAAAAATCGAATTCAGGGACAAGCTTAAGATTGCCTCTGAGCCATTACTGTCGGTTAATACACTAGTTGTCAAGCTTAAGATTGCCTCTGAGCCATTACGTTCGGTAAATGTACTTGTTGTCAAGCTTAATATTGTATCTGAAGCTAAAGTTCCAAGTGAAGTTAATGTTTGACTGAAGTTGTGGACAAGCTTAAGATTGCCTCTGAGCCATAACGTTCGGTTAATTTACTTATTGTCAAGCTTAATATTGCCTCTGAGACTTAAAGTTCCGAGTGAAGTTAGTGTTTGACTGAAGTTGTGGACAAGCTTAAGATTGTCTCTGAGCCATTACGTTCGGTAAATGTACTTGTTGTCAAGCTTAATATTGTTTTTGAGACTAAAGTTCCAAGTGAAGTTAATGTTTGACTGAAGTTGTGGACAAGCTTAAGATTGCCTCTGAGCCATGACGTTCGGTTAATGTACTTGTTGTCAAGCTTAATATTGCCTCTGAGACTTAAAGTTCCGAGTGAAGTTAGTGTTTGACTGAAGTTGTGGACAAGCTTAAGATTGCCTCTGAGCCATTACGTTCGGTAAATGTACTTGTTGTCAAGCTTAATATTGCCTCTGAGACTTAATGTTCCGAGTGAAGTTAGTGTTTGACTGAAGTTGTGAACAAGCTTAAGATTGCCTCTGAGCCATTACGTTCGGTAAATGTACTTGTTGTCAAGCTTAATATTGCCTCTGAGACTTTATGTTCCGAGTGAAGTAAGTGTTTGACTGAAGTTATGGACAAGCTTAAGATTGCCTCTGAGCTATAACCTGTGATTAATAGACTGTTGGTGTCATGCTTATGACTTTAATTTGATAAATTCAGGTGAGTAATGTTAATGTGTAAACAAGCTAATTATTGCCTCTGAGTTGCGAATTTAAAATCTTATGGAGTTTTTAAAGATTATTTCTACAGATCTCAATATTGTTATTGGTTAATGCGATTAGATATCTAGAGCTGATTTGTGATCTTTTAACTGGTTTGAAAAAAAGTAGGCGTTGTTTTGTATGCAAAGATTTTGAAATAAATTATGTTCTTGTTATTCACACAAAAATTGTTGATTCATCGAGAGCGATGATATTGCAGGATGGCCGTGTTAGAGCATAGTGCTATACGATAGCGCTGTAGTTTGTACTTTAGTACTCGTTGTGTTTGATGTCAGTCTGATTTCTATTGTGAAAGAAAGAGACAGTAGATCTGTACACCGGAAAAGCGGAAAGGGAAGTGAGCGTTGAAAAAGTTCTCATTCAAGAAGTTCGTTCTGTGGTGTACAGAACTACAAAGAAAAATTATAAAAACTGAAAATAATTTTCTGTCAAAGAAAAATAGAAAATATTTTAATAATTTTCTATCATATATATATGATGATCCTAACAAAAAGTTTGGCCCAAGAACGCCAAAACCTGCGGAGGTTTGACTATACTTGCCAAGTATTTTCAACCTGACTTGGAATTTCTCACCCCATAAAATGTTCCACAGTTTTATTGCAAAAACATGTCATTAATGAACAGAAATCCTACATGCTGTTATATTTTTCATCATCCAACGTTTTTTCACTCCCATGAAACGCCTTTCGCTTATCATACTTTGCCACCGTGCCTTCATTAGTGTCTCCTCTAAAATAGCTGTCATTCAAAACAACTTCCTAAATAGAAGCAGCAAACTAACCTCATTTTTCATTAACCTAATTCAAGTTATAGGAAAGTTAGCTGTTGCTGCTGCTTTTTATTTTGCAATCTTTTTTGAATAAGCTCCATAACGACCACCCTTTACAACAAAGTTCTTTCTAAAATTACAAACAAAATCTCTATGAATATGGAACATGAGTTTTTTATATCCTGTTCGTATTTGTATGTGAGATTTTTTTTTTTTTATTAAAATCAAGTTAAAAACTTTCACAAAAGGGTAATTTCATACATGGTTAGCTTTTATTAGAATAGTAATTCTCACATTTGCTATTGCAACCCTAGCAAACATTCAAATGCACACTCGCACACACACACACATACACACATGTGCACGAACATTCATGCCACAATGGACTTTCTTTGAATAGCGAGCATGGTGAACTTTTCATACATTCACATCCACGTCCTGCCACCCTCTGACACATTTTTGAATTTACATTTATATTATATAGTTAACGGAAATCATTTCCCGTTTTTAGCTTCCAATTTGCTTAGAACACATCGCCGCCCACATACAACACACACACACACATACATACAGAGAGACGTTTTACACATTCACAGGATTTTGTTAACTCTTTCCTTGGTTTTCAATCCATAAAGATTAAGGCAAATAGTGGTGGGTTTAGCACAATTTTACGCAAATAGACTTAAAGTGAAACAAATTTAAATTGCACTTAAGATTTGGGAAAGAAGGTTAAGTTTTGAAGAGATTTGCTGAATGTAAATATTTACGAGTCAATGAATTTTATAGAGCGCACAGCATTACAATAAGGAAGATAAACATTTACAAAATTATGTAAGGTAACTTTGCGATGAATTAGAAATGTTAGACGTGAGAAAAGGATTTGGTAGTGAATTAACTGGAACTTGAAGGCGTAATAATTTAAATTTCTTAAAATAACAGAGAAACAAAATTTGTGGAAAATTTTGACAATTGATTTTAGGTTTTTGTATAGAAAAAGTATACTTTCGCTTTGCATCCCTTGAAGAAAATATGGTAGAGCTGCAAGCATCTACCATGTTAACATACTCTCAATTTAGGACCCCTTGAACGCCATTTACAGTTCAACTACAAACCTGAAAGCTTTAGCTTTTGGCACATGGCAGTGAAATTAATTACTTACATTCAGTCACTGCTTTTGTATCTGTATCCCCCTCCTCATGTATACAAATTTTGCACATAAAAGTGCAATTTCTATATCATAACTTTCCCTTTCTTATACGTTTTACAAACACACACAAATGCACCCGCAACGGCTTCCGTTTAATTTTTACATAAATCTGCGTTTTTTTTTTATTACACAAACTTGTGCCTCAACAACCGCGAAGTGATAATATGTCAATAAACAACATCCACTCTCTGTCAAGAAGAACAAAAAAAAATCTCATTAAAATATATCACGTAAAATATAACATTGCATTTATAGATTTATAATTAAATTTCGTTTTCAGTTTAAGAACCCACAAAAAACGATAGATAAACGTAAAATATTTGGCAACCAAATGAAATGGAATACGAAAAAAAACCAAATTGGTAACCAAGTCTGGAGTTTGTTTATGTATCGCATTTATGTGTATGGATATCTCCCGCACTAATAACTCTGATTAAATATTCCACACACACAAAAGTATAACCATAAATAATATAAATATTACAATTCATAACAATCCCTTTTAAGATTTTTTTTTTCTGTTGTAAATATGTTTCGGCCATCAAAAAATGTTAATACATTAAAACGCAGCGGCAAAAAAATTAAATGTATATTTAAATATTAATTAATCTAATAAAAAAAAGAGAAATCGAAAATGTCTTCAAAATGTCAATATGATAACTAATAAACTTTTAGGGACTGTTATGTGTACTGCTCTTTAAAGCGAAACTTAAGAACTCATCATTGTTATTTTACATAAGCCTATTTGAGGAAACTTTAAGCGATGGTGGGTCGTATTTGTCCCTACACTACATATGAGAATACCATCAGTATTTTTGCAAGATATTGTGCAAGATTCTTCTCTGGATCTCAAGGCTGACGTTATTTGTTTTGTTGATGGCAGAGCCTAGGTAGATAAACTTATCTACCACCTCGATTCTTTGTTCATTTTCCCATTTTCGCTGATTCCTTCTGTATACCTGAGAAAGCTGCAGCCACATCCCGCAGTTATCGGCTGATGATGTCGACATCATCAGCATACGCAATTAGCATGCGGTTTTTGTTGAATATCGTTTCACTCGTGTTAACTGCATCTTTCCTCATTATCGTTCCCACCACTATGTTAAAGAGATCTCATGATAGGCTGTCGCCTTGTCTTAGGACTCGTCAGGTATTAAATGGCACAGTAAAGTCCTTGCCAATATTCACTGAAAACTTTGTATCAGTCGGCGTCTTTCTGCAAAGGCGTATCAGCTTCGGAAGAATACCAAAGACTTCGAGTATTAACTGCCGTTTCGGGCTGCGGGAGACAGCTTTATATGCGACATAAATTGGTACGTGTCGAATTGTTTCTCTAGGGTCTTTTCCAGAATATACCGCAGTGTGAATATGTGGTCAGAACCTTATATGCGATTTAGAAAAGGCTGAGCCCGCGGCAGTTGACATAACATGACATGACAAAACACGCTTTGATTGCAATCATCGGGCATGCACTCGTTAAGCCAAACCGTGTGTAGGATCTGGTGCATGCTCATTCTCAACCCATCGCCAACGGAAATGAATAGCTCTGCTTGAAGTCCGTCTACCCCTGCTGCATTATTATTTTTCACCCGCGATGTTGCTTTTCTTACCTCCAGACATGCAACAAGGCCTTCTGAGACACTCCCTCCAATTCCATAGGAAGCGTACCCGTATACGATTATGGCTTTAGCCGTTTGGTCTGGGTGATGATACCAGTATTATCCCTTTTCGGCCTTTTTACCCCTAAATGTTTAAATTACTAAAATCCCCCAAGGTGTCTCTCTAATTCTTTATACATTTTCGTATCTCAAACTTTAGTCTGGGCGATAATACCAGTTTTATCCTTTTTTTTCCAACTAAAGAACGAATTAATGACTACGATGGCTTAGACATGTTGCCAGGATGGATGTAAATGCTAAAGCGAGAAAGGTGTTTGAAGACGAACCTGAAGGACGGCGCAGAGCAGGGAGACCCAAACTCCGTTGAAAAGACCAAGTGGTAGGCGAAGTGCTGCTATCGGGTAAGACTAACTGGAGAACACACGCAGAAGACCGAACTCTTTAATACTTCAGGCATCAAATTAATGAATCACGTTCGTAAGTTGTAATTGGCCACTTAAGTAAGTGTAAGTAAAGAACAAATTTTGAAAAATTTCTTCACATCGCACAACTAAAATATTTACTTAAATTTTTGCGATTATACCTTTAGCCGTTTAGAAGAAGTTTACTACCTTTTGCATTTTTTACCCCTTAAAGGTAAGAATTTCGAATACCGTCCTTGCTTCGTTATAATTCCAAGTCCATATAAATTATCATGATTATATCATTATCCGTTTGGTCTGGCCGATAGTAACATTTTTATCTCTTTTTAGATTCTTTTACCAAGAAATATCGGATTTCAAAAAAACCTTCACTCCAATTTGATATTCAGCATGCCAATATTAATTTCTACTATTATAGCATTAGCCGATTGATCAAGTAATTTTTACCTCTAAAAGTACGAAAATCCAAAAATCCATTCTTAGCTGATGTTTATTGGAAAAGGAAAGCAACCACCCCAAATTTCATCATCCTATCTACAGCCAGTAAGTTATTACAATCGTTCTATTAATATGACCTACATAACAATTGTTTCAAAAGGGGCGTGGCACTGCCCATTTCGCAGCGAGACGTTATCCCCCATGTACTATTTACATATGTAGCAAATCTCATCTTCATACTTTTAAAAGCTCGTGAAATATGATTGATTGATGATCGGTTCATTTGTTTCGCCCAGATAACGGTTTTCGCAAAAGGGGCATGGCACCGCCCATTTTCCAGCGAAACGGTCTATTTATTTGACCTATATTACTATTTTTAAAAAAGGGGTGTGGCACTGCCCACATAAACCGAAATTTCAATCGGTCTTATCTCAAGAGTTCGTGACTTCGTACCTGTAATGGTTCAAAAGATACAGTCATTTTAAAATTGCAGTTGTATGGGGTGGTGCCACGCCCATTTTAAGCCCTTTCAGTCCGAATTTCCAAAAATCCCTTCTTAGTGCACGCCTACGTCATAAAAGAAACCTACATTCTAAATTTCACGGTTCTAGCTTTAGCCGTTTGGGCTAGAGATCAGTCAGTCACCCAAGCCTTTTATATATATAGATTATTACTCGGAGTGGTGCATTTGTATGGGAGCTACCAGAAGGAGCGTGGCTAGACTTTAAATTTTTTCTTCAAAACTTTATCCTGTTATAGCTTAAAAAAATACAGAATTTGGGCACGATTGCGTTTTGGGTGTATTGATATTATTATTCCATCTCTTAAGTGGGGGTGCGACTATACTTCAAATTTTCTTCTTCAAAACTTTATCCTGTTATAGATTAACAAAATTCGGAATTTTGGCACGATCATATCGAGTGTATTGTATGGGAAGTACCAGAATGGGTGTGGCTAGACTTCCAATTTGTTTTCAAAATTTTATCTATTTATATCTTAATAAAATATACAGAGTTTAGGCACGATAACGTTGGTTGTACTGATATTATTACTCGATTTTAAATGTGGACGGAGGGGTACATTTGTATGGGAAATACCAGAAGGGGCGTAGCTTGACTCCAGTTTTTTTCTTCCAAACATTATCCAGCCATACCTTTAGAAAATATAGAATTCAGGTGTATTATTATTATTACTCGATTTCTAAAGTAGGCGGAATGATATATTTGTATGGAAAGTATCGGAAGAGGCATTACATGGCTTTGCAATACCGGAAGTATTATAGAGAAATATTACACTGTTTCAAATCGTTTGGTTGCCACTTTCGAAAGTTGTCGTGCGTAACAGTTAGACAGGCAGACAGACGGACATGGGTCAAACGACTTAAAAAGTCATAAATTGTATTTGGTTCAAAGAAACTTAGGGTAAAATGTGAGTACTTCTATGTGTTACATCGTTTTAAATGATATATACCCTCCTACCCGTAGGGTGAGTGCTGAAACTGACAATTTTATATCATTCTCAAAAATAGGTCTGTTAGAATGGAAGGTCCAGGAGCATGTAGGGCGATATAGCCTATTTGAATTATAATCCTTTCAGATAACACTATGACACAATTTGATGGTCATTGTCTCGGGGGTGAACCAAACCAATTTCAAACGATAGCAATTGACCTCAGTAACGAAACCCTAAACTCCATTTTGCTCCACTGCGTCACAAATTTTTTTTACAGTGGTTTAAAGTTTGATTTTTTTGGTCAAAAGTCGAATCAAATAATATGAAAAATCATCTGTAAAAATACGTTTGGGGTATTTCATGTCTTTGGAGACCTATATTAAAACAATCAGGGGAATATTTTCTCGGAACATTTTAACCCTCTAGCTCCCACCCGTATGGGACATTTTTGGCCCAATTTTAAAAAACTGTTTAAAAGTCTACTTTGGACGGAGGTCAAGGATTAGAATTTTCGATAGAAATATTCTCCGGAAAATTTCACTAAGAGTCACCGAAGACAAATAACCTGTACGAGTCAAAGGTTCCAAAATAAAATCAAAATGAAATGTTAAAAAGTCTATTTTTGAGCAAACAGTGCAACGCACTTTCTCGGGAGTGAACCAAACCAATATCAAACGATAGCATTTGACCTCAGTAACAAAACCCTAAACTCCATTATGCTCCACTACATCACAATTTTTGTTTACAGTGGTTTAAAGTTAGATTTTTTTGTTCAAATGTAAAATAAAAGAAAATGAAAATTCATGTGTAAAAATAGATTTGGGATAGTTCATGTCTTCGGAGACCTACATTAAAATTTTCCGGGAAATATTTCCTCGAAACATTTTAACCCTCTATCTGCCACCCAATTTGAACATTTTGAGAAATTTGACTTTTAAGCTGTTTTTCAAAATTCATCCTAAGGGTAGGAGCTGGAGGGTTCAAATGTTCTGATCAAATGTTTCTCTGAAAATTTTAATGTATGTCTCCGCAGACATGAACTATACCAAAGCTATTTTTACACATGATTTTTCATTTTCTTTTATTTGACTTTTGATTATAAAAATCCATCTTTAACCCACTGTTTACAAAAATTGTGACGTAGTGGAGAAAAATTGAGTTTAAGGTTTTGTTACTGAGGTCAAATGCTATCGTTTAATATTGGTTTGGTTCACTCCCGAAAAAGCGCGTTGCACTGTTAGCTCAAAAATAGTCTTTTTAACATTTCATTTTGATTTTATTTTGGAACCTTTGACTCGGAACCGTTATTTGTCTTCGGTGACTCTAAGTGAAATTTTCCGGAGAATATTTCTATCGAAGATTCTAATCCTTGACCTCCGTCCAAAGTTGATTTTTAAAAAGTTTTTTAAAATTGGGCCAAAAATATCCCATACGGGGCAGCTAGAGGGTTAAAATGTTCCGAGAAAATATTCCCCTGATTGTTTTAACATAGGTCTCCGAAGACATGAAATACCCCAAACGTATTTTTACAGATGATTTTTTATATTCTTTGATTCGACTTTTGACCATAAAAATCGAACTTTAAACCACTGTAAAAATAAATTGTTACGTAGTGGAGCAAAATGGAGTTTAGGGTTTTGTTGCTGAGGTCAAATGCTATCGTTTGATATTGGTTTGGTTCACCCCCGAAAAAGTGTGTTGCACTGTGTAATTCATCGATATTTAAGAGAGTTATCGTGTTTTAGCATTATTTAAAAAGTGTCAAAAACCATCCATGATTGTTTACTAGAATAATCAGCTGTTGTAATTCAGGCAATGCGGAAAATACCAGTTCGAATTTGGATTCAGGCCACAACCGCCTATTCTGACTATTACTATTATCTGCATTATATGATAAGTCAGGTGCATTCTTATAAACAGTTTACCAAAAGTAGCAACATGTTTGAACACTTCAATATACCACCCATGCGAATGTAAAGGCCTCCCAGACTGTCGACACAACGAAATGTTTGTTAACGCATGCGGTTACTCAGAGATTTTGTGGTTGCCAAAAATATAAGCTACTATTGTCATAAAGAACACCGGTTGTTTTGTCTGCTCGTTATTGACATTATAAACTGAGCAATTTCACCAATAAGAGGAGGCAATAACCAATTTATAAATTTATACATTTAGCTATAATATTTTGTTAACTCATAAAAAAACATAACGAAAAAAAAACAAAGCTACATCAACTGAACCAGCACTGCTTTGTTTAAAATGCTAATATCTATCAGCATGAAGGCAAATGGTTACGAGTGGGCGGTGATGTTAACAATAAAAGCATTGCACGACGATGATGCTTAGAATAACTCTTTTGATTGATTTGAAAATGCTGTATGTTTCAAAGCATGTCTTATAATTTGAATTTATTTATACTTTTAATTTTGTATCCTTACAAAAACAAACAAAAAGAATGAAAACAATTTCCATTTCCATCTAATTTAATGAACTATAATATCTTTGGAAAGTTTAACAAAGGTATAAGGGTTCTGCGAAAATATAGGATTCATGTGAAATATTTGAATATATCGATGATGGCAAGATTATCGGCGTAAGTAAATATCTCTGCATCTCTAATTCGAGAAGCAATTCATTGACTGAAGGTAGCTATAGAAGTTGATACAGAACTCCTCCCTGAGGTTAATCAATTAACTTTCCTCTGAAGGTTCTTTCCACCTGGAGCATTTTGCGAGTCTTGAAACTGTCAGCGCCAAGATCATTTTATTAATAAAAAAATTACAATTCCTTTAATCTGTTTATATAAAGTTTCCCTACATAAGCAACAGTTTCACTTTTCCATTCATCAAAAGATTTTGAACTGTATTTATTTTGTAGCAGTTGTACTCCGTGGCGTATGATTTACGTGGAATATTACTTATGATAATCATAGAGTTTAAATCGTGAAAAGTTCCCCTATACGATACATACATACTTCAAACCGATATTAAATTATTATGGCATGTAACTTGACAAAACGAAAGATGCAGAACTTCTTCTTTTTGGGGCTACTTTTACGTGCAGTTCTCTGAATTAATTCCCAAAAGCATGTGTTGTACTGTGTGATGTTAATTATGTAATAAATCTATGGGACGGGGACAAAATTCTAGACTTCCATCCCAGTTTTATGAGAAACATAAAAACCTCCTATGATTAAACCCTACACTTTGGGGAAGATGTCATCTAAATTTTCAAGGACGGATCAAAATTAGGAAAAATAACGGGCTGTGAACACTTTTCGTAGCAGCTGAAGTTGCATCTGTCGATTAACTGTAGCAGCCTAAAATATCGGCCATTAGAATATTAGTAACTGATAGTAAAGCGGCTATTAGATCACTTGAGAACGTGTACGCCATTTCGAGAAATGTTCAGCCATAACGGTCGCCTCTGGAGAAGATAGAGAGACATTCGACTGATACCCAACCAAAGAGCTGATGCATAGGCAAAGGCCTCCACCATCGTGAATTCGGGTGAAGTTTACGGTCACATTGATATTCTTCTTACATGGAATTAACAGATAACTAGAAGGAAACTGAATTTTATTGCTAAGGAAACATGGGTAAAAGAATCTGCTTCCACTGCAACCAAATATATTTGGCCTACCATGAATATACAGGGGATATGAATTGTTCTGAACCTGTCTAGAGTCCTTTTGAGGAACATCAAAGCTCTAAAAACTGGTCAAGCTAAGAGGTCAAGACTTCCCTACAACGATTTTCGTAGAAGCTACAGCGAGCAGCTAGGAGAAAAGACCACGGAGCATTTTCTATGTCACTGCCCTGCTTTTGGTGACTTGAGGTGTAAGAAGTTTGGTCATTGGACACTTATGGACGATTCCTGTATTTCAGTAGGCGATCTGTGTAAAATCCACGCCTCTATCAGAGCAATGACCAATTAGAGTAGGAAAAATTGGTGCGAGACTTATATTAGGGACGTAAACTAGGACCCAAGTGAGCTATGCTGAAGACGGCTGCCAAATTAACCTAACTTAACCTATTAAGTGAGTTACTGAACTGTCAACCGCAAGATCATGTACTGATTTTCGGATTACTGTAGGTATAATATAATTGAAGACTTCATCGAACAGATTTAGTACTCTTCAGTCGGAAACAGAAATCGCCAAATAAATCTAACATCCATTTGTCCAACTTGGACAGGAAGCTTAATTAGAGACAGAACATGGAAAAAAGATCCAAGAACGCACTCATAGCTTTATATACAAGCCGGAAAGTTATTGGGAAACCCTAGGGATTCAAACCCAAGGTAACACTTTGAATTTACAATGGCATAATGAAGCCAATACTACAATATGGCTCTCGTATAGTTTGGTGGTATGCGCTCGACAAGAAGAGCAAATTTCGACAAATGGATCATGTTTAACGTTCCTTTTGTCTCCTAATAACCGGTTGTATAAAATCGACTCGCTCTAAGGCACTCTATACGATACTTAATCTATTAATCACCTTGTCTGAGCTGCAAATGCTCCTCTCTCAAATCAGCCATTCAACTAAACGAGATTGAACATTGGGATCCCTCCATCGGACACTCAAGGATACTCTACCATATCAACATCTCACTTTAAACTGACTACGTGCTTAGCGCACGGAAATCAAACATTATCTGTGGAACTAGAACGCCCTCCAAAAAGGAAAGGACAGAGAACGAGAACGCTATGTATTGACCAATAAACATCTTTACTGATGGGTTCAAATTGGATGACAAGGTGGGATGTGATATCTACTCCGCGGAACTAAGCATAAGTATAAGATCAAGGATTCCAGACTTCTGCAGCGTTTTTCAAGCGGAAATACTTGCTATTAATTAAGCCGCGGACGTGATGAACGTGAGGAGGGTATCAGGGTATGGATACCTCGGAATTGAGGACTACTGCAGAGCGGTCGAAGAGGCCCGACATAGCTCAGCCCTGCAGGAAAGTGACGTTGAACACTTAGCACTTTAACCCATATCCACATGTAAGAGTACCTTCGGAAATATAATATTTAATACTGCAAACGACAGATGGAAGAATGAGGAAACCTGCAGAAAGGAAAAAAAGACATGGCCTGAATATAACGCGAAGCGTACGTGAGCAGATAAGAAGTATTATTACCTTCCTTACGGGACATTGACCCATAGGCAGACATGCAAACAGAATGGGATTCTCAACGAAAAGCAAATGTATCTACTGTGGGAATAACAGCAGTGAACCAGATACCGACCACATTATATGCGAATGCCCAGACTTATACAGAAGGAGACTGGAAACCTTGGGGAAATGCTTCTTAAATGGTGTAGAGGAACTAAGATCCTTGGATATCGGAAGGATCAACAACTTTTGTAAAATCATACCATAGGTTGAAGGGATGGCGCAAATGCCCAATAAGTATCACAATGGGTACATAGGGACCTAAGTGATCTCCTCTTCGAAGGAGATGCCTGCATACCAACCAACCAAGCTGTCTCATTTGACTTTCTTTTAGTGTATACTTACTAAGATTTGATGTATCAAACTTGATTTCATTCAATTTCGCAACAACTATCCTGCGTACATTTCAAAGATACATATTTTAAATTCTATGCCATGGCTACCAAAGAAATAAGGCTATATCAAAAAATTGCTATAATGTATTGATGGAACACGTAATGTTAGTGTCTGTTCATTATTTACATCCATTGACTAAAGCATAAAATTTATTTATTACAAATTGTGATTGCATATGTGCATATTTTCTTACACATGCAGTGGCAGCTACTTTTTTTAAATCTTTGTACATGTCGGTATACAAACAGACAACATAAAAATCAATTGGCAAAATAACCCATATATGTGAAAAAAATAGTTTATTTTTAAGTGAAAAATATAACCGCAATAACAGTAACAACAATTGAGCTGGAATACCAGCATAAATAACATCAACGTCAATAGTAACACGAGCCACAGCAACAACGTTGAAATAAACAGATTTCATGGTTTCACAACCAAATAAATGCGAGTTCTAATGCATATTGTGTGTGGCTGTGTGTGTGTGTGTGTTTGTGTTCAAGTACAACCAAGTATATAATTGTAGTACTATAGTATTTTTATGTTACTTCTCTCAGTCTCTGTGGTTCCTATGTTTTCTCCATTTAAACAATGAAATAACTTTGCTCATTTCTCTGTGCTATCCACGAAACCTCTGGTTGCCATTTACTCGGTTCTGTGTAAATCGATGGTCTGCATCCAGTAGAATTGTTGTGTATTATGTTTTTATTTTATTTTCGGGGTAAATTATGGTACTTTTGGTATGGCTAGATGTTAGGAACGTGTTTGGAATTTTAATTAAATAGTGAGTACAGTGAGTGCACTTGAAATCCTTTGTGCGTTGAACAGTAAAAGATAAACGGCATTTTGTGTACAATAATAAATACATATGAAAAATATTGAAAAAGATGAGGAAATAAGCTAAAAGTTTAAAGAAAATTAATATCTCAAGGTATTAAGTTAAAATTAAACTTAGGACTATTCTGCTAAACTTCTGTTTTTTTTTTTGTGTGAGCTTTTCAAAATGCAGATCCACAAGCTTGAAACTCAAGAAGGGATTTTTGGAAATTTGGACTGCAGGGGGATAAAATGGGCGCGGCACCGCCCCATACAAATCGAATTTTGAAATGTATATATCTTTTGAAACATTATGGGTACGAAGTCGAGATTTGGTACGCATATCCGTAGTATAAGAAAAAATACTTTGTAAGTGGAAAGTGGGCGATGCCACGCCCCTTTTTAGAAATCGTTATATGGGCCAAATAAATGGACCGATCGCAATTATATTTTCTTTGTTTGATACTGTCTATAGGGGTTCTATCATAGGCTACATGAAAACAAAATTAGACAAAGGGGCGTGGCACCGCCCACACAATCCGAAACTTAAGTCGGTCATATCTCAATAGCCATTAGAGGTATAAAGATGAGATTTGCTACAAATGTTACTTGTACAAGGAAGATTGCGTTTCGCTGAGAAATGAGCTGTGCCACGCCCCATTTTGAAAAAATCGTTATATCGGTGAAATAAATGGAATGATTGCAATAAAATTATCATTGTGTAGTACTATCTATTTGGCCTCTATCATAGGCTACATGAAAACATAATTAGACAAAGGTGCGTGCCACCGCCCACACAAACCAAAATTTCAATAGGTCATATTTTATGAGCCATGTAAGGTATGAAGATGAGATTTGCTACATATAAAAATGGTACATTGAGGATTACGTCTCGCTGGGAAATGGACGGTGTCACGCCCCTTTTGGAAAAATTGTTATGTCGGTCATATTAATAGAAATTGCTTGACTAAGTGATTAGGTGTAATGGCTGTAGATAGTATGATCAAATTTGGGATGGTTGTTCCTCTTTTCGAATAAACGTCAGCTAAGAATAGATTTTTGGAAATTCGTACTATAAGGGATTAAAAATAAGGGATACAACTTACACCATCACCCAGATCAGTCGACTAATGCTATAATCAGGAAAATGCTCACTATCAAATTAGATTGAAGATTTCTTTGAAATCCGATATTTCTGGGTAAAAAAAATTAAAAAGGGATACAAATGTTACTGTCGCCCAGCTAAAACTGCTAATGATATAATATTAAAATATGGATAAAACTGGTACTAAACGGCTAAAGGTATAGTCGCAAAAACTTAAGTGAATTTTTTAGTTGTGCGATGTGAAGTAAAAATACCGATTAAGGGATAAAACTGGTACTATCGCCCAGACCTAATGCCTAAAGGTAGAGTTACGAAAATGTATATAGAATTGCTCCCTTTAGAATTAGAAAGCCGCCAGATGGGAGTTTTAGAAATTTGAATATTTAGGTGTAAAAAGGCCGAAAAGGGAAACAACTGGTACCATCACCCAGACCAATCGGCTTAAGCTTTAATCTTATATGGGCAAGTTTCCTTTAAAATTAGAGGGGGTACCAGTGTATTTCAGTTGTGCGATACTAAAGTACATTTTAATATTTTAATATTCGTACTTTTATTCGTTCTTTTGCAGTTTACCCGTACTGCATAAATTTTTAAGAAGACCGAGTGTAGCAACGCGAACCGGGAACGCTAGTATATTCATACAACGTTTCCCTACATAAGCAACAGTTTCACTTTTCCATTCATCAAATGATTTTGAACTGGGTTTATTTTGTAGCAGTTGCAATAAAAATGTTGTACCCCGTGGCGTATGATTAACGTGAAATATTACATACGATAATCATACGGCACCATATAGTATTTATATTATGCCAAACAAAAGAGCCTGAAACGTGACAAATTCGCCTTAACGAATCTAACTTACTTCAAATCGACATTAAATTATTATGGCATGTAACTTGACAAAACGAATTGTGCAGTACTTCTTCTTTTTGGACCTACTTCCAAGTAAAATTCTCAGAATTAAGTCCCAATTTAATTGTGTAAAAATGGTTAAAAATATGTTACGTATTCAATGAATAGTACATATCCGAACACAATTTATGAATAATCATACGCATGATTGTCGCGTGTAGGTCGCCTCAATGAGATTATCATATCCATCAATTCGGATTTTTTTTAATACGTTATCATTTAATTTCGGCGAAATTTGATCTAAGACTACATTTACCAATAGCAATCCAATGAAAAACGTTACATGTTACATTTGAATTTAATAATATGCATTAACGCCTTTTGTTTTTACCATAAATACTTTATAAAGTAAACACTTCTCCATAACAGTTGTATTCACATTGTGCATACATACGAATATGTAATGCACGTTTGTTTTACACATAAAATAAAAATGAAATGTAACACTTGTAGCGTATTAAGTAGTGTTCTTTGGATGCTGGCAGAAGCATGTGATATACTATATGAGGTGTTGAGAATAATTTTGGATAAATTACGACACAGATATTCGTTCCCTCTTGTTGATCAATGACGTTGGGAGTGTGATGCAAGGTAAACCCAGGGAGATACTTGTCAATTACACTTCAAGTCTATTTACAGAGTTCCGTATTCGTGGTTCTACTGCGGACGCAGTACCACCATGTGGTGACGCTTGGAAACATGCCTTTAACACGGCTAACTGTAAGGGGCGAAACTTAATGGGTAGAATGGGTAGCTGTAATATGATCCTGACAGGAGGAGAAAACTGCGACGTGGTGCGCTGGGCTTGCAACCGACGTTTGAACTATTTCAATGAAAAGATGTAAGAAAATTATAAAATGGACCTCCCAAAATGTTGGCGACCATCGAAAACGAATTAAGGACCATGATTTGACGATATACACCTGGAATGTTAGAACACAGTATAGACCATGTGCCTCCATCCAACTGGCGAAAGTCCTCGTGAAATACAAGGCTGATATAACTGCTGTACAGGAAATACAGTAGACTGGACATGGGTGCTCGCGCATAAAAACCTGCGATATCTACTATAGTGGGCATGCGGACAAGCACGAGTTTGGATGTGGACTTGTGGTTGGCAAGAGACTGCACCACCTAGTCTAAAGGTTTAAACCGATGTGTGAACATATAGCCACCATAACAATCAAGACAAAGATTTGCTACATAACACTTATATGTGCTTATGCTCTGACAGAAGAGAAAAGCGATGAGGACAAAGACGAGTTCTACGAGAGTCTATAAAATGTATATGACCGTAGCCCAAGCAATGATATCAACAGTGTACTAGGTTATTTTAATGACAAAATAGCCTCATTTGAGCCTGCCATTGGAAAATTCAGTCTGCACACCCAAACGTCGAACAATGGCATCAGAGTGATTGATTTATCTGCAGCAAGAAATATGTTAGTTACCAGCACTAGATTTGACATAACACTATTCTAAAGGCAACATGGTTATCTCCAGATCAATTGACAGGGAATCAGATAGATTACGTGGTAGTCGATGGAAGCCACGAACCGAGTTCCGGTTCCGTTCTGGACGGGGTGTGAACATTGACTCCGTTCACTACCTTACCTCAGTTAAGGTACGCACAAGACTAAGCATGTCGAAAAACGTACGTAACCACGCACAATGGAATCAGGACATTGATAAACTGCGGACCACATAGGTAGCGGACGCCTATTCCAACCATCTAACTCAACTGCTACGGAATGCTCCAACCCCTGATAATATTCCCTCGCAGTGGCAGATAAGCGTACTGGGGTACTCAAAGCCGTCTCAAGAAGAGGTATGGTACGACGATAAATGTCGCAATGCCATAAAAGGGACAGTTGTAGCATACAGGACAAAACTGCAGCCAATGGCAACGCGAGCAGTTCGTGAACAGCACAGGGAGAAGAGACGATAGGAAACTCGTCTCTTTAGACAGAAAAAAAGGAGCTGAAGAAGACACAGGATGAGTGCACAGAGCTGATCCGAAGGTGAGGGGAAGACCGAAAATTCTGCCAGAGAGTCAAGGTGATAATGCGTTGAATGGGGTTGTCCTCCTGCAATGGCAGCGATGGCTCACTAGTGCCGAACCCGGATAACGTTCGGAAGATATGGAGAGACTTAAAAAAAACTTAATTTCCCTTTGCACCCCATGAATGAGGTATGTGATAGCTTCTCGCGTTGTTGCGAATTAACACGCTTTCTATTTTTAGATTCACAACTACCGCACCTACTTGTTTATCGACGAATGCGAACGTCACTGTTTGTGAAGCTCTTACTAGACACGCCGATTGAATTGACGCTTAATACTGCGAAGTTGCTGTCAACAACATTCCAGGGGAGCCGACAACGGAAGAACAATTTTTTTTTTTAAGATGACTGGAGCCAGGTTTGAACCTGCGATCTCCCGCATGGTAGTCGCGTGTTCTATCCACTATGCCACGGCCGATCCCCAGATATGGAGAGAACATTGCAGAAATGTGCTGGATACGGACACCACTCCAGAAGACCCCGCTCCAATCCATGACTATGGATTCCACCTTCGAGCCAGAGCGAGATACGTGTGGTAATATCCCGCCTTAAAAATAACAAAGCCGCTGGAGCCGATGGTCTCCCGGCTGAAGTGTTTAAGGCAGGTGGAGGAGAACTGATAAGGAGCATGCATCAGCACATGGTGAACATCGGGCTTGAGGAAAGCGTGCCCGGGGACTTGAGTCTTAGTCTGTTATGTTCCACATACAAGATTGGAGGTCGTAGTGAGTGAAAAACTAGAAAAAATATTTGGACCATATCAGTGCGGCTTTAGACCTGGTATATCTACAACGGATCAAATATTTACCTTACGACAAATCCTAGAAAAAAACTCATGAAAAGCAGATCGACACCAGACACCTCTTTGTCGACTACAAAGCTGGCTTCGATACTCCGATAAGGAATAGGCTTATGAGAACATGTCTGAATTTGATATTCCTGCAAAACTAATTCGACTTTGCAGATGTACCTTGAAAAGCACCAAATCCTCCATTAAGATTGGTAAGGATCACTCTGAACCATTCAACACGGAAAGAAGTCTCAGGCAGGGTGATAGCTTGTCCTGTACACTATTTAATATAGTTATGGAGAAGGTGATGAGAAAGGCTGGTGTCAGCATGTCTGTCACCATATTCCACAATAGTCACATCTAACTATCCTATGCCGATGATATAGACATCATTGGCTGAAATCCGCGGGATGTTACTGCAGTTTTCTCAACACTGAAAATAGAGAAAGCCAAAATGGTTTTAGCGGTCAACGAGGACAAAACAAAAATAAGGATTTCGACGGACAAAGAGACCTCTCGATGGGAACGAACCGTGAACGTTGAAAATTATTTTTTTGAGGTAGTAGATGAGTTAACATACCACGGAACTTCCGTCAGAAAAATAATGTCAGCCAATAAATCGAGCGGAGAATCGTGCTCGCCAATAGATGTTTTAACGGACTTCGGCAGCACTTTAGTAACATCACCCTATCTCAAACTACTAAGAAACAGCTATACTAGGCAGCCTTTACCGTTCTGTTGTATGCTGCCGAATCGTGGGTGCTTTCGTCAACGGACATAGCAAACGAGAAATGTACTCCGAAAAATATATGTCGACGTTTCACCATAGGATGAACCATGAGCTGTATGAGCTTTACAGTGCAATCGACGTAGGTAAAAGAGTAAGAATCCAACGACTACGATGACTGGGACATGTTGCCAGGATAGATGTAAATGCTCTAGCATGAAAGCTGTTTGAAGACGAACCTGAAGGACGTGAGAACCAAACTTCGTTGAAAAGACAAAGTAGTTGCCGACGTGCCACCATCTAGTAGGACTGACTGGAGAACACTCGCAGAAGACCGAAAGGTGTGGAATGGGCCACTTAAGTAAGTAAGTAAGTTAGTATCCATTGATACTGAATTTACTCCACGACGACTATACTAAAGGCCGCATTTTCACTCTGAACTATGCTTCAGTGAACTAGTGGCCTACTCAATATTTGCTAATTCAACTCCTACGAAAAGATTCCACAGCCCGCTCTTTCTCTTAATTGCGATCCATCCGTGAAAACTTGGATGACATCTTACCCAAAGTTAAATGTATTATCATAGTAGGTTTTGTGCGGAATGTTTCACATAAAATCGGAATCAAAAATATATTCTGCTGCAATGTATTCCGTGTAACACCTTACATTATACAGTTGGGACTCAATTCTAAGAACTTCACGTAAAAGTAGCTCCAAAATGAAGAAGGTCTGCATCACTCATTTTGTCAAGTTACATGCCATAATAATTTAATATCGATTTGAAGTTAGTAAGTACCGTCACCTACATCTCAAACAACTAAGGAAAAGTTGAATTCAATTCAAGCAGGGGAATTTTACGTAAATTTGCCCATATATTTATATCACAAGACATTCTAGTGAATTATTTTAAAACAATATAAACAATATTCGCCTTCATAAACATTTCGTTTTCATACCACGAATTAAGTTTTCTTGCCAACGCTTTTTGTGTGTGTGCAACAAACAAATACAGACAGACATCTGACTTGGTGTCAAGTTTACTCGTATTTTCTTAATGTTTACACACTTGTTTAAAAAATAAAATGAACTTTTCCCACATATACATACATACATACTTACTTGTCTCTTTACAAAACTAACCAGTGAAATGTGTACATGTGTATTTAAAAATAAATGCATAACAATGTGTTGCATAAATATTTTGGCATATACTATAGTTGAATATGGTGCCAACCGACTAACACTTTCTCTCGCATTCACGATAAGTTAATGTTTCTATTCAAGAAAGTAACAAACCGCAACTATTTTTGTTATTTATTCATATAAGTAACGCATATTCTTTAGCGAATGTTACATACTGCTGACATTGTTGCTGTTGCCTTCTCACGCTTGTCTAACAATACAGCGTCTACAATAGCGCTCACTGTGCCAACAACAAACGGCTACAGCAATAAGGTTTTTACTTTATCTCGAAGTGTTGTTCCGTTTCGCACTTAAAATGCGCTGAATAACAGTTGCGTAAAGGTGACGTTTTAAGGGCAGGCATGGACCGACTTGAAACGTTAGTTATTAAAATAGTAAAGATAACGATAGTTGCTCAGTCGACTTCTAGCCGTTCTGAGACATCAGAAGAACTAACCCATGATCACCCACTGCCGACCATCACAATGATACTATTTTTTGAGTACCCCAATATATTTCCTTATCAAAAATTGAGTCTTCCATTTAAGTCTAATTAAATGCTCTGGAAAAACATTATGTAAAAAAGGGTATACTTTTGACCAGCTTGGCTTTTTCGTATATAGCATTTGAATGTAGGGTGCTTCTTCCGCGCCTCTATTCACTCTCAGTACTAACACACATTTTCGATACATACGAAGGAAAGTAATACCTCGACTATGTGAAATAAATTCTAAAATGCTTTTTTTTACAATCTTATTCGCGCGCTCTCTGAAACAATGGCACGCATTGTTGTTTCATTGTTTGCTCACACACACACACACTCACACACACACACACACCCATCTATAAGTATATTCAACTTGTACACACATGGTACATTAAAAATATGTGAAAAATTCGCATAATAATGTTGTTGTCTACAACAACGGCATTTAAGTGCTGCTGACATAGTTTATTTTACTATGGCGGAGCAAAAAAGTCAAGGTAATCATAAAAGGAACCTAAGCGACAATGGTGGTGGTATTTGCGGCAGCGGCACAGTAAGAAGCAAACAAGAATTTTCAAGTTTTAAATCTTTAAAGAACTGTGCAGATAGGATATGTCTAAGACGAAGGAAAACAAAGTCACTGTACATTCCACATCAACAGGGTAGAAAAGATAATACGCCTTTATTGTAAAACTAACTTAAACGGAACCTACAGTTTAGAGTAGGTTGGTAGGCTGATTACTATCTAAAACAACGAGTTGTGCGGCGCTACATAGATCATCCGCATGATAGTCGCTTGTTCTAAACATCATATCCTTATAGTAACTTTCATCGAACAAATGCTGATTACTGTACAAAACAACGAGTTGTCCGGCGCTTGACTAAAATATTTCATATCGCTTCGTAGATCACCCAGATGATAGTCGCCTGATCTAAACATCATGTCCTTATATATGACACATAAATTGTAACTTTATGAATGTGTGCTGAATCACAGGTAGTAATGGAAGTATTTTTTGGGTCGGCTTCAAAATATATTCCAGCGAACAAAAAGACAATTAGTAGTAGATGACGATTAAGCACTTCCGATTAGGTATACTCTGCACACTCTACACAATACTTAATCTACTTCTTCCTCTTAATAAACAGCAGTAGCAGAAAGTCATCTTTTAGTCGAAGTTTTAGTTGCCCCCACCTGCGCCGCCCATCGAACTTATTGACGAAGAACTTTTGCGCTGGCACATTTTCATCGATTCGTACAACGTGTCTAAGCCAGCGCTTTCGGTCTTCTTCAACGCACTTGGCTCCGTCGATATCGTTGTACAGCTCATACAGCTCGTGACACATTCGACGACGGTACTAGCCGTTAACCATAATGGGTTGAAATATTTTGCGAAGTATTTTTCTCTCGAAGACTCCCAAAATAGATTGATCAGCTTGTGTCAGTACAAAGGATTCCGCGCTGTAGAGCAAGGCAGGCAGGACCAGTGTCTGACATTAATATTTTTGTTTATGGAGGAGCAAAGGTAGACAAAATCATCTACAACTTCAAAGTTATACTTGTCAACGTTCACGCAGCGTCCCAGACGAGTCGGCTCTTTGTTCGTGGAAACAAATAACGTAGCAGTAACATCCCGCAATCCACGGCCAATGATATCTATATCATCGGCATACGCGTGCAGCATGTGACTTTTGTTGAAGATGGTACCATTCCTGTTTACTGCAGCCTTCCGCATGATCATCTCCATTACGATGTTAAAGAGATATCAAGACAGACTATCACCTTGTCTGAAGCCTCGCTTGGACGAAAATGGCTCTGTCAGGTTTTTTCACTGAAGACTTCGTGTCAGTCAGTATCACTAAGTCGTATTAGCTTTGCGTAGATACCAAACTCAGCCATAGTGTCTAACAATTTCTTCCATATCGGACTGTCGAATTCACCTTTATAGTCGATGAGCAGATGGTAGGTGTCGATTTGCATTTCTTGGGTATTTTCCAGGATTTGTCGTTGTGTGAATATCCGGTCGGTGGTGGATTAACCACGTCTAAAGCCACACTGCTAAGGTATAATCAGGTTCGCCAGAATGGACTTTAGTCTTGCACATAACACACTAGACAGGACCTTGTATGCGATGGGTAAAAGGCTAATCCCGCGATAGTTGGTACACACACTTAGATTGCCTTTCTTAAGCACGGGACATATGACACTCAGATTCTAATCATCGGTCATGCACTCCCTGAGTCAAATCGTGCCGACTTTAAAAAGCTCTGCTGGAAGTCCATCAGTGCTGATCTCGTTTTGGCTCGGTGGTGGACAGTCTACTCCATCGTCGATGATTGGTGCGATTTTCGTCGTTTGCTGCCTTCGGGAACGAATAGAGATTGAAAGTGTTCCCTCAATATTTGAAGCACACTCTAAGTGTCCGTGACCAAATTTCCGTCTCTGTCCATACAGGACTCTCTATCCCCGTAGTTTTTGATATACTGGCTCTCTTTTATTCTACAGACGCTTTTTCCGACTGATCAGGCGTTTCGTTTCCCTCCTTTTCTCTTTATAATACTCCGTCACTTCACACGTCACCATTGGCTACAGTTTTGCCTTGTATGCAGTATCCATTTCCTTAGACATTTCGAGACATTCATCATCGTACCAGGGCTTGTCTGAGCGTGGTTTTTCATAACCCAGTACGGTCATTGCGGCAGTGGGCCTAGAATTCGCAGTAAGCTGCCACTGTATGTCGGGTATATCAGAACTAGAGGGGGTGTGTTTGAAGGTATTGAGAGAGTTGGTTGGAGTAGGCATTGGCTTGCGATGTCTAGCTTTCTTTGCGTTTGATTACCAGTGTTTCTAGACTACTTAATCGTGTGCGTACCTTGGCAGCAACTAGGTGGTGATCCGAGTCAATATTTGAACTGCGCATCACACGCACGTCCATAACGCTGGAGACATGCCTTCTATCAATTGCCACGTGATCAATCCGATTTCTTGTATTTTGATCGGGAGACATCCAGGTTATCTTGTGGATATCTTTACGCGGGAATCTGGTTCCGCTCACAACCATGCTTCTTGCCGACGCAAAGCTAGCAAAGCTTATCGGAGGTGTTGTTGTGTAGACTGAATTTTCCGACTGCTAAACCAAGAGCATCTCCCTTTCCTATTTTAGCATTAAAATCTCCCAGAACACTTACAGGGTTAAACCGCGAGACCAGGTGTCGAAGTCTCTTGCCGACTATGAAACCACATCCAAATTTGTATCTTTCTGCATGGCAGCTGTAAAAGATGTCACAGTTCTTTCGTCGTGTGCATCCCTGTGCCGTCCATTTTATTTCCTATATGGCGTTAGTAAATATAAAAAAATAATTGTTATGTTAAGTATCTTTCTTTCTTCTTAATTTCGATTAACATCTCAGTATCGAATATTTAGCACATTTTAGCCCTTCTTAAGAAAAGGTATGCAAAAAAAAACCTACTTCCCTCCTATGATAAGCCAATGTAAGGACGATTGATAAATTTCGAACCACTTCTGGATCGGCCCATTTAGAAATTGAATTCTGAGTGTGTTGGGAATAATATTGCACAGTCTGGTTTCTGTACTACTTTCAGTATTCAATCCATGTTCGCCAGCCTCCCCACTTTAGTATACATAGTTGTAAATTACACTATGTAACAAGATTTTTGTTCCTGGGTTGTAATTGTTGTCGCTAGATAACTTTGCTGTGGGGAGGAACAACGTCAAGTGGGAACCCTTGGTGGACCCCCAGAAGGTACTGATGCCACCACTCCACATCAAACTGGGTCTTATAAAGCAATTCGTCAAAGCTCTCGACAAAAATTCTTCAGCGTTCAAGTACCTACAAGACTTGTTCCCTAAGCTCTCTGAGGCGAAAGTTACAGTTACAAAAGCAGTTTCCGAGGAATATTAGGTGTTTTCCATACTTTGAAGACATAACAGACTAGGTAATAACAATTAAATCCCAAGGACAGAGAAATTTTTTATTTTTGTTACATAGTGTTATTTGTGGACTGTGCACACGGCCCTTCAGAAATCGTCTCGTCTTATGTTTGATATGCTGTTGCAAAGACTGCGCCTAGAGTACTTTTAGTATTTCACTTATGTTAACAGCAGTGGATTTATTTAATAATTACACAGTGCAACACACTTTTTCGGGGGTGAACCAAACCAATATCAAACGATAGCATTTGACCTCAGTAACAAAACCCTGAACTCCATTTTGCTCCATTACGTCACAATTTTTGTTTACAGTGGTATAAAGTTAGATTTTTTTTATCAAATGTAAAATAAAAGAAAATGAAAAATCATGTGTAAAAATAGATTTGGGATAGTTCATGACTTTGGAGACCTACATTAAAATTTTCCGGAGAATATTTTCTCGAAACATTTTAACCCTCTATCTGCCACCGATTTTGAACATTTTGAGATATTTGACTTTTAAGCTGTTTTTCAAAATTTATCGTACAGGTAGGAGCTGGAGGGTTCAAATGTTCTGATGAAATGTTCCTCTGAAAATTTAAATGGATGTCTCCGTAGACATAAACTATACCAAACCTATTTTTACACATGATTTTCATTTTCATTTATTTGACTTTTGATTAAAAATATCGAACTTTAACCCACTGTATACAAAAATTGTGACGTAGTGGAGCAAAATGGAGTTTAGGGTTTTGTTACTGAGGTCAAATGCTATTGTTTGAAATTGGTTTGGTTCACCCCCGAGACAATGAAAATCAAATTGTGTCATAGTGTTATTCAATAATAATTTAGTCAAACCCGTCACAGTGTTATAAAGCCCATTTTAAGCAAAAATCATGCTCTATCTGTTTCTACCAGTTATTTAAAGTTTTGAATATTAATATCTATTGTAATAATTTTTTATTTGTATGCATTATGAGTACGACCCATCGGAAAAAGTATTTGAGTATTATGGGTTGCACAGATTGCCTTCTACATTAGTCCGTTTTCGTAATGTGCTCAATCACGCTAGTTAGATATCATCAATACCACCATATCAGAAATCGTATATGATATGCTGGATATTGGATTGCACAGACAATATCCCTACTAATATCCAGTATTCTTTCCATTGACGTCACCATCTCCGTTTTCCGAATTAGGCCGCTCGTCTTGGCTATATTATATTGTACGCTTGTTTTGGTACCTAGACTCGATTTAGCATACCTCCCATATATGCAACCCTTACCGTTTTCCAAAAGCGGTCATTAAATCCTTTAAATAACGAATTCTGGTAAACTGGAATACAACGACAGCAACTACACCACACACTTTCGTTTGTTTTCCACCAATATTGAAATTTTGAAAGCAATCTGATAGCCAGTTTTTTGATAATACCAATGTATTACCAGCACCTATTTACAATATATGAATACGAAACGTGCCTTCACTGGTTTCACTAGTTACATATGTAGCTTACATTACACACATAATTAAAATACCTATCTAAACACGTGTAATAGCTAGACCTACACAATTAATTGTTATATTAATCGATTTTAATGCAATCTTATTACAATCTATGAATATCTTTGATGTTCTATGGCGCAATATGTTAAATAATCTATTAACATCAATTCAATTTGTTGCCATGTAATTGACAACATTACCAACTATTTCTTCAAAATATTACCAGCATAAGGAAGGTGATGATCCTAAACTACTTCAATGTAACAGAAAGAAAGAAAGATAGAAAGAAAACAAAAGCACAAAAAGGGTAAAACGATAAACTGTAAACCCATTATTTTATACACTATAAATATACTCTATGCAGACTTGCATGCCTCTAAGGAAGCGAACAGCTCTTTGAAAGTCAGTTTTATGTGCACAGAAAGTCTACAGAAATGCAACCAACTTGTTCTTATGTGGCAAAGTGTTTCAGCTGAAACTGTGTCTGCATAAATTCTCATAAACTTCAACATTACACAAAAGCAATTATATTAAATAATTGCATTCAAAGCGATTTTAATTACAAAATTCTCTAACAAATTGTATCTGCTTGCTTGCTTGCTTGCACAGTCAATGCCAACACCCACATCCATAGAAGTGAATGAATCCTGGCATAGATACAGAGAGACACTCTTAGAGGATACATGTGTATCTCATTTACTTAGCCTCACAAAGATAGACATTCAATACTCCAACGTTTAAATGCATCCACATTTATGTATACTCTACATATATACATACAGCTCTTGCTATATTAAATTTAGGCAAATATAAAATACAAACTCACACTTGCTCAGACACTTTATATGTATAAAAATATGTAAATGACGGCTGTAACAAAAAAAAAATCAAAAAAAAAAAAAATACAAAAAACTCTACTTACGAGCAATTTCAGTTTTATATTTGTGCCTGTGTTAGCTTATGCGCTTGACTCTGTGAGTGCAGAAGTGACATAGAAAATCATTAATATAAATTTAGGTTTAAATAAGTTTGTGCATATCTTCATTATGTTTTAAATGCTAAAACCAAAACGAACAAAAATTTTGCAAACATTTTCTTCTGTAGGAAGATGTTTTTTTTGGATGCAAAGGCGAGGGTAATGTGAGAATTGCGGATAAAGAAATATTTTGGACTAATGAAATATTTTCATAATATTTATTAAGGTAACTGGCGGATGTCATGGATAAATACAAGGCTGACATCACCGCCATACAGGAAATGCGATGGACGGGATAGGGATGCACACGATGAAAGAACTATGACATTTTTTAAAGCCGCCAAGCAGAAATACATTAACTTGGATGTGGATTCATAGCCGGCAAGAGACTTCGACATCTCATCTCGCTGTTTAACTCTATAAGTGGCCGAATAGACACTATTCGCATCAAGGCAAAATATTTTTACATTACGCTGATTTGTGTACATGCCCCGACGGAAGACAAAGATGAGGACATTAAAGATGGATTCTATGAAGGACTGAAGGGAACATGTGACTGCTGCCGTGCATGTGACATAGACATTTTTCTGCTATTGGTTCAGCAATCGGAAAATTCAGTCTGCACAACAAGACCTACGATAACGAGGTCGTACAGCTCATGGTTCATCCGATGGCGAAACACGCCGTCGAAACAAATAGGTCCAAACATATATTTTTCGGAGTACTTTTCTCTGGAAGACTCCCAGGTTTTATATGTCCGTTGTCGTAAGCACCCATGATACGGCAGCGTACAACAGAACAGGTAAGATTAGCACCTGGTAAAGCTGTTTCTTAATATTTCAAGATTAGGTGGTGTTACTGAAGTGCTGCCGAAGTCCGTAGAAACATCTATTGGCGAGGGCTCTATGAAATAAGGCCCCAAGAAATAAGGCCCCAAAACAAAAATGAAATAAAGCCCCAAAAATTTGTTCATTTTTTGGGACATTATTTCATTTTTGTTTTGGGGCCTTATTTCATAGAGCCATTGGCGAGTACTATTCTCCGCTTGATTTGGTTAACATAAATCTGAGCCATTCAACACGGAAAGAGGTCTCATGCAGGGCGATAACTTCTCCTGTACACTATATAATGTAGTTTTGGAGAAGGTGATGAGAAAAGCTGGTGTCAACATGTCTGACACCATATTCCACAAGAGCCACATGTCACTAGGCTATGCCGATTATATAGACATCATTGGTCGAAATCTGCGGGATGTTACGGCAGTTTTCTCATCACTAGAAAATGAATCAGCAGAATAGCCACGCTCGCGAAATGTCTGAAGGAAAGGATGCTGCATACAAGGCAAAACTAGAGCCAATGGCAGCGCTTGCAATGAAGCGGTTTAAAGAGAAGAGGAGGTATCCAGGATATCTAAAACTGCAGGGATAGAGGTGAAGCCGAAAGTTCTACCAAAAGGTAAAAAGCAAAGGTTTTGGGCCAGAGATACCCACCTGTAAAGACGGATGCGGATATCTAATCACTGATATTCAGAGTGTGCTGCAAATATGGAGGGAACACTTTCGTTCTCCGCTCGTTCCCGAAGGCAGAATAAGTAACTAAATCACACCAAATATCGACGATGGAGTGAATGTCCACCACCGAACCAAAAAGAGATCAGCACGGAAATTGCACGGCTTCAAAATAATAAAGCTGCAAGAGCCGATGGACTACCGGCAGAGCTTTTTAAAGCCGGAACCGATGAGCTGCCAATATGGATGCACCAGCTCATAAACACGATAGGCTTCAAGATATGCAAGCTCGATGATTGAAATCTGAGTGTAGGTCCTGTGCTTGAGAAAGAATATCCAAGTGTGTGTACCAACTATCGCGGAATCAGCCTTTTACCTACCGTATACAAGATCCTGTCTAATGTGTTATGTGGAAGACTAAAGCCCATTTTAACGAACATGATTGGACCTTATCAATGTGGTTTGAACCTGGTAAGTCCAGGACCGACCAGATATTCACACTACGACAAATACTGCAGAAGATATGTAGATCGACACCTAACATCTGTTAATCGTTTACAAAGCTGCAATTGACAGTCCGATGCGAATGAAACTATTAGAAGCTATGTCTGAGTTTGGTACACCCGCGAAGCTGATAGGATTTTCCTTGCTGTCACTGACTGACACGAATCCTTTTGTAAAAATAGACATAAATCTAACAGAGCCATTTTCTACCAAGCGAGGCTTTAGACAAGGCGATAGTGTGTCTGGCTATCTCGTTATCATAATAATGGAGATGATCATGCGAAAGGCAGCAGTAAACAAGACTGGCACCATCTTTAATAAAAGTTACATGTTGCTTGCGTATGGCGATGATATAGAGATCATTGGCAGAGGACTGCGGGATGTTACTGCAACCTCTTTAAGCATTAATATGCAGTCGACGGAAGCGGGTTTGGGGGTAAGCGCGAACAAAACCAAGTTATTCGTTTCAATGAACAAAGAGTCAACTCGTCTGGGACGCTGCGTGAACTTTAACAGCTATAGCTTTGAAGTGGTTGATGATTTTGTCTACCTCGGCTCCGCCATAAACAAAAACAATAATGCCAGCTTGAAAATCAAAATACGAGTTTTGATGACATACATCTGATACTATGCGCTAACCAAGCGATTTAATAAAAAAAAACTCTCTAGACGAACAAAGATCCAACTCTACCAGATAACGATTTTGTCTGTGTTGCTTTGTAGCGCTGAATTCTGAGTTATATTACAAATGGATTAGTCTTTTCTGGGAGTCTGCGTGAAAAAAATACTTTGCAAAATATTTAGATCCATCATCATTAAATTTCCAAAGTCGGAGGAAAATATTAAAAACCACCTCCACACAACTTTGATAAAAAAAATTATTCTCCCTAACCCCCAGAAAACAGCAAATCGTTTTTTTATCGTAGCTTTTTTGTTTGTGGCTTAATCTTAACATACAAAACATCGTTGATCGACGAGTACTATATTTGCCCTATAGGTGTCGCAGACGTATGATATCATTTTGTAATTAAGACCTCTTTTTAAGCAGTTTCTAAACCTAAAATGTGAAAATATTTTTTCCTAGTATTAAAGCCCTTTAAAAACCAAGAACATTTTGTTTTAACAGTATAAAGTTTATTCAACAATTTACAGCATTAACACAATTAATTTTTCGTGTTGTTGGCATTATTACTGCAAAATCATTGCATACTTTTTAGCGATATCGAAAAAAAAATTTAAAAAAAGTTATTGCATACTTTATAGCGCAAATAGTGTTAAAAATTACACGCGGATAAGGATATTCATCGGCACCAATATTTAAACAACGAAAAAATAAAGATACCAGGATAGACAATAGAAGTTGTTATAATTAAAAATACACATAATTTTGCACTTGTTGTATATTTTATATGCCATTTGCAGCACTGAACGTTATTTTTTTCGAGATGTAAGTGATTCAGCCCTTGCAGTAAATGATGAAAAGCGTCAGAGGTATATTACTGTAAAACTAGAAAGTCGATAACAGTACAACCAACATGAGTGGTGCCAATATTTGCTATAATTACATCTCTTTGCTCTTTTTTGGATTTTATATGTAATAAAAACAATATATCAATGGTGACTAGGTTAAAAATTAATTATCACAGGAAAATATTTAATAATTGGTTTGATGTAGCTAAAAAATATGCAATATTTTTACGTCATATACTTCATAATACTTTTGAATATTAGGGGTAGAAACTGTTTTAAATGAGGTTTACATTACAAGTATATGACGCAATATTTTTACGTCATATACTTCATAATACTTTTGAATATTAGGGGTAGAAACTGTTTTAAATGAGGTTTACATTACAAAATGTTGACGTATGTTAGCGACATCTATAGGACAAATATAGTACACGTTGAAACCTATAGATCGATATCTTGGATGGTACAAAAAACTAGCAATCAAAAAAACGATTTAAACTGTTTTTAGGACGGTGGGGGAGTAAAAAAATATTTTTTTTATGTTGGCTCGAGGTGATCTTTAATATTTGCCCTCTTTTTTAGGAATTTAACAAAGTTTAATGTCATTGTAAAATATTCCTTATAAAGATTACACAAGGGAACAAGGTATTTGTTGTTTAAGAACTGAATATTGTTTTAAAGGTAATTTGGGACGCTGAATCCAAATCTGCACTTGGTTTTTTTGTATCAGCTCGACTTTTCACGATATACCGTTATGTCCATAACTAAGGCACTTCCACTACAAATATTTAACTAACTTGAAAACGGTTCACCATATTCTATTAAAAAAAAAAACTTAAACTCGTCAACTAAATTATCTTTAATCCGTGCCTACATTGTTTTTAATTTGGCTTAGTAGTTTCAGAGATATCGTTGTAGTTTTAAAAAATAAAACAAAAAATTTACAGAAAAATAACAATTTTTGTTTTTTAAAAATTCATAAAAAAAATTAGTGCAACACTAATCACAGTGTTTGTATTAAAACATTTATTTTAATATAGTATGAATCAAATGAGCTTTATTTCATTAAAATCTCTGCACAACTTTTGATTTTGTCAACAATTTACTGAGATAACTAAATTTACAAAAATCACGATTTCCATACAGAAATAACATTTATTAATATGTTTGTGAAAGTGTAACTCGAGCAAACCTTAACGGATCGTTATGAAAATTTATCAGTATTAATATTTTTCGAAACGAACTTATGGGATTGTAAATGGGCGGAATAGCCCCACCCTTTCTGGTACCTCCCATACAAAATTACCTATTTTAGGATAATTAATATATCTTCGCTAGCTGCCAAACAGACTACCGGAGGATATTGAAATTTGGTCAGTTTATTTGTCTTGCAAAAGTAGACAAACCCTAAGAAAACCGAAACCGTTGCCATACCCCTTCTGGTACCTCCCATACAAAATGACCTATTTTTGGACAATTAATATTTTTCCCTGAACTTCCAAATTGACAACTGCCGATTAATTAAATGGTCAGTCAGTTAATTAATATTGTAATAGGAGGCAAAACTATAAATTAAACTATAAATAAATTTGCAAATTTGTCATGATTTTTAAAAATACAAAATTTTAATTTTTTTTGGGTAGAAACAAAAAAATTCGAAAAATCTGTTATCACCGAACTTAGCATAACTCATTCAATTTTCAATCGATTACACTATGTCACAAAATTTCAAAAGTTTCTGTATCCGGGACATTTAATAATACATTTTAATGTAAAATTTCACGCTGAATTCAAATCTGCTCTCAGATATGTGGAAAGTAGAACAGATTTTGAGATATGGTCAAATTTCCATTTTTAGTGTTTTGAAAAAAGGTAGGTCTACTAAAATGCTATTTTCTCTGGCTTTTATTCGCCGATTTTACTGAACTGTGACAAAAATAAAAGATAATAAAATTATTTCTTAAAAAAACGATAGTTGATTGAAATCCAATCATTAATGACGAAGTTATGGCACTTCAAAGTTGGAATTTTGTAGAAATTTTAATGATTTTTTAAGTTTTCGCTGCCTTTAATTAAGTTTTTTTCCGTCTTTCCGTAAAATTTGCTCCGGTTTCAGATTATTGCATGATAGAGTAATATGTTACAAAAATTTTTTGCCCTTGGTCATCAAAATTGGGTATATTCACCAAATGCTGCAAATGCTGAAGTATTTTTTATCTGATTTTGATGACCAAGGGCAAAAAATTTTTGTAACATATTATTCTATCATGTCATAGTCTGAAACCGGAGCATTTTTTACGGAAACACGAAAAAAACTTAATTAAAGGCAGCGAAAACTTGAAAAATCATTAAAATTTTTACAAAAATCCAACTTTGATGTGCCATAACTTCGTCATTAATGATTGGATTTTAATCAACTATGGTTTTTTTAAGAAATATTTTTATTATCTTTTATTTTTCTCACAGTTCAGTAAAATCGGTGAATAAAAGTCAGAGAAAATAGCATTTTAGTAGACCTACCTTTTTTCAAAACACTAAAAATGGAAATTTGACCATATCTCAAAATCTGTTCTACTTTCCACATATCTGAGAGCAGATTTGAATTCAGCGTGAAATTTTACATAAGGATCAACTATTTAGAAGCCGGGATCAAAAATTTGTTGCATTGTGTTATTATGTACATACATGTTTTAGAAAGCTATTTTAAAATGATATTCAATAAAGCTAATAAAAATAACAATTTGCCCCCAACCGATTAACTTTCAGCGTGAAGAAAATTAAAATGTGTAATTTTTTTTTTTTTTTTTTGAATAAAACAGCCGTTTCTCAGTAATTTTTTTTTTGTAATATTAAAAAATTTTAATTTTTTCAAAGGTAACAACGATATCTTAAAAAAAAAAAAATTAAAATCCGGCTTATGAAAAAAAAATTATGATTTTTTGAACTATAATTTTTTGGAAAAAAGTCGAAAATACGATTAGTACCTGTAACTTAAAAATTCGAGCTGATGGAGAAAAATGGAGATTAGATTTGAAATCAGCGACCTCAAATTAGTAAAAACAGCTATCGAATTCCAAACAACACTCAAAAAGTTCAATTTTGTTCCCCTGTGTTATCATATATTTTTAAGACTATTCAATCATTTTCCTGGGAAAGTTTTCTCACCCATTTCTATGAGTATAAGTGTTAACATTTACCTTTATAAAAATAACACCCAAATCTATTAGCTATGCTGGTATATCAGCGTTGCTTGTTTCTATTTCATATGGAAATTACATGTCTCAACTATTTGTACAATATACCTGCCATAACATACCACTCTTTCTACTACAACTACATACTATATTTTAGCTACAACAACGCCGTCTCTTTGCCACTCTATAACCAGAAAGTGTTAAAGTTAAAGATAAATGTCTTTAATAATGCTGTTGAAGTGTAAATGAATTCAAAAACGAAAACATTAAAAATAATTATTACATGCATGTTGACACATTTTCTCCTTGGGTTGCTTTATATACTCGAAATATATAGACCATCTAACAGATACACACACACACCCATACACACAGCTCTGCACATACCTCAGTACACAGATATGTAATACTATTACCTAACACAAGAGTACGTAAGTACTTGCTGGCGTAGTATATATTAGGCCTCGTTACACATTTATGGGTTGTAAAGTATATTTTCTTTTGAGTTTTTGTTTAAGGAAAGGTAACTTTGAAATGGATATCATTAGTTTCATTTCTTGCTACAGAAGAACGTTTGTGCTATGCTTTTTGCAATAGAGATTTCCTTCATTTTACGGTTTGTAAATTAAAAATGAAAAGATGAAACACATTCTTGGCTTTGCCAACATGAATGAGTGTAAATTTGTAATCTAATGTAAGAGTGAAAGGCATTAAGATTAATGAAGGTTTCTGACACTTTCCTGACTGTAACTTATGAATGACAATAGTTAATTTGTAGATATAAACTGAAATGTTTCGTATAAATATGTATTATTGGAGTTTATGTTCTAAAAGAGAATTATAGTACATCAGTTAGGCTTTTTGTGGAAAGCGGAAAGTTTAAGTGTATCATTCAAAAAGTAAGTAAGTTCAATGGAATTTTGGATGGCTTGTAGGTAGTGGATATATCCGAATATATGTTACGGAGTTTATTTCTTGGTAAAAGTGTCCGAACTTATTTGTCTAATAATATCCTTATTTGAAGGATGTCATGCCTAACATATAGGGACAATTTAAACATAAACACGTAAAGCATTAAAAATAGTTTCAGTGAACATCAGCAATTTTCAGTTTTATTTCTGTTCTATCATTTTTAACTGTAATTTGCCCACTTAGAGATAACGGCTAAAAGCAATGGTGCTTTATACCAACGCCTGCCGTCAATCGTAAGTCTCCTTAAGATGCAAGCTCCACGGGAATACTAACGCGGCGCACTTCTGAACAAAAATTATGAAATTCAGTAGAAACTCAATTGAAAAGTTTGTTGATATTTTTCATTTTACAGTAAAGTTGTTTTAAAATTCCTCTGTTTTTGAATATTTCAATGAAAATCTAGTGAATTTTTACACAATACTTTAAGGCATTTCTATGATGTTCTCGTTTTTTTTTTGACAAAACTCAATTTTAAGCTATAATATTTGCCATAACAAAACATGTTCGTTTATTCATTCTTCTCCATTAAAATCATCGTGAAAATGTCTTTATATTATTCCGCACCAGACCCGATTTTGATGATAAGATACAAATTCGAATGAATGGCGAATGCCATCACAAACACAAAACACCAAAAAAAAAACGGAAACCTTGAACATACTACATGACTTTACGAAACAGTGCGAGAACAAAAAAAAACAAAACAACATCGAAAAGCAATGACACATAAAGCGAACATGCAAAAAAATGACAGTCACGTTTTCTGATTATGCAAAACAAATGACATAAGAAAGCCATTTGTATGGATATTTGCTTTTAATATTAATAAATTTTGCATATCGATTTAAAGATGTACACAAACGCTTGCTTATACACACACACACACCCACTTACAAGTGTTGGAGCATTTTTGTAAACGTCATCTACCTTCCACCTTCATCCACAGCTTTCCTCATTTCGACGTCTATCGAAAAATTCCGACCTCCTGTGAACAGGAAATGTTTATATTAACATTAAGTCATAACTACAAATACTCGTATCCATGACATAATATTCATATCCGGTATTGCCAATAAAAAGAACGTCACATCATCGCATGAACACCCAGTGCAAAGACACATTTCCTGGTAAGGAACTGCTTACGTTTTAGGGGAGAGAAGACACTATGTTCTTTAGGGGGTGTTATTGAACATTTTTATCGGTATCAATAGAGCCAAATTGGAAATATAAATAAATTAAAAGCATTTCCATTAAATATATATTCATTAGTAAATAATGAACATTTATATAGGTTACGTAAAATGTTAAATAAACATAGAAATGTGGTGGTAAAGGGTATGAGAGATTTAGATTCTCCTTACTTAGTTAATAAAGTGAATTTGTTAAATGTGGCACAAAAAACATTTCAGCCAATCATTAAAAATATGGAATTTACTTAATAACTATTTTGGTTGGCAATACCTTACAATCATCTTCATCTTCTTAATTGTCAGCAGCAACAGAAATTCATCTATCAGCAGCCGCACATAAAAAAGAATTCCAAGCGCTTCGGTCTTTTGCGTTTCGTAGATAGTTAGTCAGACCAATTTTAGATAACAGCTCTTTCACCTGGCCTATCCAACAAAGTTTTTGTCGCTCCTTCCTGCGACGCCCATCGAGTTTATTGACGAAAACCTTTCGAGCTGGAACATATTTATCCATTCGTACAACGTATTCAAGCCTGCGCATTCGGTCTATTTCAACGTCGATATCGTTGTACAGCTCGTGGTTCATTCGACGACGATACTCGCCGTTAACGATGATGGTTCCAAACATCTTGCGAAGTATTATTCTCTCGAAGAGTCCCAGAATAGACTGATTCGATTGTGTCATTAACCAGGATTCTACGCTGTAGAGCAAGAGAGATCGTTTTGTCATTAAATAGCTTGCTTAGCGCATCAATACTCTTTTAATACTCATCGTTTAATATCCAGGCTGACATTATTATTTTTGTTTATGGCGGAGTCAAGGTAGACAAAATCATCTACCACTTCAAAGTTATAGTTCTCAACGTTCACACAGCGTCCCAGATAAGTGGACTCTTTGCTCGTTGAAACAAATAACTTGGTTTTGTCCTAATTTATCAACAGACCCACTTCCGCCGACACCTTTTCAATGCTCGAAAAAGCCGCAATCTACGGCCAATGGTATCTATATCATCGGCATAAGCGAGCAGCATGTGACTTTTCTTGAAGATGGTACCATTCCTGTTTACTGCAGGCTTCCGCATGATCATCTCCATTGCGATGTTAAAGAGATCGCCAGACAGACTATCGCCTTGGCTAAAGCTTCGCTTGGTAGAAAATGGCTGTCAGATTTTTTCCAATATTCACTAAATGCTTCGTATCAGTCAGTCAACCCACAAAGTCGAATTACCTTCGCAGGGTTACAAAACTCAGCCATAGAATCCAACAATTTCTGTCGTATCGGACAGTCGAATGCAGCTTTGTAGTCGATGAGCAGCTGGAAGGTGTCGATCTGCGATTCTTGAGCCTTCTCCAGGATTTGTCATAGTGTGAATATCTAGTCGGTCGTAGATTTACCAGGTCTAAAGCCACACCGATAAGGTCCAATCAGGGTCGCCAGCACAGGTTTTAGTCTTTCACATAACACACTAATCAGAACCTTGTATTCGATGGGTAAAATGCTATTCCCGCGATAGTTGGTACACACAACTGGATCGCCTTTTATGAGCACAGAACATAGAACCCTCGATTGCCAATTATCGGGCATGCATTTCATGACCAAATCGTGTTTATGAGCTGGTGCATGCATGTTGCCACCTCATCGCCGCCGGCTTTAAAAAACTCTGCCGGTACTACATCGGCTCCCGCAGCTTTATTATTTTTAAGCCGGGCTGATCTCGTTTTGGCTCGGTGGAGGACAGTCCACTCAATAGTCTATGATTGGTGTGATTTCGTCACCAGACTTCCGTCTCTGTCCTTACATGTGGAGATCCCTGTTCCAAAACCTTTACTTTTTTATCTTTTCGTAGAACTTTCGAACCTCTCCTCTATCCCTGTAGTTTTCGATATTCTGGCTCTCTCTTTTCTTCCGCAGACGTTTTTCCGCCTGAACAAGCGTTTCATCTTCCTCCTCTTTTCATTATACGGCACCGCACGCGTCGCCTTTGGCTGTAGTCTTGCCTTGTTTGCAGCATGATTTTTCATAATCCAGTACGGTCGTTGCGGCAGTGGTCATGGAATTCGCAATATGCTGCCACTGTGTGTCGGGAACTTCAGAACTAGGGGGGTTTGTTTGGTGTAATTGAGTGAGTTGGTTGGAATAGGCATTGGCTATCTCGGTGGTATGCAGCTTTGTGATGTCGGGCTTCCTTTGCGTTTGATTACGAGTGTTTTTAGCATTACTTAATCGTGTGCGTAACTTGGCTGCAACTAGGTGGTGATCCGAGTCGATAGTTGCACCACGCATCACACGCACGTCCACAACGCTTGAGACATACATTCCATCAATTACCACGTAATAAATCTGATTTCTTGTATTTTGTGAATATCTATATGCGGGAATCTGGTTCCACTCACAACCATGTTGTCTGCCGACGCGAAACTAACCAGTCTAAATGCGTTATCGGAGGTGTTGTTGTGTAGACTGAATTTTCCGACTGCTGAACCAAGAGCATGTTCCCTTCCTATTTTAGCATAAAATTTTCCAGAACAATTTTAATGTCATGTGCAGGGTAGCGGTCATAAATCTCATTTGGCGTTAATATAATGCATTTTTGATGTCATCATCTTTCATCATCATTATCATTCGCCCGGATGCGAATAGTGGCTTTTCGGTCACTTAAGGGTTAAACCGCGAGACCAGGCGTCTAGGTCTCTTGCTGACTATGAAATCACGTCCAAAATCGTGTCTTCTGCATGGCTGTTATAAAAGATGTCACAGTTCTTTCGTCGGGTGCATCCCTTTGCCATCCATCTTATTTCCTACATGGTGGTGATGTCAGCCTTGTATTTGTCGAGGATAGCTGCCAGATGGATAGATGCACCAACTCTCTATGGAGTTCGGGCATTCCAGGTGCATATCCTTAAATCATGGTCTTTATAACAACATCAATTGGGAGGGTTCTTGTTTTTTCTTTTTTCGTGTTTTCATAATAATAGTTTTGTTTAAGGAGAGTGGCTTGTTAGGGCACCGCGAACGATCATAGGTTCTTCGGGCTGCCAAAGCCACTAAGAGTGTGACTGTGTAGAGCTTTAGTAACTTCTGATACCTACTTCCTAAGACGCATCGATGGTAGCATGCTGTTAAGGTTGCTCTATGAAAAATGCCCCAAATACAAAATGCCCCAAAAAAAAAACGAAAAATGACCCAAAACAAAATTGGGCGGAAAAAAATGAAAAATGACCCAAAACTGTTTACCATCTGCCGTATGCTTTTTTTATTTTTTATTATATGGAAAAAAATTGGGGTATTTTTCATACCTGCAAATTAAAAAAACCAAATTTTACGTAAAATAAATGAAAAGTTTCCCAAAATTTATTGGGGAGAAATTCCCCAATTTTGTATGGAAATTTTTTTGGGACATTTTGCATTTGGGGCATTTTTCATAGAGCCCGTTAAGGTTACTCAACATTTCGCCTTCTCTCCAAAAGGAAGGTTCTGGTTATTCCCAAATGCAATACAAACGGAAAGACTCAAATTAGAAATTGCTCCACGCTCATAGATTTTGATAATATGCCGCACGTAGAAAAGTATTAATAGCGGTTCGATCTTCTGCCATCCGTGTCCAGTTCGTCACACAATTTCCGCAAGGTTTTCAGTAACATGGACTTTCCAATGGAGTTTTAGTCACCATCTTCTGCGCCGTCCATCGTGTTCATTGTCTGAGACTTTTCGGGCTGGAGCCATCTATCGAGTTCATTGTCGAAAGTTTTGGTTTATTTAAGATGAAGCCTAGGTTAGGTAATAAATTCATCAGCCAATTTTAGTTGATCCCAAACGAGAAGATTTCTTTGTTCCTTAAAACTTTTAACTTCGTTTTGTCGTCCTGCACCGATACACCCATTTTTAGTGATTCCTTCTGTATAATTGAGAAGGCTGCAGTCACATCCCGCAGTTTTCGCCCGATGATGTCTACATCATCATCAAGTTGCCTTGTTGAATAAGGTACCACTCGTGTTTACTGCGGCTTTCCCTATTATCATTTCAATTACTATGTTGAAGAAGTCACACGACAGGCTGTCGCTTTCTTATGCTTATCTGATATAAAATGGATCCGTAATGTCCTTGCCAATATTCATTAAAGACTTCATGTCAGTCGGCATCAGTCAGCGTAATTTCTGCCGTATCTGGCTGTTGAAGGCAGTTTTATAGTCGACGAAAAGATGGTACATGTCGATCTGTTTCTCTTGGGTCTCTTGGAATTTTCCGCAATGTAAATATCTGGACAGTTGTTCATTTTCTAGGTCTAATGTCACTGTCGCCACCGATTGCTTTATAATTTGTTGCCCCCCGTTTAACTTAGTGGTGGGCAATCTAAGCCGTCGTCGACAATTGCCGTGATAAACTCACGCGCTCAGTCTTCGGGAGCAAAGTCATTTGTGGAAGTGCTCCCACCATATATGCGGCATACTGCGAATATTTTCATCATTATACTCTCACCCTGAGACCGGCCGTGGCATAGTGGTTAGAATACGCGACTACCATGCGGGAGATCACAGGTTCAACTCCTGGCTACAGTCATCTTTAAAGAAAAAAAAAAAAAAAAAATCTTTCATAGTCGGCTCCCCTTAAATGTTGTCGACAACAACTTCGCAGTATTAGTTTCGAGTCAATCGGCGTGTCTAGTAAGAGCTTCTCAAACAATGACGTTTGCATTCGTCGATAAACAAGTAGATGCCGTTAGTTGTGAATTTAAAAATAGAAAGCGTGAAGCGAGAAGCTATCCCATACCTCATTCATGGGGTGTAAAGGGAAATTAAAGTTTTTTAATGTATACTCTCACCTTACGGGTAGGAGGGTATATGTATATCATTTGATACGACCCAAAAGTGTAACATATAGAAGGAGTCACTTTAGACCCTAAGTTTCTTTGAACCAAATTCGATTCGAGACTTTTTAAGTCGTGTGAGGAATGTCCGTCTGTCAGGCTGTCCGGCTGGTACGCACGATATCTTTCGAAAGACGAAACCAAATGTTTTGAAATTTTGCACGAGTTATTATTTCCCTAAAACTATTTTCTTATTACCTTTGCTTTTTCGTGTTATGATAGCCTGTATAGGAACTTCTTAAAGTTTATTTTCGATTAACTATGTTAACCATACAAGGGTATAAAACTAAGTTATTTTCTGTAAATAAATATGTTATAGCAACAAAATATATATGATTATTATAGCAAAATTATTATCTTTAATCCTACCGTATAAATAACTGTCAATATTATCTTCAACTATCCAATGCTGTCGTCCTGTAGTGAAAAGTAAGCATCACCAACTACAACACAACAAATTTAGCTGCTTTATAAAATTATGAAATTTAATATGGCAGTACATATAATAAAAAATAATTTGTCATTACCAAAATATCTCTCATTCTCTTTCTCTCTTCTTGCGTTATCATATAAAATTTCACAAACCCTTGTATCATCATATTCAAAAACTTCTAGCATTTTAAATATTTTACTTTCAATCCTTGTTGGTCTATATAATGTGTTATTTTTTTTACCCTGCGCAACATCACGTTTTTTGATAGTCATAAATTTGTATCAAAAAAAGATTTAATACTTTTTTGCGCTTTATACATATTTAAACAATCTCATATTTCTTAAATGCAAAAGCTCTTTGCCAGAATTCGTTCAATGTATCACTAAGTGCATTTGCCTGTGTTTTGGTATATATGTGTGTGTGTGTTAGAGTGTACTTGAACGTGTGTGCGTGCAATCCGTTTGAATTGCTGTAATAACGATTTGTGCATAAGTGAATGTATCTATGTGTGTGTGTGTGTGGTCAACAAGTCGTAATACAGCCGCTATTTTGATATTCATGCAATATGGTCCGTAACAAAATACGAAATTTATTTATGTATTCGCACATTTTAGGCAATAAATAATAAAAATTCATATTTTTATACATTAATACATCCGCTGGTATTATAGATCAGTTTTAAACGCTTTGCCATAGGTAGATTTATGACTTCAGCCTGTGGCTGGCTCAGCAAATGGTTAGTGTTTTTCAAAGATAAATTAATTTTTAAATGTTCACTGTGAATTATGATGATGGCACAGAGCACAGCAGCGGCTGATGGAGTGTGTGGACCATAGACCGTTTAGTAACAGCGTGAAGCATTTCTAATTAAACACAAAGGTACAGCTAACAATATTCTGGTTTAAATTAGATATAGTCATACAAGAATATGTTATTGTTGTTGTAAATAACTGAGTCAGTGTCATAAATTAAATTAAAATGTTCATATACATATCAAATTTGATAATACTTAAATATCATAAAAGTAACTTAATTCCACTGATTTAAATCACAAGAAAACAATTTAGCAATCACATTAGTACAGACACTTCCGTCAGGTGAACTAACATACCTTTACCTATGCGCTTACTCCGAAATTTAGGTGAATTGAGCTGTCTGTGTGAATTTTAAATGGGTTGTAGTCTTTAACCTTTTCTAGCCCAAAAGAATAAATCGGGAATTTAAAATGTATTCACTTATAGAATCATAACGTTACTTATGTGCCATAATGTTACCAGGGCCAATACAAACATGGAAGAAAAAATTAAAAATATGCACGAAATACATTAAAATATCCCTTCAAAACTAATAAAAACTAGTAAGGCGGTTATCTTCGGCTATGCCGAAGCTCAGATACCCTGGTTATTTGCACTACAACTATATTTTATTAAACTTTGCAATGCAAAACAGGGGAGTTGGTGAGAAGTGGATGTTACTTTTAGCTTTTTTGTCAATAATTTTTATCGATTTTATTCGATTTACCGATAAGTTTATGAGTTGGTTAATTGGAGCGTATTTTTATGCATTTTGTAACTCCCCAAAAATGGAAATTTGTGTGCGATGTGGAGGTTGTTTAAATCCGATCTTGCTTATCTTAGAACTTAACCTCTGCTTCTGGACAGAAGCTTACATACCAAATTTCAGCCCGAAAGCTCTTAAACTACAGGGACAACCAGACGGATACCCCGGAAAAGGGGGAGTCTAAGCTCCTATTATAGGATTAAGGCTTGCAAATCAAATTTTAGCTCTATATTTCCTAACCTACGGCTGTTAGGGGCTGTTAGGCGGACACCCCAAAAAAGTTAGAGTTTTAATGGGAGGTGGAATAGTTTTTGACCGACATTGATAATCTTAGAAAATAGCCTCCGCTTAAAGATTGCATGTTGCGTACAAAATGTCACCTATATACCTCTTAAAATACGGCAAAAAAAGGGAAAGTTTGTATGGGAGGTGAGAGTAGTTTTTGCCCGATCGGTCACATCTTAATACCCAACCTCCGCTTAGAGTAGGGAAGCTTGCAAACAATATTTCAGCTTGCCTGCTCTTAAATTACTACCGTAATCGCGGGGAATGACAGACGGACACCCCCCAAAAAAGACGGACTTTGTAAGGGAGGTGGGAGTAGTTTTTGACCGATCTGTCTCATATTACTACTTAACCTCCGCTTAGTGTAGGGAAGCTCACATACAAAATTTCAGCTTGATTGCTCTTAAATTACTACCGTAATCGCGGGGAATGACATACGGACACTCTCAAAAAGAGAGGCGAATACTGCCAGGACCGATTCATCCGCTTGTTTCATAACCTAGAATTCTGAACCGTACATCAAGGCAGGTAGAACCAGTATCTGGAATAGCTGGATTTTTGTTCTTCGAGAGAGGGCTGCTTGCTTAGGCCGTAATAGCATCTATTAGCAAGCAGGATTCTTCTCCGGATCTCGAGGCTGACATTATTTTTTTAGTTGATAACTAAGCCTAGATATCTATCTATAGTTGTCAACGTTCACGCAGTTTCCGAAACGAGTAGATTCTTTGTTCGTTGATACTTATAACTTCGGTTTGTCCTTGTTCACCGGTAGACCCAATTTCGCTGTTTCCTTCTGTATACCTGAGAAGGCTGCAGTCACATCCCGCAATTATCGCCCGATGATGTCTGTGTCATCGCGTTTTTTGTTAAATATCGTGCCACTAGTGTTTACTGCAGCTTTCCTCATTATCATCTCCATCACTATGTTGAAGAGGTCACACGGCAGGCTGTAGCTTTGTTTTAGGCCTGGTCTGGTATAGAATGACTCCGTAAGGTCCTTGCCAATCTTCACTGAAGACTTCGTGCCAGTCAGCGTCATTCCGCAAAGGCGTATTAGCTTCGCTGAAATACTAGACTCAGTCATGGCTTCAAGTAATTTCTGCCGTATCGGGCTGTCGAATGCAGCTTTATAGTCGACGAAAATATGGCACATGTCGATCTGTTTCTCTTGGGTCTTTTCAGGATTTGCCGAAGTGTGAATATCTGGTCAGTTGTTGATTTACCGGGTCTTAAGCCACACTGATAAGGTTAGATAACACTGGCTATATTCATTCACATTGCACACCTTATATGCGCAGGACATAATACGTTTAGATTCCAATCGTCTGGCAAGCACTCTCTAAGCCAAACCGTGCGTAAGAGGTGGTGCATGCTCGTTATCAGTTCCTCTCCCCCGGACTTGAAGAGCTCTGCCGGAAGACACCGTCGACACCGGCTGCTTTTTTGTTTCTCAGCCTCGATATTGCTCTTCTTACCTCGGCTTGACTTGGTAGTGGGCAATGTAAGCCGTTGTCGACATTTGGCGTGATACCTTCACGTGCTTTTACTTTCTAGTAAAATTTTCGGGCCTTACCTTCATGTAGTTCATAGCGGATCCAAATATTTTTCGAGTTATTTTTTTCTCGAAGGATCACAGAATAAATTGATCCGCATTTACGCAAGTAGCGATTGCTAAATACTTGCAATGATTGTATGGCGCCTGCAGTGTAATTCCACGACTCTCAGCCGCAGTTCTCTCTTCAGCATCATTTGACTGAACAGGGCTGAACAGGAGTATTCGACAATAGGTGTAATTACCCATGCCTAAGAACTGGATCGGCTTTATGTTGTTTGTATACAGCTGGTGCATTGCCACTGGTGCATTGCTACGGGACACGTACTACATTGTCGATGTTGTTTTCACCAGAGCAGTCTGTACTTATGTCGGCACTAATTTATTAAGGAGAATAAAGGAACTGCCAGGCAGTTGATGAGATGATATGAAGCATCCCAAGTACATAATCCACAAAATGGTGTTAGGACTTTTGGGACTACTGCGGGCAACTTCGGATGCGGTTGTACGGCCGTTTCCTGAAATCTGTGCTGCAGACCTGTACAGATCTCTTCTCCTTTATGGCAATGGTATGGGTATCAGTAGCCTCGTTTTCCAACCAAACGTGCTTGTCTTTGATAAGACGATTTTAATGGATTATTTAAATTAAGTCAAATTGATTGCTTTTGTTTAGTACACCTCTTGCTTGACATAACCCAATAAAAAAAACTCTGGTGCAGTCAAGTCAGGTGACCTTGGAGACCAGCGGAAAGTGTACTTTCTATGACAGGAATTTGTTTGGGAATTTTCGTTGAAGCTTTGCCATAACCGGTCTGGCTATGTGTGCAGTTGCTCTATCTTGCTAGAACCAAATGCTGTTGAAATAGATACGTCTTCGACACATTTATGGGCAAAAGAAACTTCTTCGACAGCTTTAAATAACGGTCACAATTGGCTGTTCCTGTTACACGTAGCACAATTCGTGCGCCACCCTGTATTTAAACATTCTTTTGAGGTACAAGTTCATTTATTTTGAAATTTTAAAAAACGTTAAAGCACAGTATTTATTTTTACTTCAAAGGTAATTTTTGAGTGTTTGTATATTTAAAAGGGGGACCGGCCGTGGGATAGTGGTTAGAACACGCGACTACCATGCTGGAGATCCCAGGTTCGACTCCTGGCTCCATTTTTCTTTCATTGCTGCCCCCCTAGATGATATCTACAGCAACTTCGCAGTATAAGTTTCAAGTTATTCGGCATATCTAGTAAAAAGCTTCCCAAACAATGACGTTCACATTCGTCGATAAACAAGTAGGTGCCGTTTGGTGTGAATCTTAATAGAAAGCGTGTTTTTTCATTCACGGGGTGTAAAGGGAATTATGTTAAGTTTTTTTTATATGTAAAATAAGGTATTTTTTTGCTTGTTAAATTAAAATACATCGCTGGATCTCTATTAATCAAAAATAAATATTCCAGACTGCATCTACAATATTGTAAAGCATTTTAAATCTAACTATTTCTCATTATTGTTCTTTTAGTCCCTCATATGTATGCAAGTATTATAATTCTTTTTAAAACACTTACGCGACAATCTAAGGATGTTAAGATATATAATGATAATGCAGAAAAGTACAGAATTGGGTCGTTTATTAACCACTCAATGCAATATTTCGTAAAACGTATTCATCGCAGCTATTGTTTTTTTATGAATCCATAATGGTATTAAATATACGCAGGTATTGCATACAAAAATTTGCCACAATATAGCTGCGCTGCTACTTTTATAGTTGCATTCACTTTAATCTACATTAAAACCCTACAATATTCAACTTTAAACAAAATACATATTTTTTCCGCCTTTCTAGCATATTTTTTTAATCTCAAATAAATAAAAACTCTAGTTTACTAACACATATTCATACACATATATATTCGTATGCTTCATATTTTAAACAATTTTCTCTCGAGCTCTGATTTCACTCACACAGATATTTGCATGCATATGTATGTGATTCGAGTTTGTTTTCCTTTAAGGCAACGCAGAATAAAATGTAAAAAATCTCGGCAATTTTCCGCTGTAGCCCACAACGAATGTTGGGTTCACTTTATTTTGTTAAAGGCTTTTTATTTTGTTGAAGCTACTGCTGAAATTCTGCAACAATTTAAATGTCATAGAAATTGAGGTGGTTCTTTTTTTTTTGTTAAGCTATCATAGCACATGTGTTGGAACGCACAATATGTGGGGTAAAATATTAATGTTATAATTATATATTTTCCAAAGAAAACAGAAGGTCACAATATTGTGTAATATTTATTTATATATTACATATTTGATAGACTAATACCATGTCCACACTACAATCATTTTTCGTAATTCGCGCTCCCATTCGTCATTCAACCCCAAATAACGTAATTCTCCATACAAAATTATGAGAGCGAACTACCTTCTTTAAAGGTAATTCATTTAGAATCATAATTTTTATCGGAATATATGGAAACTGATGTCAAAATCAAAATGAAAATGTGAACAACATACACAAACAAAGTAAACAAACAAAGCAACTGTCAAATCAAATTAGGTATGTGTAGTGTGGACAAGGTAATACGTGTAAGTAATTCAAAGAGCGAATTAGGTAATTCTCGACGTAGTGTGGATAGGGTATAAAATATGATAAAATTCAATGCAGTCTTTTGGACAATATTATTAGCCAGGAATTTGAGAATTAAATTTCAGATGAAAAAAAATATATATTACAGTTTGTTATACCAACATTTGCATAATTTATGATAGATATTTATACAATAAACAAATAACATTAGAATAAAAAGGGTGTCCTCTAGAGAGGTACAAATGGGAGGGTAATGTCTTCGTGGTTTCCTTAGTCAAAAAAAATCCATAGCTTCTGTTCCATATTGGGCGGCTTCCTGGTCAGCGTCTGTCTCAGAAAGATCGGCTAAAATGAATCATGGCAGTAGGAATAAAATGCTTGGAATGATAGAACGCTAAACTACAAACCATGGAGATATCCAACGCCTATTCCAACCAACTCACTCAACTGCTTCGTGATGCTTCAACTCTCGAAAATAATAGCGCGCAATGGCAATATATTGCCCACTCGATGAAAAGGACTGCGCAGTCCGTACTGGGGTTCTGTAAAGCGCCTAAACGATAATGCCTGGTACGATGACGAATGCCGTAATGTCATCCGGGAACAAGATCCTGCATACAGTGCCAAACTGCAGCCAATGGCAACGCAAGCTGTTCAAGAAAAGTACAGGGAGAAGAGGCGAGAGCTGAAGGAGTAAAATAATATGAGCATTGAAGAATGGATGAACAGAGATGAAGACAGAAAATTTTACCCTACTAAATGGTAGCGTACATGAAACAGGTCTTCCCTCCTGTAAAGACAAGGATGGTCATCTCGTTACTAACTCCGAGAGCGTACTGAGAGTATGGAAAGATCACTTCTGCAGCCTTTTAATGTCTGAAAACTCGGCGGCTGAAGATTGTGTACCAATCCGAGACGATAATATCGAGTGTTTTCCTCCGAGCCAAGCTGAGAAAACAAGTGTCATATCCCGCCTAAAGTACAATCAACCCGATGGGGCTGATAGTCTTCCAGCCGAGTTGTTTAAGGTGGGTGGAGATGAGCTTGTTTTTAGCATACAATAGCACTTAGAGAATATTTGGCTTCAGGAGAGCATGACAGATGATTGGAATTTCAGTGTGCTATGTCCTATCTTCAAATAAGGTGACCGTAGTGAGTGTAAAAACTACCGTGGAATTAGGCTCTTACCGATTGCGTATAAGGTCTTCTGTAGCATACTGTGTGAACGTCTAAAGCTGATTGTGGAAAACCTGATTGGACCCTATCAGTTCGGCTTTAGACCAGGCAAATCCACGACGGATCCGATATATACACTACGGCAGATTCTGGAGAATACCCATGAGAAACAAATCGACACTTACCACCTCTTTGTCGACTACAAAACTGCCTTCGATAGCCCGATCAGGTATCGACTATACGAAGCTATGGCTGAGTTCGGTATCCCTGCGAAGATAATTCGTCTGTGTCGGTGTACCCTTACGAATACCAAATCCTCTGTTCGGATTGGCAAAGATCTATTTGCGCCATTCGATAAGTCGAGAGGTCTTAGACAGGCTGATGGTTTGTCATGCATGCTGTTTAACATAGTGATAGACAAGGTGTTAAGGAAAGCATATTTAATAAGAGCATGATATCGACATTATCGGTCGGACAATGCGAGTGGCAACAGCTGTCTTCTCATCTGTTGAAAGGGAATCACCGAAAATGGGTTTGGCAGTGAATGAGGACAAGACGAAGTTAATGGTATCGTCGAACAAAGTGTCCACCTGTTGGAGATATATCGTGAACATTGAGAACTATTGCTTTAAGATAGTGGATGAATTCATTTACCTCGGATCCGTCATGGACAAAAGCTACAGTGTCAGCCTAAAAATAAGCTGTACGAGTTATACCACTACATTGAAGTGGTCAAGCTAATCAAAGTGCAACGATTACGCTGGCCAGGCTATGTCGTGAGGATGGATGAGGAAACTTCAGCGCCAAAGGTACTCTATGAAGACCTCGAAGGACGGCGCAAAAGAGGAAGACCGCGACTAAGTTGTGATGTTGCCAGCCTTTCAGCGATGTTGGCGCTCATATTCGCTATTAAGACTAGCTTTTTATACTTAAGGCATAATGTTTCCATTTAAAGTAACATAAATTGATGAAATATTCTTACCATTAAGCTTTAAAACTCATGGTGTTTATAAGCTGTTTACTGCTGTTTGAAAGTAATGATGTCAATCTGTTTTTGTATTAACAATATTTATGGGTAGCAGCAAAAAAAAGTCACGATGTGTCAGCGTCCTTAAATAATTCTCAGTTGTAATACTCTGGCTTCTTGTCGCAAAAGAATATATCTTTACCATTATGGCAAATGTTCCTATATGTTTCAAAACTTAGAATCTATTTCCTATAAAATTTTTAAAATTGTTCATATCAACTTTTGGCAAAATGGTTTGGATATAGTCTTATTAAATCATAGTCAGAGTCGTTGTTGTGCCCACAAAGTTTTCATATTGTAAGACCAAAAGAACCTTCCTATAATAATGCATATATAAGCATTCAAAATTGCAAGAGCAATTTTAATGTCATTACCAGCACTGCGGTCATACGTATCATCTTTTACCGTGTGTATGTTACAACTGCAATATTAACAGCAAGTTACCTTCTGTAGCACTTGCGGCAGGATGTTTTGATAGCAAGATAGTAACAACAACAACAACAAATACACAGTAACAATAAACGTGGAAAAGTAAAAGTAACAACGTTGCAGTAGATTTTTAATGTCAATGTTTTTCATGCAACTCGTGCGAATACAAACGTCCTTACTCCACACATACACACACATACACAAGCGCACAGCTACACGCACCCATGTGTATGTTCATATATGTACATATATTTTGCATTTTGCTGATGCATTTTCATATTTCCATTTCATTTCTTTGTTTTTCAAGTGGCATTTTGCCAAAACTATTTTCAGCATACGTTGCCTTAGTTTTGGAGCAACACAACAATATTGTTAAGTTTAAATGTAGAATGCAGCAGCAGCAGCGGCAACTACAACAACACATAAGGTTTCCCTCGCAAAAGGGCTAATAAAAGTTAGTATGGCCGAAAAGCAAACAGACATCTCTTGGGCTGAGGCCAAAATATGTGGTAGAACAACAATAAAGTGTAATAAACGAAAAATAAATTTTTCGAAACTACAAACTAAATATGCATAAATAATATTAAAAATATAAAATAAACCAAATGCGAAACACTACGAAACGTAAACCTTAAATCCCTGAAATGAGAACTTGAATGAATGAGTGAATGAATGTTCTTTGTTTGAAGGGCGCGCAAAAATGTCATTACATGCAAACGGGCCAAGGTTTTAAGGGTTTCAATGGCAGCAGCGCCGCGAATATAAAAATATATTTTGGCTGTATAATGATTAATATTAAAATGTGAAATACGCTTGTTTAAGCCAACATGTGTACTATTTTATAGTTACCTGCCATGTAGGCACAATTTTCGATACATGCTCTCTATAGAATTGCGTTTGGAATATTAGCTCATTTATGATAAAATATGTTAATGAACATGCTATCCTGAGTACAATTGCAAATCATTACACATATTAATATTTAGTAGGCATAACAAGAGGTGCATTACATCGACAACACTGTTATTCAAATAAAATGTAACACAACTAATAAATATTTACACAGTTAACATAAAAAATCAAATAATAATTGAAAATAAGTGTTTTAATTCAAATTCAAAAGAAATCAATGGAAATAGAAAAATTATAAAATTATACAAATGGTGTGATTTTCTCTAATCGTGATCTGAGATTATGATTTTGTATGAGAGCTGGACATTTGACCTTTCTCAGATTAGAGCTTATTCACAGCTTGGTTGCACATACTGGCTGATATGTAAGTAGGTATGGGGAAGCAATGTACAACGTTGTCTACACTGTACATTACTGTTGAGTTAGTGACATTTCCAGCATAACGAATACTAAACATCAATGGGATATCAAACGTCTCCATTTTTTTTAAATCTACTGAAGAACATCAATGGTTTGATTTCCGGACTTTAAAAAATCTTTAGAGGCATACTTCGCATATTCCAATTAGATGACCAACCTACAAAATGGTATTTATACCAAATTAGGGTAATGCATCACATTTCAAGGCCAATGATATTAGATCGATTACTCTGTGTGACAAATGGTAGGGTTCAGTGTTCGGCTGGTTATTAATTCACCGAGAAAGTTTATATCTTACTTACATAGCTGCTACTTTTTTGCAATCCTATTGGATTATGCTGTGACACAATTTGAGGGTCATTGTCTCAGGAGTGAACCAAACCAATACCAAACGATAGCATTTGACCTCAGTAACAAAACCTCAAACTCCAATTTGCAAAACTACGTCACAATTTTTTTTTACAGTGATTTGAAAAGTGATACCGAAAAAGTGTGTTGCACTGTTTGCTCAAAAATAGATTTTTTTACATTTCCATAACATTTCATTTTGATTTTATTTTGGATCCTTTGACTCATAGAGGCTATTTGTCTTCGGTGACTCTTAGTGAAATTTACCTTAGAATATTTCTATCGAAGAATGTAAGTCTTGACCTCCGGCCAAAATTGACTTTTAAACAGTTTTTAGAAGTGGGCCACATATGTCCCATACAGTTGGGAGCTAAAGGATTAAAATGTTCCGAGAAAATATTCCCCTGGTTATTTTAATATAGGTCTCCGACATGAAATACCCCAAACATATGTTAACAGATGATTTTTCATATTCTTTAATTCGACTTTTGACCAAAAAAGTTCAAACCACTGTAAACAAAAATTGTGACGTAGTGGAGCGAATTGGAGTTTACGGTTTTGTTACTGAGGTCAAAATTCTATTGTCTGAAATTGTTTGGTTCACCCTAAAAAAAAAATTTGTTGCACTGTGTTATTTACATCACGTAGAAAAATATAATTATTAAAAATATATCCGCTTGTGTCATTATCCATTCACGATGTGCAGCATTCTTTGTGTTTGGTTATGTGCGTTATGTGCTCTGCCTAATCTTGTGCTCACCTTGGCTGCAACCAGTTAATGATCCGAGCCAATATTAGCACCACGAATCACACTCACATCCATGACACTAGATGCATGCCTGCCATCAATTACCACATAATCAATTTGATTTTTGGTGTTTTGATCGTATGATGGGTATGACGGTGATGTCAGCCTTATATTTTTTGGGAACATCCGTCAGTGCGAAAGTGTGACCTTCTATATAGAGAGTCCGGACGTTCCAGGTGCATATCCTTAAATCTTGGTCCTTATAACGTTTGCGGGGGTCGTCAACATTTGGGGGTTCCGTTTCTTACTTTTTCTTTCTCGTGTTTTCATAGCCAGTAAAGGACGTGAAGGCGGGTGGCTAGCCCAACCTTCAAGGTTCGTCGCTCACTATCTGCCGATATTTATGATTAAAAATAAAAATATCACGAACAACGTTCCTAGGTGCCACCACGTAGGAGTTTGTGAGTCGGCTTGAGATGCAGGATTCACTTTACATCCCCAACGGCACCCAAGTTAGCCAAATTTTTACGGGTATTGTAACCGAAAGTCCTATCTAAACGTTTACGCTCCACAAGCAGGCGAAAAATTACACATAAGTAGTTTTAATTTAAAATCGGTTAACTTCAATAACTCAGCACTTTAACAATATCTTATATTGGGTGATGCCATTTATCAATCAGTTTACCTGACTGATATTTCTGTATTAGTTTTATTAATAATTGTATCACTTAACTCCAAAAATCTTGTTATATTCACATTAACATAATCTTTTTTTCTTACAGATATTACATCTTCTGGAAATGGTGAGTTCAAAACGATTATATTTTTAGTTGCAATACCCTAACACGTGGGGAATAAGTGAATGAATCATTTCACACGAGAAAAAGTGTAACGTATCAACGTTTGAATCCAAAAATATCCTTAGACCAATTTCGTTTAAGGACTATTTAAGACAATTATGCCATATCTGGAGGGCAGAATATCTCGAGTAAACGATTATGAAAATTTACCTGTATTACAATGGTCTAAAATGGCGTATGGTAAGTAGTCGGAAAAGCTTTCATATTTTACTAGCTGACAGGGAAGACTTCGTCCTGCCTAAAGAAGTATGGACTTAAATATAACTTTTTTTGGATGGAATGACATTCTCATCAAATCTCACTCTCATTTTTTTAATGACAGAAATTTATTGCAATGCTATAAATAATCAAGAAAGTGCACATTTTTTAATAAGTGGGTCTATCTAGACATAAACATGCAACATAAAGTTGTTTATGCGAAAAACGTGGATTTTCTAAATTCATGCCGAAAACTTTAATATACCTTCCTTCAGCTTTAAGCATAATGTTTCAATTCGTGAGTATTCGAATTTTTTCCGTCGCTGTTCTTGATCACATACAGCACAAGTCTCAAATAACGACATATCAAATATCAAGACGAATGATGCTATAGTCCTCCAGCTATTGCGTTTGTATGACAGAATTTGGCAGGGCCACCCGCTGATGGCTTGATCACAGTAATTGGTGTTTATTCCATATCGTTTTTCTAATCCCGCCCTTTCTCTTTAGAATACGTATATTGATCTTATTGAATCCACACCAAATTTCATGACCATTCGCACATTAGTTCTTCAGTTATCGCACAATATCAAATTACGTCCAATGGAAGGGGCACGTCTACTGATCTAGTAATTTAGTTGTCGCATTTTAACATATTAGCTCAAACAAACCCAATTTCAAATTTAAATTTTCACAATTAAAAAATTCGAAAATCGACTCAATGAATGGACCAAATGTGTCTAATGCTTTGTTTACGTAGCATATAACCATCCTCGGAAGATTGCCTTTCTAATGCATCCGGTTTGTTGCTCATGGGTTATTATTATTATTATTAGCCTTTAAAACAACTTGACACATATATATTTATATCTTAGTGCCTAAGTCAGAGGCCGAAATGATCAAAGATTTCCATTCGCTTCGATTTTGGGCGCACCGTCTCCAGTCGGTCCTACCAAGCAGCGTCAGTGATTCCTCCACCTGGTCCTTCCAACGTAGTCGCGGTCTCCCTCTTTTGCGCCGTCCTTCGAGGTCTTGATAGAATACCTTTCTCACTACATCGCCTAGCCAGCGTAATCGTTGCACTTTGATCCGCTTGACGACATCAATGTCGTGGTATAACTCGTACAGCTCATGGTTCATCCGAATCCTAAACTCGCCGTTTACGCAAATGGGTCCATATATTTTGCGGAGTATTTTTCTCTCAAACACCGCCAGATGAGCTGCATCTGCCTGTGTAAGTACCCAAGATTCGGAGGCGTACAACAGGACCGGTAAAATTAGTACCTGGTACAGCTGCACTTTGGTAGTTCGAGATAGGGTGGTGTTTATAAAGTGCTCGCGTAGTCCAAAGAAACACATGTTGGCAAGCACTCTTCTCCGTTTTATTTCAAAGCTGACACTGTTGTTTTTGTTCATGGCGGATCCAAGGTATATAAATTCATCCACTATCTCAAAGCAATAGTTTTCAACGTTCACGCTGCGTCCCCAACGGGTGGACACTTTGTTCGATGATACCATTAACTTCGTCTTGTCCTCATTCACTGCCAAACCCATTTTCGCTGACTCCCTTTCAACTGATGAGAAAACAGCTGTTACCTCTCGCATCGTTCGACCGATAATGTCGATATCATCCGCATATGCGAGCAGCATGTGGCTCTTATTAAATATGGTGCCAGACATGTTAACCGCTGCTTTCCTTTACACCTTCTCCATCACTATGTTGAACAGCATACATGACAAACCGTTACCCTGTCTAAGACCTCTCGTCGTATCGAATGGTGCAGATAGATCCTTGCCAATCCGAACAGAGGATTTGGCTTCGTATAGTCGATGCCTGATGGGACTATCGAAGGCAGCTTTGTAATCGACAAAGAGGTGGTAAGTGTCGATTTGCTTCTCATGGGTTTTCTCAAGAATCTGCCGTAGTGTAAATATCTGATCCGTCGTGGATTTGCCTGGTCTAAAGCCGCACTGATAAGGTCCAATCAGGTTTTCCACAATTGGCTTTAGACGTTCACACAGTATGCTAGACAGGACCTTATACGCAATCGGTAAGAGGCTAATTCCACGATAGTTTTTACACTCACTTCGGTCACCTTTTTTGTAGATTGGACATAGCACACTGAGATTCCAATCCTCTGGCATGCTCTCCTGAAGCCAAATGTTCTCTATGAGCTGTTGCATGCTTAAAACAAGTTCATCAACCCCAGCGGCCTTGTTGTTCTTTAGGTGGGATATGGCATTGTTATCTCAGCTTGGCTCGGAAGTGGACACTCGATGTTATCCTCTCGGATTGGTGCACAGTCTTCTTCCGTCAAGTTTTCACACATCAATAGGCTGCAGAAGTGATCTTTATATATTCTCAGTACGCTCTCGGAGTCAGTAACGAGATGACCATCCTTGTCTTTACAGGAGGGAAGACCTGTTTCATGTACCTTTTCTTTTATCTTCTGATAGAATTTTCGGGCTTCACCTCTGTTCCAGTAATCTTCAATACACACATTGCTCATGGGTTGTATGGTTTTAAAGTCTATAGCGGCCATAGGTAGAAACAAATATTCACTTTTATATATATAGATAGGTAGTAGAACATTAAATATCTTACAAGTATTCTACGATTTAATTTTCCCCCGAAATGAAAGCTTATTCGATTTTTAATGAACTTTAAACAAATTGAAATTTTGGCCGAAGAAATAAGCTTTAAAACTTATCAAAAAACAAATCTACATTTGATTGTTTAAAAATGTTATTCACTTCGCAATCAATTTATTGCATTTATATACATATAATACTTAAGTCATGATATTGTTTTGCGGTCGCATTATTTCACATTGGAGGTGTTTGTTAAATCAAACGAAATAAATGAATACCGATTTATGAGATTTAAAATTTTTGAATTTATTTTTTGTTAACAAAACCAATTATTATTCACTCTAATACACGTATTATATTTCAAATGTAATTCAAATTAAACAAAACTGAAAATATTGAAACCTTTGTATATTATATCAAAACTACACTAACATATATATATCATTCCAATGAATTTAGCATATCTTATTTGCTGTACACTGATTTAAATGAGGTGTTATGGCATTAAACGATAAGCTTGATTATCTGTTTTACAAAAACTTTTAACAAGATTTTCGCATTAAAGTTTAGTGTACAAAATCAGCAAGAACCAATAGAATGTGAAAACTCTACTACAAAAATCCAAATTAAGATTAAAAATAATTCTAATCGGATAGTTATTAAACTATAATTTAACCGCATTTAAATATTCTGGAAAATATTTAAGATAAAAAACAAAAATTTTTTGAACAAAGTTTGGCATTTACAGTACGAGATTGTGTATTGGGTTTAAAGCTTTCCAAGACCGTAAGCCTTGAGCTAATATAATAAAGAAATATACTGACATAAGCTTGAGGTGACTGGGCAACATCTGTCAGAAATCGGCGAATACAATTTCTTAGAATACACTAGTTTGAAAAAACCTTATAGGAGAGTAAAATTCCGCACATGAAAATATTTTCTCTTTACAGTTTTTGAAAGACAACAAAATCTCTTATTATTGCCACATCAGTCAACAAGTTATATTATTTATAAACCATTGAATGACCATTGTTTTTACTTATATTTATTCATTAAGCTAAAACCATTATTCAAAATTAAATTTTCCATTGAATATACAATTGGGGCTTCATCCCACCCAAATGCAATAGAAATAATTTGGTTAAACTATTTAAAAGCATTTCTTTGGGGAACACTTCAATTCAATTTGCTTTTATTGAAAACATTTTTGCAATACACTACAAACAAATACTAAACGCTTTCCTATTAGTAAATTCACAATTACATTAAAAATATTCAAAACATTAAAACAAAATCAGTATCATTGTTATTATGAAACCTATATTGACAACGCAGCGGTCATAATGATGGTCCCACACACGCGCGTAGTACAAAATTGCGAGTACTAGATACTAAATACATACGTATATAGAATCGATATGATTTCAATGAACATGAAAGACAATCTCCGCGTAATATCTGTGTGTGTATGTACGTACGTGAATACAGCAACTACGACAACTACGAATGTGGCAACAATACCGTTGCCAAAACGGTCGTACACTACAACAACAACATGTCACGTGAATGATTCTTGTGAAAAACACACTATACGCCATGGTCCTCCCCTCTTCCCGAAAGATGTACATCTGAACATACTTACACATGTATGCGTGTGCAAATTTCGCTTAGATGAAGCGATACGTCTGTAACAACATTTAGCGATTGTACATTTGTTTACCTTTGAAACACAACGGGTACATCGTGTGGACTCTTATCATCATTTTCATCACCGCCATCGCGTTCTCATATTGCGCGTGTGATTGTTTCCCTCATTTATGTTCAGTTGCTATTGTTCATCTGTTATTAGAGTTGATGGTGTTGGGCACAGTGGGGGACCATGTCTTAATTGGTTAAACTATGCAACATTAAAAAAAAATTTTCAACATCAAAAGTTCTACTATATTATTATATACTCGCCCTTAGGGATGATGGTAAACATCATTTGATACGATAAATTGTTCAGCGCATTAAAGTACAGCCCCAGTATCTTGAGACGAAATTCGTTTTAGGGCATTTTAAAACGATTGAGCTATGTCCATCTGTCTGTCTAACTGGTGTATAGAATAACCCGAGTAAACATTCACTGATCCTTATGAAAATTTTTCAAAATTAAGTTATGGAATTGAAAGTTGATAAAATAGCCCGACACCCTTTTGGAACATTTTATACAAGTGACTTATTTTTAGAAAATTATATTTCTCCCATAACTTTGAAGGGTCAAATGGAATATCTTTAAATTTGGTCAGTTAAATTTTCTTGTAATAATGGACAATGGGATAGTACCAGTTGTGGCATAGTGGTTAGAACACGGGAGATCCGTGGTTCGATTTCCGGCTCCAGTCATGTACATTTTTCTTTCATTGCCGGCCCCCTCGAAGTTATCGACAGCAACTTCGCAGTATAAGTATTGAGTCAATCGGCATGTCTAGTAAAAGCTTCTCAAACAGTGACATTTTCATTCGTCGATAAACAAATAGGTGCCGTTGTTGTGAATCTAAATAGAAAGCGTGTTGATTCACTATAACGTAAGACGTAACGTATTTCATACCTTTTTAATGGGGTGTAAAAAGAAATCAAACTTTTTTAAGTGGACAAATCCTCCAAAAACCGAAGCTTTTGCTACACCCCTTTTACATACATATAGTTTATGTTAGTACACTGGGCAGAAATGGGGCGGGAGCCAAAAAAAAAAATACGCCACTCCCCCCAAAACACGAAAATCAAGGTTAAATTTGGCGCTAAGGCCCACGGGGGCCTGGGTGCCCAAAAAAAGGGGCCCATTGGGTTCTATGATAACCCCCCATGTGTGGATACTCAAATGAAAGATACTTTCGAGACGAATCCAACGGTGGTATTTTGAAAAAATCTTGGAAAAAGTTTGAAAAATGTAATTAGTTTCGTTATCTTGAACACATTATGGTCCAAGACGAATGCGGTGGGAGGCACTCACCCCGTCTCTTTTTCATCAACTGCATCATGCTTTACCATTGCTTGATTACGCGATTTTTTTAAAAAATATTTTTTTTGGTATATCCTGGAAATTTAAATGGCTTTAACTCGGCCCAGGGGACTCGTAGGAACTTAAAAATAACTTTTTCTTTCATCTGAGTACCCGCACATGGGGGGTCATCATAGAACCGAAAGGGGCCCCTTTTTTGACCCCCCGGGCCCCATAGGTCTAAGTGCCAACTTTGACCTACCATTCCGATGTTTGGGGACCAAGACGAAGGCAATGGCATATTTTTTTTTAATGGGGCTCCCGCCCCATATTCTGCACTTCAGCCGTACACTGATTTTAGTCATATTTTGCATGAAATGCAAATTTCAAAACATTTTATAAACCAAAGAACCCAGCGGTGCCAGCGTGGAAGAGGAGCCCTCCCATACAAAATGACCTTCTTATTGAATGGCAGCAGTAACAGCAGCCGCACATAGCGGTTCGGTCTTTTGCGCTCCGTAGATAGTTAGTCACACCAAGTGTAGATAATTGCTTCTTCACCTGGTCCATTAGACGAAGTTTTGGTCGCACTCACGTGCGCCGCCCAACGAGTTAATTGACGAAAGTCTTTCGAGGTGGAACATCTCATCCATTTGTAGAACGTGTTCAAGACAGCGCATTCGTTATATTTCAAAGTGCTTGACTACCTATATATCGTTGTACAGCTCGTGGTTCATTCGACGACGATACTCGCCGTTAATGATGATGGGTCCAAATATTTTGCGAAGTATTTTCATCACGAAGACTCCTAGAAAAATTGTGCCGCTTGTATCATTACCCAGAATTCTGTGCTGTAAAGCAAGACAGGTAGGATCAGAGTCTGGTAGAGTTTGATCTTTGTTCTTCGAAAGAGCGCTTTGTCATTAAATCGCTTGCTTAGCGCATAGTAGCAGCGGTTTGCAATCAATACTCGTCTTTTGATTTCCAGGCTGACATTATAATTTTTGTTTATGACGGAGCCATGGTAGACAAAATCATCTGCCACTTCAAAGTTAAAGTTGTCAACGTTCACGCTGCTTTCTAGACGAGAAGACTCGTTGCTCGTTAAAACAAACAACTTATCACCAGACCCACTTCCGCCGACTGCTCTCCAATGCTTGAGAAAGTCGCAGTAATATCCCGTAATTCACGGCCAATGATATCTACATATATCATCGGCATACGCGAGCAGCATGTGATTTTTGTTGAAGATGGTGTCAATCGTGTTACTGTAGCCTTCCACATGATATATTCCATTAAGATGTTAAAGAGATCGCAAGACAGCCTATCGCCTTGCCTAAAGCCTCGCTTGGTAGAAAATGGCTCTGTCAGATTTTTGCCAATATTCACTGAAGACTTCGCGTCAGTCAGTGTCAATCCGCAAAGTCGCATTAGCTTCGCGGGGATACCAAACTCAGCCATAGTATCTAAAAATTTCTTTCGTATCGGACTGACGAATTCGGCTTTATTGTCGATGAACGGATGGTAGGTGTCGATCTGCATTTATTAAGTCTTCTCCAGGATTTGTCGTAGTTTGAATATCTGGTCGGTCGTGGATTTACCATGTCTAAAGCCATACTGATAAGGTTCAATCATGTTGGTCAGAATGCGCTTTAGTCTTTCACATAACACTCTAGACAGAATCTTGTATGCGATTCGTTAAAGGCTGATCCCGCGATAGTTGGTACACACACTTGGAACGCATTTCTTCAGCACAGGACAAACAACACTCAGATTCTAATTAACGGGCATGCATTCCTTGAGCCAAATCGTGTTGATGGTGCAAAGCATGTTGCCAGCCCATTGCCGCCGGGTTGAAAAAGCTCTGCCGGTGGTCCATCGGCTCCGCAGCTTTATTATTTTTAAGCCTTGCGATCGCCACGATGAACTCGTTTGGTTTAGGTGAACAATCTACTCCGTCGTCTATGATTGGTGTAATTTCGTCAGTTATGCTGCCTTTGGGAATGAGTAGAGATCAAAAGTTTTCCCTCCATATTTACAGCACACTCTGAGTGTCCGTGACCAGATTTCCGACTTTGTCCTTAAAGGTGTGGATCCCTGTTCCAAACCCTTTGCTTTTAACCTTTTGGTAGAACTTTCGAGCTTCACATCTATTCCTGTAGTTTTCGATATCCTGGCTCTCTCTTTTCTTCCACATACGCTTTTTACGCCTGAACAGGAGTTTCGTGTCCCTTCTCTTCTCATTATACGGCTATATCACCGCACACGTCGCCTTTGGCTGCAGTTTTGCCTTGATTGCAGCATTCATTCCCTCAGATATTTCGCGACATTCATAGTCATACGAAGGCTTGTCGGAGCGTCGTTTTTCATTACCAAGTACGTCGTTGCGGCAGTGGCCATTTAATTCACAATATTTTGCCTCTGTGTGCCGGGAACTTCAGTACTGGGGGGTTTGTTTGAAGTTATTGAGAGAGTTGGTAGGAGTAGGCATAGGCTTTCTCGGTGGTATGCAGCTTTGTGATGTCTAGCTTCCGTTGCGTTTGGTAACGAGTGTTTTTAGCACTCCTTAATGGTGTGCGTACCTTGGCCGCAACTAGGTGTTGTTCCCAGTCAATATTTGCACCGCGCATCACACGCACGGCCATAATCTGATTTCATGTATTTTAATCGGGAGATATCCGGGTTGCCTTCTGGATATCTTATTGCGGGAATTTGGTTCCACTCACAACCATGTTGTTTGCCGACGCAAAACTAATCAGTCTGCATCAGTTAAAGGAGGTGTTGTTGTGAAGACTGAATTTTCCGCCCTTCCCATTTTAGCATTAAAAACCCCCAAAACAGTTTTATGGCATCTGCAGGGCAGCGGTCATATATCTCCAACAGGCGCTCATAGAGTGCATCGTTAATATAATATCGTTGCCAGGGCAGCTGTCGTATGTTCCCCTTATGTGCTCGAATGCATTCTTAATATCATCGTCTTTAGCTTCCATAGGGTCATGTACACAAATCAGCGTGATGTTGAAATTTTTGCATTGATGAAGATTTAACCGCGAGACAAGATTTTTGAGTCTCTGTTCAATTACAAATCCACATCCAAATTCGTGATTTGGCCTATTGCAGCTGTATTAATAGATGTCGCAATTTATGCGTCGCGAGCATTCCTCATCTGTCTATCTCATCTCCTAGAAGGTAGTAATTCAGCCTTGTATTTTTTGAGAACATTCGCCAGTCGGACAGTGGCACCTGCTTTAAAAAGAGTCCATACGTTCCAGGTACATATCCTTAAATGATTGTCCTTATAACGTTTGCGGGAGTCGTCAATATTTGGGAGGTTCTGTTTGTTATTTTTTTTTCTTCGTGTTTTCATAGCCTGTATGGGCACTCCAAAAATATGACAGATATCCCATGCTGGTGGGTTAAAAATTTTCAACTTCCTTTCGCCACACCACTGTGGATGATAACAATTTTGAAAATGACAAAATATATTAGGTTATACAAAGCAATATGGATAGGTTAGGTTGTGGACACATGTAATCTAGTAAAAACGAAATCACACTACCCACCGAGATCTTATGATCCATTGTGGTTGTCCTTTAGAAATGGTAATGAGGAGAAAGAAGGAAAGATGTAACACAATTTTTTCTGAGGAGTGACAATCTTCTATGTAACTCTCGTCTAAGTGCCTTAGCCTCCTACGGGCTAGAGCGGGACAGCAACAAAGAAGATGTTCCATCGTCTCGGACTCCTCCTCGTCCTTACACACACGGCAGTAGAACGTTAAGGATGTATCCCAATTTCTCGCCAGTTGCTAGATTTTGCAATAGCCTTTTATAATCCTACAGGTCATGATCAGGTCACTCCTGCACAGGCCAACCATGTATGCCGTTCGGAATCTATCATATTCGGGCCACAGCGATATGAATAAATATGGACAATTTGATAGTTTTTAACACTAAATCTATCTGACAGTAAATATTGTCGGCTATCGTTTACTTATTTAGTTTTAATTCTACTTCCACCTTTTACCGCATGCAACCATTGTGCACGTAAACGTATGCGTACCTCCTCAATTGTTTGGGTTTCACAAAAGTGCGTATGTCTACATCATCATACGTGCATACACAGGTAATTGCTTATAAATGTCCAAAATGCTTTGGCTAATGTAACTGTCTGTTGCAATATCCGTTCGCTGTCCATTGTTGTCGTTTGTGTTGTGCTGTCAATGGTGTTGCCAATGCTGGGGCTGCTATTAGTCGCCCACCCTTATGTAGCTGTTGTTGCTGGCGTTCATCATGATGCTTTGTTGTTATGGATTTCAAGTACCAAAAAAGTGTTTCATTGTATAGTTTTCTCACATCATCTGTGTTAGGAGGGATGGGGGAGTAAGTGATTGAGGGAGGGAGGGAGGGATGGAGCACACCTCACACATAAGAATGCATACGCTTATGTATTCGTTCAGAGCAGTATGTTCTGCATTCATGATCTGGTATATCAGATAGTATTACTTTAAGTGTGTGTGTGTGTGTATGTAGCCATAACAATGTAACTCTGTATGTGAGATTTAGTTGTTACATCATATTATTAACATGATTGTGTAAACATAAGGACATAATTGTTTTTCTCCTCCTTCGTGTGTGTGTGTGCTCATTTTTATTGAGGCCATTTACATCCCTTTACTGATGGCATTTGTTTGTTGGTCCAATTACCTATTGTAGTTGTGGGTACTTTTTACGGCTGCCAGTAATGTACGTATATTTGTATTTATAGTTTACAATGTTTGTTTTCCTTACTTCTACGATTAAGACACACGCACCTTAGGGTGACCCAAGGAGATGAATTTTTGATGTTTTTTAAGCAAATTTTAAATATCTGTGAACAAGTGTTGGTATGCCACAATTCTTATTGTACAGGGAATGTCTATGAGCGGAGTGGACTGTATTGCAGGATTTCTCCCTAGCTTTGGTGACGAGCGGGCGAAATAGATAACCAAATCTAAGAAGACTTGATTTAAAATTTGATTCTCAAAATTTATTTTAATCACCATACTTTTAAGAAGTACTTATTTTAGCCTTTGGAGTTTATTTTTCAAAGCTTGTGAAAAGTTTGATAATGTGACGTTAATATGCTGCTAAGTCAGACTGATATTGGTTTCGTCATGCCCACTTTCATTTGCAATTTTCACGATATCGGGATACCTCTATAAATACAAATCCAAGAGTAACATTGACTTGACACATATCTCTATCTCTACTTTTAAGATATCCGGAATACTCTTAACAGTTAATTTGTACACATTTACTCAAACTTCATTGTCACCCTAATGTACATAGCCACATAAATTCTTTTATTTCTAGCTACACAAATACATTTGTAGTTGTTCTCTAAACAAACAAGTAAATACCACTGTTTGGTGTCTTACTTCTTTTGCTCTAATTCGAAGCATAAAAAATTACACATGCAACTACTTGTGGCTGCCTTCATGTCGCATTTACTAAATGAATTGATAGTGGGTGTGATAGGGTTTTATAGCCCCACTGTTTTTTTGTTGTTGCTATTTTTAAGATGTTTTAAATGCAATATACGTACATGGTAATATTTCTAGTAGTATAAATGACGTACACACCTTCGCACACTGTAAATATAACACAACTTTGTACATTCACTTAATTACTTATGGGCGTTTTTGAAAAGTAACAGTTATGTAGGCAAGCGTTTTACAAATGATTTAATCATTCATGCGTGTGTTTGTTTATGGTTTGAAGTTGTTACATTGTCATATACAAAATTTAATATCATACGTTTTACGCTTCAGCTTTAGACCTCTATGGAATTTCGTGACATATTAGACCGTATGGGTATTTAAAATTAAAGAGGCTTATCCGATTATAGTGAATTTCATATTACTCTAAATGCAATAATTTCGACGCCTGTAGTGTTAATAACTTAGATATTTAAAAAGCTCTTGACATTTATGAGAATAGTTTTAATTAGCATTAGTAAGACTTAAGTCATAGTAGTGGGATATTAGTTGAACATGTTATGCGGATCATCTAAATGTTTATATGTTGTCGCAAATAGAAGAGTTCGGTCGAGTAGTTCTCCAATAAATATACCCTTCACCTCGCGCACGAACGAAGTGAAGGGTATATTCATTTTGTTCCTACATTTGTAACGCCCATAAGGAGACGTGACAATATATATATTAGGGTGGCAGCGAAAATTCAATTTTGTATTTTTGGTAATGCCCGTGCAGAATATTTTGTCAGTTCTTATAAAACGGCTATAGTCAAAATTTGAGCAAAATCGGACAATTTTAAGTCCTCCCCCAAAGAGGTTAAATGTCAAATCTATATATCGTCGTACGGGGATTCATGAGCTCTATGTGCCCAAAAAAAATTAATGAGTAAATCAAAGTTCAAGTTTGAATAGCCTATAGAGCTAAGGAATATAAAGCAAATTGAACACGAAATTACTTGATTTCTAGAAGAGATAGCCAAAAACGGATTGCAGTGCTCCGGGGGGGACGATATATAAAAATGTCCAGCGGCGAAAAGAAGGACCTAGAAGGCCTTGCCGAATGCCTTCAAAAGCAGTCAGTAGGCTTGCACTCTGCATTCCCTCTTTCTTTCCAAATAACATAGGGTGTCAGTAGGAGGCAAGGCCTTAAATCGTCGATTTCTATAAGAAGGCCTGATGGAAGGCCTGCATAGACATGAAAAAAGAAGAACTTGAAAAATAAAAAAAAATTGGCAGTTGGTCACCCTCAAATTGTTTAGTTTATTTCTAGATATTTCTCACCTATATATTTTTCTTTATACTTACACTTTTTTCCAACGACAGTAAACTTTCCTGGAGTTTGAACTCACTGCTTGCGATTGTTAGTCAGCCATGCTACCATCTAGCCTATGAAAATGCATTCGAATTGTGTGATTGTTTTAAGAAAGACATAAAAAACACCTTCCTTGTTGCCCTTTCTTTCATGCCTTTTCTCATGCCTTCTATGAGAAGGGAGACGAAATGTGTATACTCACGAAATGGTGGAATAAAAAATCATCGAAATAGTTGATTCTCCCTCCTCACAGAAAGCCTGCAGAAGTGGCCTTGAAACAACGGAGGGAACATGTGCTCGAGACATTTCAGAAAGGAAGGAGAAGGCCTGTTTTCAAGCATGTGAAAACAAGCTCTTGAAGACATGATGTTTTCATGTCTTATAAGACCTTGTTGCATGCCTTGCTTGCAGAGGCCTTGCTAATTTCGCCGCGGGGTGAGTTTGTCTTTGTTTGTTTGCAATTTTTAGGACCGTATAGACTCGAAAACGACTTGACCGATCTTGTTGGAATTTTTACAGCACATAGCTGTATGGTCGGTGATGGAAATACGGTGCTTGCTTTTTTGATATATCAAGTGGGCGTGGTCCCGCCATTGAACCCTATTTTAAAAACTACAACATCTGGATTACTGTTTCTTCATTTGTGATTTGAAAATTTGTGTAGATGCATTTGGCAGCAAAGTAAATGATCCAACATAAAATGGGCGGGATCGGATCAGTGGGCGTGGTATAAAGCAAGAAACTTTAAACGGCTGTATCTCATAAACTATAAGAGGTATAAAGCTGATATTTGGTATGTGTTGTTGGTACAGTATGAAGTACAGCCAGTGTGGAAGTGGACTGTGCTACGCCCCATTTAAAAAAACCGCCATAATAATAGTTTGATCGTGCTGAAAATTTCACAGTATAGTAGAGACATATAACCAGGCTATTTGGAACCATGTTTGAAAAATGGGCCGCCACCCACGTCAATATTTGTCTATATTTGCGAAAGAAAGTTTCAGTCGGAAAAATCAGCTTACACATACCCTCATTCTAAGTAAAACATGACATTTTGTAGTAAATTGATATTATTACTCGATTTCTACAGTGGGAGGTCCCAGAAGGGGCATGGCTAGACTTCCAATTTGTCTTCCAAAACTTAATCCTGCTTGACCTTAACTAAATGCAGAATTTGGGAACGATCACGATGGATCTATTAATAATGTTGATCGATTTCTAAAGTGGGCGCAACCTGATTTGTAAGGGAGGTACCAGATGTGGCGTGGCTATACTTCTCGTTTTTTATCCAAAACTTTATCTTGCTTTAGTTGTACTAAATATAGGGTATGGGCACAATCGCGTTGGCTGTATTGATATTTTAACTTGATTTCTAAAGCGGGCGGAATGGTAAAAAACATAGTAATTACTAAGAACCTGACCTTTGACCTCTTTGGGGCAAACATATATTCTATAAGCGTAGATAAAGTTCTAAGATGAGTAATATTGATCAATAACTACTGCTACCTCTCACACAAATTGCCTCATTTTAAAATTTTAAATTTTTATACGCAAGTTTCTATCCTCTAAGCGAAGGGTAAGTTCCGAGGTCAGCAAGATCGGACAAAAACTACTTCCACCTCCTATACAAACTCCCTCTTTTTTGGGGTAACCGCCTATCTGCCCTCAGCGATTACAGCCGTAGTTTAAGAGCTATTTAGCTGAAATTTGGTATACAAGTTTCGATACTCTAAGGTGACTGAGATGGGTCACAAACTACTGCCTACTCCAATACAAACTACTAATTTTTGGAGGTGTCCGTTTTACTGTCTCCGCTATTACAGTGTAGTTTATGATATATCGGACTAAATTTGGTACGCAAGCTTCTATTCTCTAAGCGGTGGTTGAGTTCTGATATGAGCAAAAACGGACAAAAAATTACAAACACCTCCACATACAAACTCCACCTTTTTGGTAGTGTCCGTCTGTGTGTACCCACGATTACAGCATTTTTTATGTGTTATCGAGCAGGAATGTGGTATACAAGCTTCTTTCCTCTAAACGGAGGTTTAGTTGAAATCGGACAAAAACTACTTCCACTGCAAAAAAATGCATAAAAATATTCTAAGCTCATATAAACAATTCAAGCTCAGTATTCAAGTCGCTCAAGTTAGAAGTACGCTAAATACAGCATTTTTGTTAATGGAGTCGTATGTTCAGGGAAACACCCATTAATATAATCCCTCTCATTATACCATCACCCTTAGGGATGAGGGTATATATCATTTGATACGACCCAACCAAATTCGATTCATGACTTTTTAAGTCGTTTGAGCCATGTCTGTCTGTCCGTCTGTCTGCTGTCCGGCTGGTTCGCACGATAACTTTCGAAAGACGCAACCAAATGTTTTCAAATTTTGCACGAGTTAATATTTCCCCAAAACTACTTACGGTATTGAAAATGGGCTACATGGCCACGCCCCTTCTGGTACCTTCCATTCAAATGTAAAATTCCGCCCACTTTAGAAATCGAGTAATAATATCAATACATCGAACTCAATCATTCCCAAATTCTATATTTAGTAATGCTATAACAGGATAAAGTTTTTGAAAAAAAAATTTTAAGTCTAGCCACGCCCCTTCTGGTACCTCCCATACAAATGTACAACTCCGCCTATTTTAGAGATGGAGTTATAATATCAATACACTCAACACGATCGTGCCCAAATTATGCATTTTGTTAAGTTATAACAGGATAAAGTTTTGGAAAAAAAAATTTAAAGTCTAGCCACGCCCCTTCTGGTACCTTCCATACAAATGTATAACTCCGCCTATTTTAGAGATGGAGTTATAATATAAATACACTGAACACGATCGTGCCCAAATTATGCATTTTGTTAAGCTATAACAGGATAAAGTTTTGAAAAAAATATTGGAAGTCCAGCCACGCCCCTTCTGGTACCTCCCATACAAATGTACTTTTCCGCCCACTTTAGATATGGAGTAGTAATATCAATAAATCCAAGGCGATCGTACCCTTATTCTTTATTTGGTAAATCTATAGCAAGATACAGTTTTTGAGAATAAAAATGGAAGTTTAGCCACGCCCCTTCTGGTACGCCCTATACTCATCTGGTACCGCCCACTTTAGAAATCGATTAATATTATTAATAGAACTAACGCGATCGTGCCCAAATTCTGTATTTAGTAATGTTCAAGCAGGATAAAGTTTTGGAGAAAAAATCTGGAAGTCTAGACACGCCCCTTCTGGTACCTTCCATACAAATGTACCACTCCGCCCACTTTAGAAATCGAGTAATAATATCAATATAACAGAATGTTTTACTAAGGGTGATGGTATATGTAAGTCGGGTTGCCCGACTGAAACTTTCTTACAGGTTTTAAGTATAAATTAATCCAAAGTAAATGTCTCGTCCATTGGTAAAACAGTCTTAAAGATATCATATTTTAAAAAATTAGGTCCTATGGGAGGTGTCACACTCACTTGATAAATCAAAAGACTTTCCTTTCTTCCTGGTAAACAACTCTAAAGTTAAAGTTGAATGCAAATAAAAACAATTAAAATATTATAAACGAAGAAGCCGTAAAATTTGAAGTTGCTTTGCGCGGGCTTATATTTTATTGTAGATAAGGTTTGTAGCAAAACCTTTCGTAAATTTTCTGTAGATTTATTTTTGATATACTCTTTGTAGGACGCCCTCTAATTATTGAAGAATTTTAGCTTACCAGAATGTCGTAAGTTGGCTTTATCGTCGATAAGGAGTTCGAATCACCAAACAATGTACGTTACCACCGGCAGCCGCCTTCATCCCTTTCCTTACAAAATATGCCCCGTAAGCCAAAACTGATATGAAACATTTCAATTGAGGTACCTATGATACATTTTTATTTAATTGTTTTCAAATTTGGCAATATTAGTTCTGTCCCATGTAACTTATGACTTACCATATCCTACGGAATGTTATGAACTAGTGTTTATTCGTGTTTGTAGTACACCCTATTGAATTTTTTAACACACTAATCCATCAAGATTTACCTGCCATTTGTCGTTATCTTCTACGGTACAATATGTAATTGTAATTTTAAATTGGAATTATTGGTAGACAATAAACTAAAAGGTAAAATAAACTCAAAAGTATTTTTTCCCCCAGGAATTAGCTTGGATGACAAAGTCCCCCAGAGCTACAACCCTCAACTTTATTCACTAACATACAGCTATGTATATGTACACGTAGTCGTCGCTTGTGTGAGCATTATACCTACGCTTCTTATGATCATAAATTTCTTCTTTGCATTTGGTTTTGTCTCAAAAATTGCACAAGTTTTGCAGGGAGCGTTTTCTGAGACCAAAGACACAAGAACCCACACACACACAAACACCCTCAATGAAGACAATATCGGGGGAAACAATAGTCAAAGTTTAAACAAGTTTTGCTTAACACAAAAAAAATCGAAACTTTTCCCTAGGAAAATTATAAGTAAAAAAGAAAACAAATAAAAAATTGAATACCATCACTTTGCCACAGCATCGGCAGCAGATACTGTTAAAATGTGTGAGAGTGCTAAGTAAAGCCTTAAGGGCATAATTGCTATCATTGATGAAAAGTCAATGTTGCTGTAGTTGCTATAGCTAGTGCTGTCAGTTTTACTGCTGCTGTTTCTGTTGTGACTATTAAAAAAAGAGACTCAAACTCTTCAAGCGACAAATGGAAACAAAAGCTGTTGTTTAGAGAGCAGTAAAAAAAGTACAAAAAAAACTAAACAAGAAATTTTTACTATCCATAATTTCACAATGAAAACGAGAAATTGGATAATTTGTGGTTAGTTAAAATACAATAAGGAAATAATTCACTTCTTTTTGTTGTTTTTCTTGTTGTGTTCTTTGATATTATTGAAAGTTTTTCTTGTGAAAAGTAATTTATTTTATCACAATTTGAAGATTGGTATTTTATTGGATTACAATTTCCATTTCAAGTATCGCATTAGGAAGTTTTCTTTGCGAATTTTATGGTTGTCTTTATTGTCACTATTTTTCGCTTTGTATGAGAGCTGTTGTATCTACATCGCATTTATTATGTTTGTTGCTGATGTTGTTTTTGTTACTTCATAACATAAATGCAGAAACAAAAGGAACGTCAGTGCCTTTGGAATAGTTCCAAAGACAACAAAATTTTCGGAAATCTCCCGACACAAGAGAAAAATCATCAGTAAAGAAAACGTGACTTATCCATCATAGCATTCACTAGACAACAAAAAGTGAACAATCATACAGCGCTAACAGAAGCTTTGTCGTGTTTTTTTTCTCTTGCGAAACCAACACAGTGGCAAAGTCGGATATAAAATCTGTAAAACTCAAAAAAAGGAAATTTTTAACTTAAAACTTTAACCAAAGACCAGTAAGAAAGTTTCAGTCAGGAAAACCGACTTACATATACCCTCACTCTAAGTAAAACATAAAATTGACTGGTGTACTCCACTCCACTCCTGACGATTTCTAAAGAGGAGTGGTACATTTGTATTGGAGGTACCAGAAGGGGCGTGGCTAGACTTCCAGATTTGTTCTCCAAAACTTTATCCCACTTTAAATTACATATACCCTCACCCTAAGAAAAACATACAATTTTCTAGAATATGAATATTATTACTCGATTTCTAAAGTGGGCGGAGTGGTACATTTATATGGGAGGTACCAGAAGGGTAGACTTCCAGATTTGTTCTCCAAAAATTTATCTCGCCTTAGCTTTACTAAAGCCAGAATTTGGTCATGATCGCGTTGATAACATTAATTGATTTATAAAGAGGGCAGAATGAAATGTTTGTATGGGAGGTACTAGAAGGGGCGTGGCCATGTTGGACATTTGCAATACCATAAGTAGTTTTAGGGAAATTTTAACTCGATCAAAACAGTTGGTTGCGTCTTTCGAAAGTTATCGTGCGTGCCAACCGAACAGTCAGACGGACAGACGCCCATGGCTCTAACGACTTAAAAAGTCATGAATTTGGTACAAAGAAACTTAGGGGGTAAAGTGACTCCTACTATGTGTTATGGGGCTTGGCTAGACTACCAGTTTTTTCTCTAAAACTTTATCCTGCTATAGCTTTAGTAAATACAAAATTTGGGCACGATCCCGTTGGGTGTATTGATATTATTACTTGATTTCTAAAGTGGGCAGAATGATATATCTGTATGGAAGGTACTAGGAGGGGCGTTACATGGCCAGTACCGTAAATAGTTTTGGGGAAATATTACTTACTTACTTACTTAAGTGGCCTATTACAACTTACGAACGTAGTTCATAAATTTGAGGCCTGAAGTGTTAAAGAATTCCACACGCTTCGGTCTTCTGCTTGCGTACTCCAGTTGGTCCTACCAGATGGAGGCACGTCGACAACCACTTGGTCATTCCAACGAAGTTTGGGTCTCCCTGCTCTGCGCCGTCTTTCAGGTTCGCCTTTAAACACCTTTCTCGCTAGAGCATTTACATCCGTCCTGGTAACATGTCCCAGCCATCTTAATCATTGGATTCTAACTCATTTAGCTACGTCGATGTCGTGGTAAAGCTCATAGAGCTCATGGTTCATCCGGCGAGTTTCGCCGTCGACACAGATAGGTCCATATCTTTTTTGGAGTACTTTTCTCTCGAATACTCCCAGGTTTTGTATGTCCGTTGTCGTAAGCACTAACGATTCGGCAGCATACAACAGAACGGGTAAAACTAACACATAGAATAGCTGTTTCTTAGTATCCCGAGATAAGGTGGTGTTACTAAAGTGCTGCCGAAGTCCGTAAAAACATCTATTGGCTAGCACAATTCTCCGCTTAATTTCTCGGCTGACATTATATTTCTTGTTGACGGAAGATCCGAGGTAGGTAAACTCATCTACTACCTCAAAACAATAATTTTCAACGTTGACGCTGCGTCCCCATCGAGAGGACTCATTGTTCGTCGAAATCATTGTTTTTGTTTTGTTCTCGTTGACCGCTAAACCCATTTTTGCCAACTGTTTTTTTAGTGATGAGAAAACTGCAGTAACAACTTGCAGATTTCGGCCAATGATGTCTATATCATCGGCATAGGCTACTGGCATGTGGCTCTTGTGGAATATGGTGCTAGACATGATGACACAAGCCTTTCTCATCACCTTCTCCATAATTATATTAAACAGTGTACAGAACAAGCTATCGCCATGCCTGAGACATCTTTCTGTGTTGATTGGCTCAGAGTGATCCTTACCAATCTTAACCGAGTATTTAGTGTTTTCCAAGGTACATATGCAAAGTCGAATTAGCTTTGCAAGAATACCAAACTCAGACATGGCCTCATATAGCCTATTCCTTATCGGAGAGTCGAAGGCAGCTTTGTAGTCGAGAAAGAGGTGGTAGGTGTCAATCTGGTTTTCATGAGTTTTTTCCAGGATTTGTCGTAGAGTGAATATTTGATCCGTTGTAGATTTACCAGGTCTAAAGCCGCACTGAGTTGGTCCAATTAGTTTTTCTACAATTGGCTTTAGACGTTCACACAATATGCTTGAAAGGATCTCGTACGCAATTGGTAATAGGCTTATTCCATGGTAGTTCTAACATTCACTACGATCTCCTTTCTTGTAACATATATGGGACATAACAGACTGAGCTGTGCATGCTCCTAATCATCTCCTCCCGCCAGTCTTAAACAATTCAGCAGGGAGACCATCGGCTCCAGCAGCTTTGTTGTTTTTAAGGCGGTAGATGGCCATACGTATCTCGTTCTGGGTCAGGGGTGGACAGTTAACACCATCGTCATGGATTGGAGCGGGGTCTTCTGGAGTGTTGTCATTATCCAGTAAATTTCTAAAGTGATTTCTCCATATCTTCAGAACGTTATCAGGGTCCGTCACTAGCTGACCATCGCTATCCCTGCAGGAGGGCAACCATGTTCCATGCATTCTCGCTTTAACTCTCTTGTAGATTTTTCGGGCTTCTCCTCTACTTGGAGCAACTCAGTGCACTCATCCTGCCTCTTCTTCAGCTCCTTCTTTTTCCTTCTAAAAAGACGAGTTGCCTCTCGTCTTTTCTCCCTGTGCCGTTCACGAACAGCTCGCGTTGCCATTGGCTGCAGTTTTGCCCTGTATGCAGCATCCGTCTCCCTCGTGGCATTGCCGCATTTATCATCGTACCAGGCATCTTCTTGAGACGACTTTGAGTCTCAAAGCTTCTCGCAGTCCGTTTTATGGAGTCAGCTATATATTGCCACTGCGAGGTTATATTGTCAGGGGTTGGAGCATTCCGCGGCAGTTGAGTTAGGTGGTTGGAGTAGGCGTCCGCTACCTATGTAGTCCGCAGTTTACCGATGTCCAACTTTCGTTGTGCCTGGTTACGTACGTTTTTCGCCATGCTAACCCTTGTGCGTACCTTAACTGCGGTAAGGAAGTGATCGGAGTCAATGTTTGCACCCCTAATCACTCTTATGTCCAGAACACTCGATGCGTGCCTTCCATCGACTACCACGTGATCTACCTGATTCCTCGTCCATTGATCTGGAGATAGTGCTGCTAACAACCATATTTCTTGCCGCAGAGAAATCAATCAGTCTGATGCCATTGTTCGACGTTTCGGAGTGCAGACTGAATTTTCCTATGGTAGGCTCAAATGCGGTCTCCATGCCTATTTAGCATTAAAATCGCATAGTACAATTTTGATGTCATGGCTGGGGCTACGGTCATATAAATTTTCCAAGCTCTCGTAGAACTCGTCTTTGTCCTCATCGCTTTTCTCTTTTGTCGGAGCATAGGCACATATAAGTGTTATGTGGAAAAACTTTGTTTTGACTCTTATGGTGGCTATACGTTCACACACCGGGTTGAACCTTGAGACTAGGTATCGCAGTCTCTTGCCAACCACAAATCCACATCCAAACTCGAGCATGTCCGCATGGCCACTATAGTAGATGTCGCACGTCTTCGTGCGCGAGCATCCGTCCACCGGATTTCCTGTAAAGCGGTTATGTCAGCCTTGTATTGTTCGAGGACTTCCGCCAGTTAGATGGAGGCACCTGGTCTATAAAGTGTTCTAACATTCCAGGTGCATTTTCTCAAATATTAAAAAAAAAACTTCATTTCCCTTTTGCACCCCATCAATGAGGTATGGGATAGCTTCTCGCATTGTTGTGAATTAACACGCTTTCTAATTTTGATTCACAACTAACGGCACCTATTTGTTTATCGACGAATGCGAACGACACTGTTTCAGAAGCTCTTACTAGACACGCCGATTGACTCGACACTTATACTGCGAAGTTGCTGTCAACAACATTCGTGGGGAGCCGAAAATAAAAGAACAATTTTTGTTTTTTTTTAGATGACTGGAGCCAGGAGTTGAACCTCCCGCATGGTAGTCGCGTGTTCTAACCACTATGCCACGGCCAGTCCCGGTTTTCTCAAATCATGGTCCTAAATTTGTTTGTGGTGGCCGTCAACATTTTGTGGGGTCCGTTTTATTCTTTACTTACTTCTTTGCATTGCAAAAGTTTAAAAGTCAGTGGCTGGCTGCAAGCCAAGCGCACCACGTCGCAGTTTTCTCCACCTGCCAGGATTTTATTACAGCCGCCCATTCTGGGTCAGATATTAACTCGTTCAAAACATTTAGTTGGGTATCTCGAAAGATATCGTGCGTGCCAGCCAGACAACCAGACAGACAGGCGGACATGGCTCAAACGACTTAAAAAGTCATGAATCTAATTTGGGTAAAAAAAAATTTAGGGTCTAAAGTGTCTGCATCTATGTATTACACTTTTGGTTCATATCAAATGATATATACCCTTCTACCCGTAGGCTCGATATTTTTAAGTCAGTTTCCAGTTACCAATTACATACTACGTTCCACTGTGCAATATGATCAACGCCATCCTAACCAACTGAAATGAAAAGTGGAACAGGACAGCAAAAACATCATGTTGTGCAAATAAAATAACATCAGCAACAAAGACAGAGAGACTACGTCAGCTCTGCCCAGAACAGCGGCAACAGTAACAACAGCAGCAGCCATAGCAAAGACTAATTGTATCCTTTTCTTGTACTCGCTCAATACTCACATACACTCTGTCGCCTGGTGTCACTTTTATGACGTTGTAAGGCCTGTCAAAGATTTAACATGGAACTCTCATATTTGTTGTGAATATATCATCACGTTTGCTTCTCTAGTTAGCACAAACACAGACATATAGACTCCCCTTTCATGTTACAGGGATATACATATGTACATATGTATGTATGAAGATATGTAGGATATTCGTGTACATGCAATGCAACACTTTCATGTTTGTAATGATGATTTACATTTACCAAATCGTAGTGACAACATGCAACAGCAACATAAGCGCGAACTAGCGGATTTTGAAGGCGTCGGATAGAACAAACGGGCCAAAGAGAGGAGGAGCAAAAGCACATGAGGTGCCATTGCAAAAAAAATCAACATTTGCAATTTAAGCTTACATCTTGTCACACATCCTGTAACATCATCATCATGGACACCATCATTATTATCCAACACGATGTTTACATCATCTTTTTCTCAAATCAACGTCGTCACCATCGTCATTGTCATCAGCATTGCAACAATCACCATTACAATCGCCAACATCCAGGACATGCAACGCCACACAGCAGCGTTAGGACAATGGCAGAGCTAAAACATTAGTTTCTTGTATTCTCCATCGTATTGTTAATCATTTCACGATTTTACTTTAGCACAACTCATTCCAATCATTCTCAAAATTATTTTCTTGAATTTAAGCTTAGTTGGAGTTGTAATTCATCACTTGTCGTATGGTGTCGACGTACTTTTGTTTGCAAAAATTGTGTCAGATGTAAAACGGTGTGTGTGTGACATGTTGCATGTAGTATGTTTATGTTGAAATATTTAAATACTATTGTTGTTTATACTTATTACTATTATTATTGTGTGTTATATTTATGCCTATGACATTTAACATATTTGTGCATTTTTGAGTTTGTGTTTATGATAAATAATTCTTATTGTTCAAGTGTCACTTGTTAAAATACGCTGACATAGATTTTTACTACTACTAAGTTAGTTTTCAAAACAAATGACAGCTTTCGCAAGCATCATGTGTTTTTCATATGCATTGAGTTATATAATCATAATGCGACTTAATCAACAAAGCAAGCAAATTGGAAATAATGCAGAAATATGTCAGGTTGATTTTCAGTTAAAATTCGATTTCAGGCTGAGGGTGTCTGGGTACAAAAAATCCATTTGTTTTAAAATATTATTTCTGAGTAACTATTTGTGCAACACAGTGCAACAGCCATTCTGGGGGTGAGAAATTTCAAGTCAGGGTAAAGGTACTGGGACGGTATAGTAAAACACCTAAAGGGTTTGGCGTTATTAGGCGAAACATTTCTGTATGACCTTTTATATTAAAGTTTGTTTTATTTAGCAGAATTAAAGCTAAGGATTTTAATTTTTATATCCATGTAAAAAATTATGTAGGATTATTTTTATAGAATGAAATCTTAAAAAAATCGTCATTTATATTCATGAATTTTCACCAATAGCTCCAAATTTCTGGCCATATAAAGGCTGTCTCATCTGTTCATTGCCAATGATATTGAATGGCGACCCTGACTCAAGTACTGTAATGTATACATGTAGCGATTTTGCATATGGTACTCGGTACCTAAGTATGAATAACGTATGAGTCATATTATTCTTATGCTGATTTTAAGTTAATCATACGCACATCGTTTCCATGTTGTGGATTTATGTTTAATAAGGGGTACAAGTCAGGGTGAAGGTACTATGTCAGTCCCTACATGGGTATGTTAACCACCACGCCTTTCGACAGCTCACCAGCTAAGCTTTAATTTTCCCAGACATTGGGCATGTTGAGGTTATGTCTGGATATTTTCCTCACACTCAGTTTATGTTGTTATTTTGTTCGGCTGATGTGAGTAGGAATCGGGCGTAAGCAGTTATCTTGGGTATCTTTTAGAAGGTAGTATGATTTTGGGACTCAATTCTGAGCATTGCACGTGAACGTAGCTTCAAAAATAACAACTTCTGCATCATTCGTTTTGTCATGTTGGCTGCATTAATTATTTAATGGTCATATGCATTATTTTCTCAAGTTGGATTTTTACTACCCGGACTTCCATCTAGTAGTAGCAAATGTAAGAAGGCGCAATGTTGAGTAACCTAAACGACATGCTTCCGCCGATGCATCTTAGGAAGTAGGTAACAGAAGTTACTGAAGTTCAACACAGAGGCTCTCTTAGTGGCTTTGGCAGCCCCAAGAAACTAGGATCGGTCGCGGTGACCTACAATGCCACTCTCCTTAAACAAAACCAATTATTAAGAAAAGATAAAACAAAAATTTTGACGAACCCCGCAAAAGTTATAAGGTGCCTCTATCCAACTGGCTCGACAAATAAAGGGCTGACATTACCGCCATATCTGAAATGAGATGGACGGGACAGGGACTATTAATTTAAGGCACTACGATTAAGTAGTGCTAAACACACTCGCCACAAAACGCATCACTAAGCTGCATACCACCGAGATAGCCAATGCCTAGGTCAACCAACTCTCTCAGTTACTTCAAACAAACCCCATAATTCTAATGTTTCCGACACACAGTGGCAGTATATTGCCAAATCTATGACCACCGCCGCAACGACCGTACTGTGTTGTGAAAAACTACGCTCAGACAAGCCCTGGTACGATGACGAATTTCGCAAAATGTGTACGGATATGGATGCTGCATACAAAGCAAAACTTCAGCCAATGTCGACGCGTGCTGTGACGGTGCGTTATAATGATTAGAGAAGGGAGATGAGTCACCTGTTCAGGCGGAAAAGCGTCTGTGGAAGAAAAGAGAATGCCAGGATATCGAAAACTACAGGGTTAGAGGTGAAGCCCGAAATTTCTACCAAAAGGTTAAAAGCAAAGGTTTTGGAACAATTATACCCCCCTATAAGGGCAGAGACGAAAATCGGACAATCAGAGTATGCTGCAAATAGGGAGGGAACACTTTCGATCTGTACTCCTTCCCGAACGCAGCATAAGTGACGAAATGACACCAATCATAGACGACGCAGTAGAGCAAAATCGAGTTTAGCACGGCGATCTTGCGATCTCTTTAACATCGTAATAGAGATGATCATGCGGAAGGCTGCAGTAAGCAGGAATAGTACCATTCAACTAAAGTCACATGCTGCTCGCGTATGGCGATGATATAGATGTCATTTGCCGTGGATTGCGGGATGTTACTGCGGCTTTGTAAAGCAATCGGCGGAAGTGGGTCTGGTAATAAATGACGACAAAAACAAGTTATTTGTTTCAACGACTCAGAAATTCAAAAAGTCCACTCGCCTGGAAATCAAAAGACGAGTATTGATCGGAAACCGCTGCTACTATGCGCTAAGCAAGCGATTTAATGACAAAGCGCACTCTCGCAGAACAAAAATCCAACTCTACCAGACTTTGATCCTAACTGTATTGCTCTATAGCGCAGAATCCTGGGTAATGACACAAGCGGATCAATCTATTCTGGCAATCTTCGAGAGAAAAATGCTTCTCAAAATCTTTGGACCCATCGTCGTTAACGGCGAGTATCGCCGTCGAATGAACCACGAGCTGTACAACGATATCGACGTAGTCCTGCGCCTTCAAATGGACAGCGCATTCGGTCCATTTGGACACGTTGTACGAATAGATGAAAATGTTCCAGGTCGAAAGATTTTCGTCAACACACGTGATGGGCGGCGCAGGAGGGGGCGACCAAAACTTCATTGGATGGACCACTTGGTGTGACTAACTATCTACCGAACAGCTTGGAATTATTTTCTACGTGCGGCTACTGATAGGTGAATTTCTGTTGATGTTGCCAATTAAAAAGAAGAAGAACATGTTTAGTTGGGTTGCATTCTCTTCTCTAAGAGCCCTTCTTAAAGCTTCCGTATAGGTAGAGGCCATTGTTGGATTCTTCAGATTTCTGATGTTGATGGGCCTTGTTGTCTCGAATGACAGCAATATTTATACGTTCTTACGCAACTACTAGATGATGGTCGCTTGCATTATCTGCGCGTGTCTGCGGTTGCGTACAGAGAGCTTCGCCTCTCGCTGGTAGTTGTGATATGGTCAATTTGTTTCTCTGTTTGTTAATCAAGAAACACCCACGTCAGGTTATGTATAGTCTTTTGTGGAATGACAGAGCCACCTATCACCAAATTGTTAAATGCACACATTCCGAGAAAATGTTCGATATTCTTCGTTTTACCGCCGAGGCCGTAAGTTACCATTATTGGTTCTATAGGTTTGTGTTGTCGGAGCCGATTCGCACAAATTTCCCCATCGCAACCAGTATATCACCATGGTCTCACTCGCTTATTGCTTTATCAAGGGTATTGTAGAAGTAATCATAAACGGTGCATTCAGCGGCATCAGTTGGAGCGTTACATTCTATTCATGGGAGATAAGCCCTTGTGCGAAATCTAGGGGATATAACCCTGTCCGCAAAGGACTTCCGGTTCATAAGCGAGTTAATTCCTCACTTTGTTAGTAGAAATCCTGCACCACTGGATTTCGGTACATTTTTTCCCAGAACATAAAAAAGTTAGACCATCGGATGTTGTATGTCCCCCTAAGATAGGCCTTAGAGTTTCATATATTCCTAGAAACTCCTTGCTAAGCTGAGCTAGACGTGATGCCTCCAGAAGCTTCCGTTCATTCCCGGACCATGTCCTTGTTTTCATCCTATAAGTCCACAATTGTAAATCGGATTGTTCATAACTATTTAATTTTCTTGCTAAATAATATTACTTTTAAATTTTTGCATAACATCATTTCTCTCCTTACTGCGATTTAAATACCATTAAAAATTGTGTAATTTGCATAACTCTATATGTGCATTTAACCTAAAATATTATATCGTTCTGTCGAGCATTGCGTTTACTAACCATTACCAATAAATTGTGAATATCTGGTTTGCCCAATTTTTAAAGTTAAAGCTTTTCGCTCCAATTTGCTCATATAATATTTACTCAGACCTTACCTCATGTAATATTAACTGCTTTGGAAAACGCTAATAAATACTGGTACATGCAATACATTAATTACATGCACATATCCATGTGGATGTCTTAAATGTTTGTTTAGCACTATAGTAGATGTGGTGCATGTGCACGTGAGTGTGTGTGCTTCTAGTATGTACGACCGTACACACACACATACATACATATGTACATTGGTGGTGCATAAGCAAATGTATGGTATGTAGACCCCCACTACATTTTGCCTTGTTCTAATTTGAACATAAGTTTTCGGTTTTCTTGGTGTAACTTTAAACAAGACATTGTGTTATGTAGAACAACTTTTAGACAAACATAACATCCACATGAGGTTATGTACTAAAAATTTAGTGGCCATGTTCAAAAATTTCAGAATCAAGTCTACACTGTAGTAGACTGAAGTGCAAAGGCGTACTTATAGTAGTACATATGGGTACTTACAGTATACGTACATCTGGCATTTTAGCCACCACTACAGAACATGAAGCGTCACATGGTGTTATAGTTGAGTACATACGTAACATACATGTGTACGTACTATGTGTACAACATGTTGCTATTACATGTGGCCTGTAAAGCGGCATATGTGTGTGTGTGTCCACACACTCATCTACCTTATCTACCTTGATGTGCGTACGTAGCCATGAAGGTGAAGTAAGTAAACGTTCGTTAAAAGTACCGAGTGATATTAGGCTTAGTATGAATGTGTGCTGCGGTCATCTGTCAGCTACTTTTGGGCATCGGTACTTATATGTATTTATATAGTTTGTACATAGTATAATAGTATGGCTAATAACTACATATGTGGAATATTTCTAAGTCCTTTAAATGTGCTTTTTTTTGGGTACAATACCCTTATATAAGCTATGAACAACTATATACATTTGTGGACAGTTAGGTATGATAGTATTCCTTACAAATGCTTTAAATTAAAGGGAATAACAGTTATATAAATTTGTAAGAACTTGCAAAATTTTATTTTCATTGACAGGGATTTTTTTATTTTTCTAATCTTCCAGCAGCAACAGAACAGCAACCATCAATAGGTGCACGTAGAAAAGAATTTCCAGCGCTTCGGTTTATTGCGTCGTAGCACAAAGTTTAGATAACAGCTCTTTCACTAGACTTATCCGACAAAGTTTTGGTCACGCCATAATGTGCCGCCCAACTAGTTTATTGGCTAAGACTTTTTCCAACTGCAGCTTGTTCATCCATTCGTATAACATGTCCAAGCCAGCTTATTCAGTCTATTTAAACGCGCTTGTTTACGTCGATGTCATTTTACAGCTTACACAATTCATGGTTCATGGTGCGATGACAGTACTAATCTTCTTCTTTAATGACAGCAAGATAGTTCGTCATATCAAGCTTAGATAACAGCTTTTTCACCAAGAACAACAGAAATTCATCTGTCGGTAGCCGCACGGTTAAATATATTCCAAGTACTTCGGTTCTTTGCGCTCTAAAGATAATTCGTTACTCCAAGATTGGAAAACAGCTTTTTCATCTGGTCCATACATCTAAATTTTGGTCGCCCCTTCCTGTGCCCCTCATCGAGTTTATTGCCGAAGACTTTTCGAGCCGGAGCACATTGTCTATTTGTACAGCGTGTCCAAGCCAGCTCATTAATTAGATCTATTTTAAAGTGCTTGACTACGTCGATGTCGTTGTACAGCTCATATAGCATATGATTCATTGGACGACGGTAATCGTCGGTAACGATGATGGGACAAATGTTTTTCGAAGTATTTTTCTTTCGAAAACTCCCAGAAAAGATTGATCCGCCGGCGTCATTACCAAGGATTCTGCGCTGTAGAGCAAGACAGGTAGAATCAGAGTCTTGCTTGCACAGCGCGTAGTGGCAACGGTTTGCGTCTCTTGATTTCCATGCTGATATTATTAGTATTGTTAATAGTGAAGTCGTGGTAGACAAAATCATCTACCACTTCAAAGTCATAGTTGTCAATGTTCAAGCAGCTTCCCATACTAGTAAACTCTTTGTTCTTTGAAATAAATAACTTTGGTTTGTCCTCATTAATCACCAGAACCACTTCTGCCGACTGCTTCTCCTTGTATGTGATGGGTAAAAAGCTGATCCCTCGATAGCTGATGCACCCACTTGGGTAGCCTTTGTTAAGAGCAGAACATAGAACACTCGGATTCAGATGTTTATGCGCTGGATCATGCATGTTGTCAGCTCATCGTAGCTGGTTTTAAAAAGCTCTTTCGGCCGTCCTTTGGCTCCCGCAGTTTTACTATTTTTGTGATTTCGTCATGTATGCCGCCTAATTTGCAGCGCTCTCTGCTTTTCTTCAACCAGATTCCAATGTCTGTCCTTACAGGTTAATGATATCCTTTGCATCATCCTGCAAAGTGGTATCATCTTCGCGGGGATACCAAACTCAGCCATAGCATCTAATAATTTCTGTCATATCGGGATGCCGCTTTGTTGCCAATAAACTGATGGTAGGAGTCGATCCAAATTTCTTGGATATTATCCAGGATTTGTCGTAGTGTAAATAACTGGTCGCTAATAGATTTACAAGATCTATAGCCTCTCTGATGAGGTCCATTTAGGTTTGCTTGGATTGAGTTTAGTTTTTCACATAACACACTAGACAGGACCTTGTTTGCGATGGGAAACGCTGATCCAGCAAGTTGGTGTACGCACTTGGAACACCTTTCTTAAACACATGATATAGAACCTTCAGATTTAAATCATCGGACATGCATTCCCTTAGCCAAATCGTGTTTATGGCCTGCTACATACACATTGCCAGCTCATATCCGTCGACCTCAAAAAGCTCTGTCCGTAGTCCATCGGCTCCGGTAACTTTATTATTTTAACACCGTTTAATTGTCATGTTAATCTCGTGACGTAATTTTGTTACTTATGCTGTCTTCGGGGACAAGCAGAGTACGAACTTGTTCCTTCCTTATTTGCATCACACTCTACGTGTGCTCGATCAGATTTCAATCTGTGTCCCCTGTTCCAAAATCTTTGCTTTTAACATTTTTGGTAGAACTATCGGGCTTCGCCTCTATCCCTGTACTTATAGATATCCTGGCTATCTCTTTTCTTACATAGACGTCTTTTCCGCCTGAAAATGCGTTTTGTCTCCCTCCTCTTCTCATTTTATCGTTCCACACGTTATCACTGGCTGCAGTTTTGCCTCAAATGCAGCACCGATTTCCTTAGACACTACGCGACATTCCTCATCGTACAAGGACTTGTCTTAGGGAGATCTTTCATAACCCAGTACGTTCGATGCGGCAGTGTTCATAGAATTCGCAATATGCTGCCACTGTGTGCCAGGAACATCAGAATTACGGGGTTTGGTTCGAAGTAATTTAGAGGGTTGATTGGAGTAGGCATTGGCTATCTCGGTGGTATGCAGCTTTGTAATATCTAGCTTCCTTTGTGTTCGGTTAAGATCATTTCCAGCACTACTTAATGGCGTGCACTCACGTCCCTTACGCATGAGATATGTTTTCCATCGATTACCAAATAACCAATCTGGTTTTAGTCTTTTGATCTGGGGATATCCAGGTTGCCTTGTGGATACCTTAATGCGAAAATATAGTTTCATAGACTGTATTTTCTGACTTCTGAACCAAGAGTATGTTCTCCTCCTCGGTGGTATGCAGCTTTGTGATATCTAGCTTCTTTTGTGTTCGGTTAAGAGCATTTTTAGCACTACTTAATGGCGTGCATCACACTCACGTCCTTAACGCATAAGATATGTTTTCCATCGATTGCAAAGTAACCAATCTGGTTTCTAGTCTTTTGATCTGGGGATATCCAGATTGCCTTGTGGATACCTTTATGCGGAAATATAGTTGGCATTAAAATATCCCAGAACTATTTTAATGTCATGGGCATTGCATCGGTCATATAATTCCGCCTGGATTTCACAGAATGCATCTTTAATGTCCTTGTATTTGTCTTCCATCAGCGACTGCCAAGCAATGAAATGCAAATGTCAGTGACTGAGCTCTAACCTAGGTCAACAACATGGTAGTTGCGTATTCCAACTATCATGACACGGTCGATCCCTCTATATATAAATAGGTATTAAATCATGGGACAATGGCAAAATGGATGTACCTAGCAATATATCTTTTGTTCATCCAATACTTTGAAATAAAAGTAACCCAAAAGTCTATTTCATTCCACCAAATGTATACCCAAACGTTACTACCACCTACCACCTTTACCCTATAAACTAAAAATGAAATGAAACTCACAACCACATGTCATCCACAAAGTGTATTCCCAAGCGTTGCTACAATATACCACCTTCTACAATCTCGATTTGTTTACAAAATTTGTTTGCCTCAAGGATTTCATATGCCAAAACTGTTCTCTACTTTACGTAATAGTTCCTCCCACTACACAACAAAATAATTTATATTTACGAAAAACTAACCATACAATCCTTCCGTAGCCTCTAAATGTTGTGTGTTCAAAATTCATGAGATGTTTGCAATTTTACTCCGCAAAAATGCAAAATGACATTTGGTTTAGATTTCCATACCAATTTTTTGACTTCTTTTCATTGCTCGCATGAAATGCTCAACAGTTTGGCAAATATTTAACAAATCTTGTTGGTAAAGTTATATTTTGCTAAATTTTTCTTATACATGTATATAGTTTTTTTGTTTCTATTTTCTTGACACAACTGCACGAACACGAAGGACAAAATGCGAAATGTATACAAATGTAGTAAAACATATTTTCGTCTTACATGACTTGCACTCAAGTTACGAGACTTACATGAATAAGTACCACATGACAGACATACCGCAACACACACATACACACACATGTGCACTAGGGATATAACTTTTTGCAATTTTTTGCAAATATCCAAATGGCCCTAGCATAGTCGAATAAGCCATTGAAAATTATATAAAAAAATGGTATTACTTTTTCGCAGTTGTCAAAAAAGTTCACCCACCAAACGCGGTAAAGTTTTTAAATAATTTTTTTTTATTTATTTAGCTAAAAAGTGCAAAAACTTTTTTTTATCAATATATCAAGATGCATTTAACATTTGTGTAAATATTTAGGAAGCTGAATGTATGTCATTAATAATTACGTCATGTACTTTAATTGTTTTTATTATTCAAAGAAAATTATATTTTTGAGTTTGTGTTTTATACTTTAAAACAATGGATTTTAAAAAGAGCCCTTTAAGCGCAGAACGCGGTATTAAAGTAATACAGGACATTTATTCATTATGCAAAACAACGCGCACATTAAATTTGAAGTTTATGTCTTTTAATAATTAAACAAAATTTTTCAGTTTACTATTTTACTTTATTAATAAAGTATTTAAAATTTTTTATTTAAAATGAATGTTTTTTTTGAGAGATTTTAGAAAATCGTTTTCGTGGGTGAGGTTTTTTATCCGAAATGACCCCAAAATTATTTTTTCGTAAATAACACAACCTTCGCCATCGCGTGGTGCTAGGGCCAAAATTTGGTTATACCCCTAATGTGCACCCACATGCATGTATGTAGACATCTTAGTGAATGCAGTATATATGCCACATGCCACATTAACCCAACCACATTACGCCTTTCACAGTGTGTGTTGGTGTTTGTATGAGGGCCTAGACCGAAATGTTATGTACTCAAAATATGAGAGGAAACGCCGAAAAGAATATAACAACAACAAAAGCTGCTGCTGCATCCACAAAGTAAACAAAATAAATCTTGCGTTCCCAGAAAGTTTACTTTCGTATTTAGTTTTCACAAATGTGAAAAGTTGAAGTTTAAGATTTAAATGCGCCGGAATATTAAAACATATGTCCATCAGGTCGGACAATTTGGAGTGTAAAAAATATGAGAGATATTGTTATATTTTTGTAAGTGAAATTTATCTAGAAAGTGAAAGTTTAATGAATGCTTTTCTTAGATGTTATTATTAATTTTAATGTAGTTAGCCGGATGGATCACTTAAATCTATAGAGCATTTATGATAATTCAGCTATCATCATAAGTCTTATTAATGGAAGCAACAATTTTGTTAAAAAGCTTATGTTCATTGTTATAAAGTTTATAAATTGTTGTTGTAATGGTCAATGGGATTTAATATGAAAGAATTTTTAGTTAAAAAATAACTCTATCTCTATTTTTAGGAACCCTATTGCGATTTTGATTTGAGGTAGCAATTGTTTAAGAAGTAAACTTACATTTGAATGAGATTAACCCAACAGTGATAATTTTTGTCAAAAATTTTCAAAGACAAGACAGGAAAGGACACTTTTACCCAAATACTGTACGAGGAAGCAAACTGCATACTAAGTTTTTTGAGTTTTATACAAATTTTTTCTGGTATATTCGAAATCTCTACATTGATGGTGCCTCTTTCCATCTGGCAGATGTACTCGACAAATAAAAGGCTGTCATTACCGGCATACAGGAAATAAGATCGACGGGACATGGATGCACACGACGGAAAAACTGTGAAATTGTTTACAGCCGCCATGGAGAAAAACCCGAACTTAGATGTGGATTCATAGTCGGAAAGTGTCTTCAACGTCTGGCCCCGTGGTTTAACCCTCTAAGTGACCGAATAGCCGCTATCCACTTCAAGGCGAAACTTGTTTATATTCTACTGATTTGAGTACACGCCCTGAGATGACAAGAACGAAGACATTAAGGATGCATTCTATGAGCGCATGGAGGAAATATATGACCGCTGCCCTGACCGTGACCTTCAAATTGTTTCAGGAGATTTTAATGCTAAAATATGAGGGGAAAATGCTCTTGGCTTAGTATTCGAAAAATGTAGTCTGCACAACTCCTCTGATAGCGAATTCAAACTAGTTAGCTTCGCTTCGGCAAGAAACATGGTAATGACTGGAACCAGATTCCCGCATAGATATATTCACAAGGAAACTTGGATATCCACTGACCAAAAGGAAATAAACCAGATTGATCACATGGTAAGCGATGGATGCAAATATGTGTGTGATGCAAATATTGAATCGATTCACTACCTAGTTAGTAGCAGCCAAGCTACGCAGGCGTATCGTCATACACGACTTTGTTGTCAAAGCTGTCCTTAAGACAAAATGCGAAAAATTGAACTTGACGTCAAAAAACTCGTTTGACGACAAGCTGACCGACAAATACTAATGTTGTCGTGCATCAAGCAAAAAATTTTATGTAACGGGACAAAACCGACATAAAATTGAAGAGAGGAAAGTAGAAGTAAAAAATGTTCAGTTTGTTGGAAACAGCAGTGCGTGAAGGTTCATGTATTGCACGTTTCCAATAAAACTACTTCAATTTGTTATTTTAATTATTAACGATAATTTGACCGACATTGTCGGTCATTAGGTTGTACATGATTTTGTGGGCGACTTGTTGCTTATCTAGGCATCAACGACAATTTGACCGACATTGTCGCTCATCAGGTCGTGGATGACAAATGTTTGGACGGTCCCCTACGTGTCATCAACGATTTACTATGGTGATGCACCTATCCTTGAGGATGTCTTGCAGACACTTCCTACTGGGTAAGTTTGCTGAAAACATTCGTAACTAAATGCAAAAAATCTTGATATCGCCAAGCTGCAGACCACCTCTATAGCCAATGTCTACTCCAATCAACACTCGCAATTACTGCAAACATACTCCCTAAAACAGATTTTCTCGTTACACAGTGACAACGACTGTACTGGGTTATGAAAAACAACTCTCAGACCTGTAGGAGCCAATGGCAACTCGTGCGCTAACGAAACGATATAATGTAAAGAGTAGGGAGACGAAACGCAAATATGGAGGGAACTCTCTCCCACTTTCCCACGCTATTAATTATTGCTTAAAATGCTCGTAACGAAACGCAAGGAAGATAGATATCTCAAAGCTGCATACCACCGATATCGCCAATACTTACTCCAACCAACTCTGCAAACAAACACCTCTGATTCTGTGTGCTGCAAATATGGGAGGAACACTTTCATTCTCGGCTCGTTTCCGAAGGTAGCATAAGTGATGTAATCGCACTAATCTCCACCGATGGAGTAGATTGTCCAAGACCGAGCCAAAGCGGGAAATAAAGCTGCGGGAGCCGGTGGATTGCTAGCAGAGTTTATTAAAGCCGGCGACGATGGGCTGCCAATGGGCATACTCAAGTCCATAAACAGGATTTTAATAAAGGAATGCATGCTCGCAATTGGAATCTGAATGTTCTATGTCCTGTGCTTTAAAAAACGCGATCCAAGTGCGTGCACCACCTTAAAAACCTAACTGGACCGTATCAGTGCGGCTTCACACCTGGAAAATCTACGACTGACCAGACATTCACACTACGTCAAATCCTGGAGAAGACCGAAAAAATTCAGATCGACACCTATACTCTGTTTACCAGGATGACACTGACAGACACGAGGTCTTCAGTGAAAATAGTCCAAATATGACAGAGCCATTTTGCTGTCAAGCAAACTCTTTTACTGGTGATTGAAGGTGATCATGCAAAAGGAGCCGTTGAAGACCTGGAGCATGGAGAAGACTCAAAAAATTCAGATCGACGCCTATATGTACTCTGTTTACCGGGATGACACTGACAACCACGAGGTCTTCAGTGAAAATAGTCCAAATATGACAGGGCCATTTTGCTGTTAAGCGAACTCTTTTACTGGTGATTGAAGGTGATCATGCAAAAGGCAGCTTCAAATGCATCTGGTACCTTTTATTACATAAGTCAAATGCTACTGTTACTGCGTCCTTTTCAAGCATTGAAAAACAGTCGGCAGAAGTGGGTCTGGTGATAAATGAGTGCGAAACTAAGTTTCAACGAACAAAGAGTCTACCAATATGTTTAATGTATTGAAACAACAAATAAAATTGTCTATCGGAATCAGAATGTTTTGATTGTTTTGAGATAACGGCCAATTCAGAATCATGGAAAATGATGACGCGTTTCGAACTCTGTCCCGAGTTCATCTTCACATCCCTTTGTGACGAATTTGATGCACGCTGGTACATTACACTATGTAACAAGTTTTTTGTCCCTGGGTTGTAATTATTATTTCCTAGTCAGTTAGGTCCCAAAAGTATAGAAAACAGCTATAGTCGCAAGATAACTTTGCTTTTGTGACCAGGGCAGCGCTTATCTGCGTGCCTACTACAGTGCACACTGGAATGGTCACGTGAATGGCCACAACGAACTGAATTCCCAGTGGGGAGGAACAACGTCAAGTGGGAGCCCTTGGTGGACCCCAGAAGGTACTGATGCCACCACTCCACATCAAACTGGGTCTTATAAAGCATTTCGTCAAAGCTCTCGACAAAAATTCTTCAGCGTTCAAGTACCTACAAGACTTGTTCCCTAAGCTCTCTGAGGCGAAAGTTACAGTCACAAAAGCAAAGTTTCCGAGGAATATTAGGTGGTTTCCATACTTTTAAGACATAACAGACTAGGAAATAACAATTACATCCCAAGGACAGAGAAATTTTTTATTTTTGTTACATAGTGTTATCTACCATGTATGTCGAACATGAACATGTGAAGTAGATATCTACCGAAAACGTTCAAGCACTTTTTGAATATGACGGTTAACATTCAAACATGAGAATGGATGCAGCGTGAGCATTGACAACTATAACATTGAAGTGGTTGTCGGTGGATGGACCAGGAGAAAAAGCTGTTATTTAAACTTGACCGAAGGGCTTGGAATTATTTTCTACTTGCGGCTGCTGATGGATGAATTTTTATTGTTGCTGCCAAATATGAATAAGATGAAGAAGAATCAATGTCCGACAATGTTCCACAAAGCATATCCATCTTACTCGATTTGCTACTATTATTTTAGCTTCTTCCCATGTTTTTTGTTTTTTTGTTCATCTTCAGGTATGCTTTGGTCGACCAAGGCATCTTCAGCCTTGAGGATTCCATTCTAGAGCCATCCTTGTAATACTTTCCGGCTTTTACCTGATGGTATGGCCGATCCACCTTCATTTTCTGCGTTTAATTTGCTTCAGTATAGGTTCCTCGTTGCTTATGTTCCAGAGGTCTGTACTGCTGATGGTGTTGCGCCAGAATATTCTGCATATGACTCGGAGAACCTTGTTGATTAATACCTGTAAATTTTGAGTGATTATGTTCGAAACTAGCCAGGTTTCACTTCCATACAACAGATCATGATATCATCCAGCACGATGGTAAACAGTTGAGGAGATAGAGGGCATCCTTGTTTAACTCCAGCGTTGTGAATATCTGAGAGTTCTGCATCCTCGTACATAGACCTGATGATTCGAATTATTTTCTATTCGATAAGTTGCCTCATTGAAAGATCCCTGAACTACAAGGAATACGCTCTCGCTGCCTACCTGGACATTGAGGGAGCTTTTAATAATGTCAAACCTGAATCTGTAATTGACTCAATGGAACAACTGGAGATTAACCCAGTGGTCATTGCTTTAGTTGATAAACTACTAAAATTTAGGCGCATTGGATCCAGTCTGGGCGTGTCAAATATTTCCAAGGTGGTGGTTCGTGGTACTCCACAAGGAGGAATACTCTCTCCGCTACATTAACACTCTCCTGCGGAAGATGGAACAAACGGGCTGCACAACCGTCGCATATGGGGACGACGTGGCACTAATAGTCACCGGCAAAGATCCGAAACTACTCTCCGAGCTACTGGAATCTGCGCTGAAACTTCTTTTAAAATGGTGTCATGACTGTGGACTGGGTGTAAACACGAGTAAAATAGAACTGGTGCTATTTACACGGAGATACAAAATCCCTCAATTTGCCAAACCAAGATTAAATAGAGTCGCACTTACACTCTCTGATAGTGCTAAATACCTCGGGCTAACATTGAATTAGAATCTGAACACTCAGACCATGATTAGCAAAGCGGCAACGGTTCTATACTGCTGCAAAAGGGCAGTAGCCCCAAGAACCTAAACTGGTTATACAAATAAGTTATTAAACCAATCTTATTTTACGGATCGGCAGTCTGGTGGCCGGCGCTAGATAAAGCGTCCCAAAGGCTGAAATTCGAACGCATTATGAGACTGATGGCAATCATGATAACAGGGGCACTTAGAACTACTCCAACCAAGGCACTGTTCACGATCCTAATCTGGTTACCCCCGGATATTGAGGCGAGGAAAATAGCGGCGAATACCGTAATGCGTTTAGACGCCACAAAAGCATGGATGCACAGAAACTATGGACATGCTAAAATTCTGAACCTTATCAATATGATCTACCACACGGATTACACCATAAGTGAACCTCTATTCGATCCGGGTTTTATAAGGAATATCCCGGATAGGTCCTACTATAATGTTAATGATAATGCCATGGGGACATATATGGAAACCAAATGGCCGATACGTTGGCAAAGGCCGCCATAACCGTGAACTCGGGCGAAGTTTACGGTCTCATTGGGATTCCTCTCACAAGGGGGAAACAGCTCATTGCAGAGAAAATGAACCCCATTGCTGAAGAGAGATGGGCAAGAGAACACACCTGCACGACGACCAAACAAATTTGGCCTACAATGGATGCACAGAGGACACGATTTGTGCTGAACTTGTTCAGAGTCCACCTGAGGAACATCATAGCTGTAATAACTGGACACTGGCCGGTTGGTAAACACGCAAAGAGGCTGAAACTACCCTACAACGATTTTTGTAGAAGCTGCAATGATGAGAAAGAAGAGGAGACCACGGAACATCTTCTATGTCACTGCCCTGCTTTTGGTGGCCTGAGATACGAAAAGCTTGGTCATCAGACACTTCTAGACAATACCTGTCTATCCGTAGGCGATTTGCGGAATATCCATGACTTCATCAGAGCAACGAAATGGCTTGACAGCCAGCGACGTTGGTCGCATAGAATAGGAACCTTTAGTGCGAAAATCTTAAAATGGTATCACAACGGGACTCATACTAGGACCCAAGTGAGCTGTGTTCAACGTGGCTGCCGAATTAACCTAACCTAACCTAACCTAACCTAACCTAACCTAAATATTTTGAAATATTTTTATATTATACATAATATTTTCTTCGCTAATACAGCCAAAACCGGTTCATCCCTTGAGTCAGAAATGAGAAAGCCGTCTTCTTTTCCTAATTTCAAGGTTGATATTGTTTGTTTAATCGATGACAGAGCCTAGGTAAATCAAAACATATACCGCTTTAAAGATGTGGTTGTCAACGTTCACCACAGCTTCCCAAACGAGTAAAGATAATAAGTTTGTTTGGACTTCCTAAAAAGGCTGCAGTAACATCTCGCAGTGACTCCATTAATATGATGAAGAGAGTGGCTCAGTAAGGTCCTTGCTTATCTTCACTTAAGAACACGTTTCATTTAGGTTCATTCCGTAAAGGCGTATCAGCTTCTTAGGAATATAAAACTCAGCTATGGATTCAAATAATTTCCTTTACATCTGTCCTGGCAATTATCTCCTTTACATCGGTCATAGCAATTATCGCCTTAAGATTTTACTCCAATATGACTTAATAATTAAATTGCTGCTGCAAAATTTAATTTAAGTGACATACTTATTATTGCATTTGCCACAAATTTAATTTTATTTGTGCAATCTTCTGTGGCAACAGAGAATTTAATTTCACTCTCTATGCTAGAAACTACACTCAGATGATATATAAACTGTAAAATGTCTTCACGAAGACACGACAGGAATTTTTAAAAACACCACTCTTATTTTAAATAGCTTTTATTATAAATGTTTACGAAACAGTACCAGCAGAAGTATCGTTTCACCAAAAATGAAAAAGAGAAATCAACAACGTCGGTGCACAAGAATGCAACAATATTAAAACGTTTCTCTGTTCGCTCCACCATAAGAATTCGAAGCTGCAACGTGCTTGCGAACGGAAGAAGGAAGCAAAATTCGTATCTCTGCCAAGAGTGCGTTGTTACAGACAGATCTTGGTACAATAAAATTGTATTCAACGCCATAACAATGGCTTATGAATTTTAAGTGTGAAGAGTTTCATTCTCTTATCTCCTTTACCACGTCTTATACCCACATGGAATTAACAAGTAGAATGCTGCAAAAAAATAACAAAAACAATTCAGGCTATTCGTAATTCCAGTTAACAAGGCACAAAAAAAAGGAGCTGATAGTCGCAGTTAAGTCAGAGATTCTCTGAAGAAATAAAGATATAATTTCACAATAAAATAATTTTAATTTTACTTTAATTGGCACGAATGCAGTTCATAAGAAACACACACACTCACACACGCGTACACACTCTGGTACAAGTCCAAACCTCAGAAACCGAAATCAAGCAAATTACCCAAGGTCATGGCATTATAGTAACATGGTCATTTGGTTGCATCTTAATGATGGCGCCAGAAGCAAAGCGACATGTAGAAATTGCACTGAAAACGAAGAAATTCTCTAAAAGTTCTACTTAGCACGTACATGAGATTTGTTTTTTTTTTGGTTTTGTAGTTTGCTGCAACTCTTGCCACTGTACCAGCTTTCTCGCATAAAATGACGGCCACACAACATTTTCGTGCAGTATTTTTCCAATTTTATTTCATCCATTCAACATTTGATGCACTTATGAGATTAAAGTATTAGGTTGACTTTTACATATACTTCCTCACTGGTACGTATATACAATCTAGTGCTGTAGTCCAGGCTCATGCAGTACCACAAAATCTATGTACATGGCTATGTGTACACGTACATGAGTAAGTAGTTGTAGCAACAGCGTAATCATGTGTTTTCCTCATGATTTCGTTATTACCCAGAATGAAAATGTTACAGATGTATATACAGAGACTGCTACAAAGACCTACACTCACTGATTAGCAGTTTCAAAGTATTTGAATGGAAAGCAGATTACCTTAGATCTCAATGTACTAATTGTTGTCCAGAGATAATAGATGAAACATGAATTTTATGCTTAACGACGACATACGACGTCATATGCCATGCAAATGTATTAAGTAGATTTTTTTTCGTATTATAATGGATTCTACTTCGGTAAAGAAGAGTAATAAGCAATCGTTTATGCAAATCCAGATGAAATATGTAGTAATTACTTACGAGATCTGTTGATAGCGCTCTCATAGTTAAGATAAACTGAGGGGTATGAAATAAACGGATTTACTAAAAAAAAATATTATTATGTTATCCAGTATTGGCTTTAGTCTTTAAATTCGCATTAGATTCAGTAATATTCAAAATGTTACAAAAGCTTGAAAGTATTTGGCGTCAATGGGTTCAATTTGAAATATTACAGTAACTATATAATAACTAACAATACAACACCCTCAGTAGTACATTGATATTATTATTCCATTACGTGGGCGGTACCAGATGGTTATGGGATGTACCAGATGTAGCGTGGCAACACTTCCAGTTTTTTTCTCCAAAACTTTATCCTGCTTTAGCTTTACTATATACGGAATTGGGGAACGATCGCGTTTGGTGTTAATAATATTAATCGATTTTTAAAGTGGTCATTTGTATCGGAGGTGCCAGAAGGGGCGTGGCTACCTATCCAGAATTTTTCTCCAAAACTTTATCTTACTTTAGCTTTAATAAGTACAGAATTTCGGCATCATCACGTTGGCTATATTGATATTATTACTCTATTTTAAAGTGGGCGGATTGGTACCTTTGTGTGGGAGGTACCAGAAAGGGCGTGGCTAGACTTCCACATTTATGCACCAAAACCTTATCCTGCTTTAGCTTTACTAAATACAGAATTGGGGCACGATCGCGTTGGGCGTATTGATAATGTTACTCGATTTCAAAATTGGACGGAATAGAACATTTGAATTGGAGGTACCAGATGGGGCGTGTCAGGACTTTAAATTTTACCTCCTTAAGTTTATAGCTTAACAAAATATGGAATTTGGGCACCATCGTTTCGTGTGTATTTATATTACTTCTCGATTTTAAAATTGAGCGGTATGTTACTTTTATATCGGAGGTGCCAGAGGGCGTGGCTAGACTTCCAATTTATCCCCAAAACTTTATCCTGCGTTAGCTTTACTATGTACAGAATTTGGGTACGATCGCGTTGGGTGTATTGATATTGTTACTTGATTTCTAAAGTAGGTACCAGAAGGGGCGTGGTTAGATTTCCACATTTATTCACCAAAACCTTATCCTGCTTTACTTACTTACTTACTTAAGTGGCCCATTACAACTTACGAACATGGTTCATAAGTTTGAGGCCTGAAGTACTAAAGAATTCCACACGCTTCGGTCTTGTGCGTGTGTTCTCCAGTTAGTCCTACCAGATGGTGGCACGTCGCCTACCACTTGGTCCTTCCAACGGAGTTTGGGTCTCCCTGCTCTGCGCCGTCCTACAGGTTCGCCTACAAACACTTTTCTCGCTGGAGCATTTACATCCATCCTGGCAACATGACCCAGCCATCGAAGTCGTTGCATTCTGACTCTTTTAGCTACGTCGATGTCGTGGTAAAGCTCATAAAGCTCATGGTTCATCCGATGGCGAAACTCGCCGTCGACACAGATAAGTCCATAAATTTTTCGGAGTACTTTTCTCTCGAATACTCCCAGGTTTTGTATGTCCGTTGTCGTAAGCACCCATGTTTTGGCAGCATACAAAAGAACGGGTAAGATTAGCACTTGGTAAAGCTGTTTCTTAGTATTCCGAGATAAGGTGGTGTTACTAAAGTGCTGCCGAAGTCCATAGAAACATCTATTGGCTAGCACTTTTCTCCGTTTAATTTCTTGGCTGACATTATTTTTCTTGTTGACGGAAGATCCGAGGTAGGTAAACTCGTCGACTACCTCGTCGTCGAAATCATTATTTTTGTTTTGTCCTCGTTGACCGCTAAACCCATTTTTGCTGACTCCTTTTCTAGTGATGAGAAAACTGCAGTAACATCCCGCAGATTTCGACCAATGATGTCTATATCATCGGCATAGGCTAGTGGCATGTGGCTCTTGTGGAATATGGTGCCAGACATGTTGACACCAGCCTTTCTCATCACCTTCTCCATAACTATATTAAATAGTGTACAGGACAGGCTATCGCCCTGCCTGAGACGAGTAGCCTGTCGTCTCTTCTCCCTGTGCCGTTCACGAACAGCTCGCGTTGCCATTGCCTGCAGTTTTGCCCTGTATGCAGCATCCGTCTCTCTCGTGGCATTGCGACATTCATCATCGTACCAGGCATCTTCTTGAGACGGCTTTGAGTACCCAAGTACGCTTCTCGCAGTCCGTTCTATGGAGTCGGCTATATATTGCCACTGCGAGGTTATATTATCAGGGGTTGGAGCATTCCGCAACAGTTGAGTTAGGTGGTTGGAGTAGGCATCCGCTACCTCTGTGGTCCGCAGTTTACCGATGTCCAGCTTTCGTTGTGCCTGGTTACGTACGTTTTTCGCCATGCTTAGCCTAGTGCGTACCTTAACTGCGGTAAGGAAGTGATCAGAGTCAATGTTCGCACCCCTGATCACTCGTACGTCCAGAACACTCGATGCGTGCCTTCCATCGACTACCACGTGATCTATCTGATTCCTCGTCAATTGATCTGGAGATAACCATGTTGCCTTATGAATATTTTTATGGTCAAATCTAGTGCTGCTAACTACCATATTTCTTGCCGCAGAGAAATCAATCAGTCTGATGCCATTTTTCGACGTTTCGGTGTGCAGACTGAATTTTCCGATTGTAGGCTCAAATGCGGTCTCCCTGCCTATTTTAGCATTAAAATCGCCTAGTACAATTTTGATGTCATGGCTGGGGCTACGGTCATATACATTTTCTAGGCTCTCGTAGAACTCGTCTTTGTCCTCATCGCTTTTCTCTTCTGTGAGAGCATGGGCACATATAATTGTTATGTGGAAAAACTTAGTTTTGACTCTTATGGTGGCTATACGTTCACACACGGGGTTGAACCTTGAGACTCGCAGTCTCTTGCCAACCACAAATCCACAACCAAACTCGTGCTTGTCCGCATGGCCACTATAGTAGATGTCGCACGTCTTCATGCGCGAGCACCCGTGTCCCGTCCACCGGATTTCCTGTAAAGCGGTTATGTCAGCCTTGTATTTTTCAAGGACTTCCGCCAGTTGGATGGAGGCACCTGGTCTATACAGTGTTCTAGCATTCCAGGTGCATATCCTCAAATCATGGTCCTTAATTCGTTTGCGGTGGTCGTCAACATTTTGGGGGGTCCGTTTTATTTTTATCTTACTTCTTTTCATTGCAATAGTTTAAACGTCAGTGGCAGGTTGCAAGCCCAGCGCACAACGTCGCAGTTTTCTCCTCCTGCCAGGATTTTATTGCAGCCGCCCATTCTGGGTCAGACGCTGACCAGGGTACCGCTCACTCTGAGCTGACGTGCCTGGGTTTCTGACGGGTGTCAGAAGCACGTTTCCAGGCTTCACCACGTGGAGGTACTCCGTTCGCAGTAGTACCACGAAAACGGAGCTCTGTGAGTAGACTTGAAGTGCAATTGGCAAGGATCACTCTGGGTTTGCCAAGTTAAACCGATCAGAAGCTTTACCTTGCATCACACTCCCGACGTCCTGCTTTAGCTTTACCAAATACCCGAATCTGTATGGGAGTACCAGATGGGGCGTGGATAGACTTCTAAATTTTTCCCCAAAACTTTATCCTACTATACCTCTACTGAATATAGAATTTAGGCACAATCGCGTTGGATGTATTGGTATTATTACTCGATTTTTAAAGTGATGGGTACATGGGTACATTTGTATAGGAGGTGCTGAAAGAGGCGTGACTAGACAACAAGTTTTTACCTAAAACTTTATCCTGATATAGGTTCATTAAATACAACTACGCGTGTAGCCCATTTGCAATACCGTAAGTAGTTTTGGGGAAATATTAACGCGTGCATAGTTTCAAAACATTTGGTTGCGTCTTTCGAATGTTATCGTGCGCACCAGCCGGACAGCAAGACAGACAAACAAGGCGACGATGTGTCTTTTTTGGTATCCCTTTCGGATCATAAAACGGACACTTCATCCGCCAACAGTCCGTTTTTTATTCCCTTTGGGCACGTTTACGGATTTCAATGTCAAGTGGGCCCTTCTACTCGTAGGGTGAGAGTATAATTACTCTCACCTCACATATAACCTTCATCTTTTTTGGGTGCCCGTCCTTCCATCTCCGGGACCGGCCGTGGCATAGTGGTTAGAACACGCGACTACCATGCGGGAGATCGAAGGTTCAAACCTGTCTCCAGTCATCTTAAAAAAATTGTTCTTTCTTTGTCGGCTCCCCTCGAATGTTGTTGACAGCAACTTCGCAGTATAAGTGTCGAGTTAATCGGCGTGTCTAGTAAGAGCTTCTCAAACATTGACGTTCGACAAGTAGGTGGCGTTAGTTGTGAATCTAAAAATAGAAAGCGTGTTAATTCACAACAACGTGAGAAGCTATCCCATACCTCATTCATGGGGTGCAATGGGAAATTACGTTTTTTTTAAGTTTTTCCGTCTCCGCGATTACAGTCGTAGTAATCGCCCACCTCCCTTACAAACCCCATCTTTCCGGTAATGTCCACGTGTCTGTCCCCGATATTACAGTCGTAGTTTAAGTTTTATCGAGCTGAAATTTGGTGTGCAATCTCCTATTCTCTAAGTTGGGGTAATGTTCTGTGATTACCAATATCGGACAAAACTACTCTCGCCTCCCCTACAATCCCCCTCTTTTTGGGAATGCCCGCGTGTCTGTCCCCGCGATTACAGCCGTTTGGTGCAATGTTCTATTCTCTTTCTTTTTAAAATTTTCTCATCTCATATGGACAATTCAAGCTCGGCATTTCACAGAAGACTTTCGACCGATAAATCTCTTATATTTTACCCAAGACATCGGGAGATCCTTTATTAATATTTTATCTACATCAAATATAAAATCATTACATGATCTCGGTTTAAAACCTTCAGTGACTCACCTCTATATATGCTCTTTTGGTAAGAAGCGATCGAGCTGATTGGGGAGTGGTCACAATTGCTAGGAACCTTCACAAAAGGACACCTCAGGTAGGAGTTCTGTCTCCACATCAGTCAATGAACTGCTACCGGAATTAGGGATGGCCGAATGCCAAGAAGTCAAAGATCATCGGCGTATGCAAATACTTGGCATATACACGGGTAAAAACCTCAGTTTACTTAGCATTCACACAAGCCGCATACCTAATAAAGTATGATATTAACTGGACCGTCAAAAGCGGACTATCGCTAAACTTATTTGAAACTGGGCTTATCCTGTTTCCTCGGAAAATTTCAACCACCGTCACTTAATAGAGCACAATTGCAGTTGACAGAATAAGTCAAGTATATAATCCTGTCTTGGAAATCGTATGTGGGTGAGAACAAGTCAGATATTAAACGATTATCCTCGACAGGAAACAGTCTTGGAAATCTAATGTAGATGAAAGGTTCAAAAAGTGTCCTGTAGTTGTTGTTGTTGTTGTAACAGCTGGAGGAAGTAGCTGGGGTAATAATTTTGTATACCAGTTTTTCAATTTATCGACACTCGATAGGGCATGTAATCCGATTATAATACGATCATTGTTGGCAAATCTGTTTCGTACCATTGTAGATTACAAGGTTTTTGTGTCAAGGAACTGGTTAGTTGTTGTTGTGAGTTTTATCCGCCAAATTCCTCCAAAGATGGCGTCAGCTGGTTTTTGTTGATTTATTATGCGATGTTGACAAATCTTTATCTTTTACCTTGGTCCTTGCACAATCTGGATTTTTTTGTAGTTGAAGCATTAAGGATGAGTTTTGTTGGCTGGAGAACTCGAAAGTATTTGAAAAGTAATTAGTTCATCGATATTGATTTGTCCAGTGAATAGGCCGGGAATCGAACCCGGCACCTTCGGATTGCTAATCTACGTCGCTTCCACTGAGCTATCGAAGGCTGTTGATATAGGTATGCGTTGAGAGGACGGCCACTATTTGGATTTATACAACGATTGTTAAAAGCCTGCCGTAACATGATGTGAAGAACTCGCGACTACCATGTGAGAAATCCCCGATTGAATTCCTGTCTCAGCCATGTAGATTTCTTTCATTGGCGGCCCTCTCGATAGCTGAGTATTTTTAAATCCGGCGCATCTGATTACCAGGACTCAGCGCCATTTCAGGCAATTGCTAAGCGGATGAGCCACCTAGGCAGGGTACTTCGGCAAAGATTATTCTAGCATAAGAAAGTGTTGACATGCAGATCTCTTATCACTACAACTGCTTAACAAGCAAAGCTTCTCTGACCTTTTTTAACTCTATGTAGATGCTGCGTGGAGGAGGATGAAAAACAACAACACAATTTATCTTGGATTGCCTAGCATTAAATGGTTTCAGTCGGGAAATCCTACTTACATAAACGCTCAGTAAATCATCAAATTTTCTGGTATATTGATGTAATTAATCGATTTCTAAAGTGGGCGGAATGGTACATTTGTATTTGAGTTATCAGAAGGGGCTTAGCTAGACTTTTAGTTCATACTGATTTAGCTTGTTGCATAGTTTTATTTAGCAGCATAAGTAAGTATAAATGTATATTGTGTTCTACCAACTAACTATGCTTCCCGAGACATGGTAGCGGGTTACCATAAAAATATTTATATTCCAGTTTAACCAGTGCAAACACCAAACGAACACATTCTCAGAATCAGTGAAATGTTTGATGTTTTTTTCGTGCCAAGTGCAACTTTGGATTTCTTACCAACATTTGTTTTGCCCTCCATTCGTTTGTCCATGCACTTGGTCTTTAGAATTGTTCTGTGGCTGTGTAGTAGGAAAGCTGGTTTTTCCCATTCGAATGGCCGTATACGTCGTACATATGTATGTTTGTGTGGGTCGGGTCGTTTTGTGAGCGGTTTCTCTCAACCTCTCATGCTATGTCGTGAGTGTCCTGTTGATGACTTAACTTTGGTTCTGGTTTTAGGTTTATCACTGCTTTGTTGCACATTTTATAATGCCCACTTGTAATAAAGTGATTGCACATAAAAAGTACTTAAGGTGTGGTTTAAACCACTGTAAAGCATATCTTGAGTAGAAAAAAATAGAAAAAAACTAACCTAGAGAGTTCTCAACGGGAAAAGAAGAGTTAAGAACAACGAACAAATTCCTGGAATCTTTCAAAAGGACTATCATGAAAAGTCACTGGAGTGAGAAAAAGATCATGAGAATGTCATGGAAAAAAATGTTTATGGTAAAAGTTATATTCCAAAATAATGAAACGTTAATGAGTACGTGAATTCGAAAAGAGAGAACTTTTACCACTCGTACAATGCTTGTTAAATTCTTAGGCAAGTCAAAAAAATAAGTATAAGGCACTATGTTATATGAACTATACGTATTTCCTTGCCGTTACTATATTGAGAGGGGGGAATTTAAAAATCTTCCTTGTACAACAAAGATAGCTCTTACGTAATGGGTCGACCAAATGTCTATTGACTTTTAAGTCAATAGCTGCATCGAGTTGCCAGAATGAAATAGGGTAGGAAGCGTTACGAAATTTCACAGTCTTTAATGAGAATTCAGTGTCATGGCGTTCTATGTAAGCGATTGCTATCGAAATAACATAACAATATGGATTTAATTGATTCGTAAGTGGGTGCAGAAGATTGAGATGAGAGGTGAACGTTGAACAACCACAATCCTGTCAATTGGAAACGAAAAGCGTTAAAGAGCGTCTGATTGTAAACAACCAGACCGGACTTGGCAGCTCAAATTAAACAGTGCAACAGTGAAAAAATTACAAGAACGTGACAGTATAGGTTCGATTCTACTATCGACGAGTAATAAAACCCTATACTCAGTTTGGCGAGATTGGATATGATAGGATATGAAAGTTGCGTCCCTCGGAAAACATGAATAACTTAACTATTTGTTAACCGATTTTTACAAACAAGTATGCGTTTAACTCGTTAAAGCGTGCACTTTCTGAATAAAGTAGTAAACTTTAGGGTGTTCTTATAAAATAGGGGCTACAAACTTCATAAAACTTAAAAAAATAGTGAAAAAATTACAAAAGTTTGAAATTTCGTGGCAAAAAACAAACAGATATAACAAGTAACCAATATAACTATATATATCGTTGGAAAGGCCGCAGTCTCTTCTTTCTAAATCCACTGAGAAATTTAAAATCGGTTGATATTCAACCACGTTTCTGGCTTATAAGTGCGTAAAGGTTAGAAAAACCGGTATCAACGTGGACTTTATGAGCTATTTAAATTGCCTAGACACGTTCAGATTGGATTGATATGTTCACGAAAGTTGTTTATCTTTTCAAGGGCTACAATTTTGGCGAACAGTGTTAGAGAAAAATGTGGACTCCCTCAAAGTAATGCTCAAAAAAGTGAAAAAATAATAAATTCTTCTTCAATTTTTTTTGAAAAAGGACAGGAATAACCATCCTTTTTGACATAATTTGTTAATAAAGTTGGTGCGCAAAACTCCCAGCTACATTATTGCCGAATACAGTTTAGCGCTATCTCGAAGTGTGAGTTAGCTGTTGGACAAAAACTGATCACACCCCTTTTTTCATGGGGCTCACTGATTTTGAGAATCTTTAGGGGCCCATAAAAGAAATGGTCACCAATCTCGCCAAACTGAGTATAGGGTTTTATTACCCTTCGATAGTAGAATCGAACCTATACTATCCTGTTTTTGTATTTTACAAAAAGTCGTCATTTGTTGCATAGTGTTATTTTTCAATTCAAACCTTAGGGAGTTGAGTTTCACAGGATTTTTAGATTTTGAAAATATCTTTTCACCAGTTCGACAAAATACGACAACAGTAAAATACTTTGTCATATATATGGTTCCGTAGACCTTACAGAAACACGTATTAAAGATGTTCGCATCGACTAATATGAAACTATGTTATACTGACACAAGTTTAGCTTTTCCACAAAATATCAATTTTGCTTCATGTTTGTTACTAATAAAACCAATCTAATATTGGCTACGAATATGTTTCAGATTTCACTTTCGCTGTGAAATTCCCATTGCTTTGAATAACAAAAATTTTTCGAGAATCAGTTCAAGTTGGAATATTGTTTGCATTCCATCTTTTGTTCAGCTATTCTTATTTCTGCTTCACACATCTCATGGGAATTTTTGGCATAGGATTCGTTTCGTTGTATGCATCACATTTACCGCTTGTTATTGGATTTCAGCACGCAACAGCATAGGGAAGAAAATCAAATAAAAATTACGTTGAAAAGATTGGTGCATATAAAAGACTACTGAATGACCATGACGTTTCCGAAATCTCGGTTAATACATGGTCCAAGGGTAGGAATAATTATGCATACTAATGCTAGTTTATATTTAAAACCACTCACATATGTATAAAGATATTTTGTTATATTGTACGAGATACAAATTATCATCCACCGGTCTATTAGTCATATTAAGGGACCACATATTTTTGACTTTTGAAACCTTTAATATATTACGTTTTCAACGTAGCTGCACTCACATTTAATCGTTCATATTTGGTATTATTATTCACCCATTCAGTGGCCACATAAACATATTCACAATACAATCACTGGTGGTGGCTTTATCTCATTCAGCATAACTATGTAGTTGCATGCATGCATCACTTAAAAAATCACTGTTTATTGTTTTTCGGTCATGTTCACTTCACTAGACATTCTTCAAATACACTAAGCGTCACTAAATACCTCGTTGTTGACTAGCATTTCCAAATCGATATAAATAGTTGTACAACTGGAAAAAAATTTCCAGAAATAAAATAAAAATATGTATACAAAATAAATTGCAAACAGTTTGAAACTATTTTTTCCTGTTTAGTTGTTTGGTTAAAAAATGGCAGATACTTTAAGCCACAACAAATACGCAATCATTGGCATAAATGCAAATCGAAAAAGTTTTAACCCAAAAAAAAAAAAACAAGGGAATGGAAAACAAAAGTTTCAATTTTTTGTCGATAATTTTTGGTCCATTTTTGCGATTCAATGGAAGTGATATTGTTGAACAATAAAACCAATGCCGCTACATGGATTTAATGGTAACTGGGATTACACACTCACACCTACGATTGTATGAGTGGACTTTTTACCACTCAGCGGCGGTACTCCGAAGAATTCTTAGTAGAAGGCCTTCTGTAGGGTGCTTTTTTTTCGTACATTTCCGGAAATGAGGGTTACTAATTTGGAATCAATTGCCCTCACTTTGGGTTTTTTTTTTAAATAATTAAATTGACCAGTAATAAAACATAAAGTTTTCTAGTATTTTGTTATTATTACTCGATTTCTAAAGTGGGCGGAGTAGTACCCCAGCAAACCATTTTCCCCGAATTCGGTCAGATGTCTGACAGAAAGTCTGCACAAGTTGCCGATTCTGATGCCGAATTCTGTCAGCATTCTGTCCGAAAGTTGTATGGGTGGTTGACAAGAATTCGGACCGAAATGTCTAGGGAAATTCGGAAACTTGTGCAGACTTTTCGGTCAGATATCTGAGGGAAATTTCAAAAAATTTCGAAGGGACTTTTGGATTTTTCTGAAGTAACTCTGGCAAATAATCCGAAAATTGCCAGAAATATCTGACAGTATACGGAAATTTTTTACGAGATTTCTTGAGAATATCGGACAGTATTCTGAATAAATGTACGAAAATCGTCAGAGATTTCTGTTTTTTTTTTATTTACACAAAAATTCCAAAAATTATATTTTCTTAGTTTTTACTAATTTCATCACTAAATTTACTAATTTCATCGTCTTCTTCTGGCAAAAATTTTTTTTAACAGTACTTCAGTGACTTTTTTCACTTTTATCTAATTGCCTGACGACACAACATTTCTTTTCTTATTTTCTGATATATGCTATATTCACCTTTAAATATTTGACACATATTTTGCGACGTGACGTCTTGATATATTGATTGCACAATCATAACTAATAATGGAGATGAATAACACACATTGGAATGCGCAACGCACTTGAAAAACAACAAACAACCACAACAATAACCCGTTTTAGGAATTGCTAAACAGGTTTTCTTTTGTTGTTGTTGTTTGTGAGAGAAAACAAAACAAAAAAATGCCCTAGCTACAGGTTTCTCTTGTGTGAAGAAGAAGAACAAAAAACACCCTTTAGAGAATGTGCAGACAAAATCGTTTAAAGTGTAAAAAAATTCAGAGAACGAGCAGACTTTGCGGACAAAATTCGGAAGAGTGTGCAGAAAAACTCGGTCTTATTTCTGAAGGCATTTATGACGATATCGTTTATTTTCGGCAAATTTTCTGATGAAATGTAAGAGAAACATCTGATATCCGACACGTCGGAAGTTTTGGTTTGCTGGGACATTTGTACCAGGAGGGGCTTGACTAGTCTTCCAGTTTTCTCTCCAAAACGTTATCCTTAACAGCGGCATTGTATTTTGATCCAGTGGGATTGAGCCCACCGTGGAGTTAAGCCCTCACGGGCAGGCATTCACGTAAAACACAAGGACATCTGTACTAAATACAGAATTCAATCAAGATCCAATGGGTGTATACATAATATTAATCAGTTTCTTAAGTGGGCGGTACAAGAGATTGTAGATGGGGTGTGACAAGGCTTCCAGTTTTTTCTCCAAAATGTTATCCCGATTTATCTGTACTAAATACAGAATTTGGACACGACCGCGTTGGGTGTATTGATATTATCACTCCATCTCTTAACCCTCATATGAGTGACAAAAAAACACCTTCTCCAGAGTGACATGGGTACCCGGGTACCGAAATACAAATTGTTTGAAATTTGTCTCATCGTACTGTACGTAAAATCGATATAAAACGTTGCTTTTATGTTTTGTTACATTTTTATATCCATTTAACATACAGTACGATGAGAAAAATATCAAAATTTCATACCATTTGAATGTAGGTACCCGGGTACCCCTGTCACTCTGGAGAAGGTGTTTTTTTGTCACTCACATAAGGGTGAATTATCAGTGCTCAAACTTATTTTTTTATCTTCCCAAAAAAATTAGGACATTTCTCGAAGAATTAAGATTCAGAAAATGTTATTCCAAAAAAAAACAAAATATTTCTTTCATGTAGTTTCATTGATTTTAGTTTGGGGTACCCAGGTACCCCTGCCACTTTCTTAAAGGTGTAAAAGAATATCGATATGCCACGCTCTTCGAAAGGGATAAAATAAACCCACACCAATGAAAATATAGAAACAATTTAAAGTTAAGAGTTGACAAAATGTTTGAGCTTTGTAAACCATCTGCATCCATTAAATATATTCACTTAAAAATGAAAAGGGTACCCGGGAACCCTGTTACTCACATAAGGGTTAAGTGGGTGGAACGGTACATTTGTATAGGAGGTCCAAAAAGGAGAGTGGCTTGACTTCCAATTTTTTCTCCAAAACTTTATTCTGCTATAGCTTATCAAAATACAGAATTTGTGTCGAGTGTATTGATATTACTTTTCGCTTTCTTAAGTGGACGGAATGATACATTTGTATGGGAGGTACCAGAAGGGGTGTGGCTAGACCTCGAGTTTTATGAAAAGTTTAATTACTAAGAAACAATTTTGCCAAGCCTATCTGATTGAAAATACAAATTTCCTCTGCAAACCAGTTCAACCAGTTCTGCCGAATACTACTTTAGTACCAAATTTTATATATTTAAGGTAGATAAACTCATCTACTACTTCAAAACAATATTTTTCAAGGTTGACGATACTTCCCTATCGAAAGGACTCTTTGTTCGTCAAAATCATTATTTTTGTTTTGTCCTCGTTTTTTTTTGTCCTCTTCCTTTTCAGTGATGAGAAATCTGCAGTAACATCCTGACACCAGCCGCTCGCATCACCTTCTCTATAACTATATTATATAGTGTACAGGAAAAGCTTTCGCACTGCCTAATACCTCTATCCGTGTTGAATGGTAAAGTCGAATTAATTTTGCAGGCCTTATATAGTTTATTCCTAGATTTACCAATTCTAAAGCCGCACTGATTAGTTTTTCTACATTTGGCTTAAGACGTTCACACCATATGCTCGAAAAGACCTTGTATGCAATTGATAATAGGATTATTCCACGGTAGTTTTTACACTCCATTCTTGTATGTATATGGGACATAACAGACTGAGACTCCAATCCCCGGGCATGCTATCCTCCAGCCCGATGTTTCCCATGAGTTGATGCGTGCCCCTTATCAGCTCCATCGGATCCAGCTGCTTTGTTATTTTTAAGGCGGAATATTGCCAGACGTATCTCACCATGGCTCGGAGGTGGACAGTTAATACCATCGTCATGGATTGGTCGGGGTCTTCTAGAGTGGTGTCCGTATCCAGAAAATTTCTGAAATGTTCTGCCCATATCTTCAGAATGTTATCAGGGTCCGAGTTGCCTTTGTCTCTTCCCCCTGTGCCGTTCACGAAGAGCTCGCGTTGCCATTCACCGCAGTTTCGCCCTGTATGCAACATCCGTGTCTCTCGTGTCATTGCAACATCCATCATCGTACCAGGCACCGTCTTGAGACGGCTTTGAGTACCCAAGTACGCTTCTCGCAGTCCGTTCTATGGAGTCGGCTTTATATTTTCACTGCGAGGTAATATTATCAGGGGTGCGAGCATTCCGTAACAGTTAGTTATTTGGTTGGAGTAGGCGTCCGCTACCTCTGTGGCCCGCAGTTAACCGATGTCCAGCTTTTCGTTTTTCGACATGCGTAGCCTTGTGTGTGCCTTAACTGCGGTAAGGTAGTGATCGTAGTCAATGTTTGCACCCCGGATCACTTGTACGTCCAGAACACTCGATGCGTGCCTTCCATCGATAAAACGTAATATATCAGATTCCTCGTCAATTGATCTGGGCTAACCATGTTGCCTCATGAATATTTCTGTGGTCTAACTACTGAAATCCATCAATCTGATGGCATTGTTCGATGTTTCGGTGTGCAGACTGAATTTTCCGATGGTAGGCCCAGCCTATTTTAGCATTAAAATCGCCCAGTACAATTTTAATGTCATGGCTTGGGCTACGGTCATATACATTTTTAGGCTCTGGTAGAACTCGTCTATGTTCTCATCGCCTTTGTCTTCTGTCGGAGCATGAGCACATATAAGTGTTAAATGGAAAAACTTTGTCTTGAAACTTATGGTGGCTCTTCGTTCACACACCGGGTGTCGCAACCTTTTGCCAACCACAAGTCCACATCCAAATTCGTGCTAGTCCGAGCACCCGTGTCCCGTCCACCGGATTTCCTGTAAAGCGGTTATGTCAGCCTTGTATTCTTCGAGGACTTCCGCCAGTTGAATGGAGACACCTGGTCTATACAGTGTTCTTACATTCCAGGTGCATATCCTCGAATAATGGTCCTTAATTCGTTTGAGGTGGTCGTCAAAATTTTTAGGGGTCATTTTATTATTTTCTTACTTCTTTTCATTGCAATAGTTCAAACGTCGATGTCGGGATGCAAGCCAAGCACACCACGTCGCAGTTTTCTACTACTGTCAGGATTTTATTACAGCCACCCATTCTGGGTCAGACGCTGACCAGGGTACCGCTCGCTTTGAGGGGTACAGTAAGCCTTGCTTTGACGGGTGTCAAAAGCACGTTTCCAGATCTCACCACGTGGATGTACCCCATCCAAAGTAGTACCACGAATACGGAGTTTTGTGAGTAGACTTGAAGTGTATTTGACAATGATCACCTTGGGTTTACCAAGTTAAACCAATCGGAAGCTATACCTTGCAGCACACTCCCGACGCCATAGATAAAAATAATAATAAAGCTTGGAAATCAAGAGACGAGTATTGATCGCAAACCGCTTTTAGTATGCGCAAATGAGAGATTGAACGACAAAGCCCTCCCTCGAAGAACAGATATATTAAGACCCCGGAAAATTTTTGGTCAAAAACATGGATGTATTAATTTCTAATCTTTAAATTTTGGTAATCTTATCCTCTTGATCATCCAGTTAAAAAAGTTATCTTAGTATTTCATGGCAACGTAAAAAATTGCAATAGGTAGTTGTTCGCCTATAACTTTGTGACGCATGAAAAAACCTAAAGCGCCCTATAGACGGGTACTGCCGCAGGAACAGCAATATGTATGTAGTAGTGAATTTGACTCAGTACGAGAAAGTATTTGTCACACGGACAATGCAGTATGAAAATCAAAGCAGTTTTGATTTTCAAAATGAACACCTATCAATCAGATGAACTTCTGTTTATTTGTTTGCCGTCTCTTAATATGTCAAATTTTTGAAAATTGTATTATGATAAAAAATGAAAACAACCAAAAATTACAAACTGTTTTGAATGAAAAATGAAAAATAATTTGGAAAATTAACAAAAAAGAGATTTGCTGGAGAAAGTATAGAGGTGCACCAGTCTTTGCCGGCATTATATAAGTGATAGAAACATTTAAACAGCAATTCTCAGATGTCTTTCTATTACAAAATTCAAATAAAGTGATGATTGATACGTGTGTATCGGAAACCTTCAATCACACACGAATCAAGGGTTCATCGGCATGAACTGCAGCAGTACTCGTGTATGGGGCGCTTAAGGACATCAAAAAAGTAAACTGTATAATTTCCATTTTTATTACTCTAAATTTACCAATGTGCATTTTACCCATTCCGCAGGACTTGTTGCACAAGGGAATACCCACAGGATCGTCCTCTCTAGCACAACTAGTGTGCATGAAAAAATATAATAAAATCAAATCAAAGCTCTCCCCATCCAACATAAAACGGTACAGGCCTTTCTCCGCTGCTGGGTATCTTCTTCTGTGAAATGAATGCCTGTGCATGATTGTATCTATATGTGCGGTATTAGGAATCTATCTATTGTTTTATCAGTGCAGTTGAGTAAATAGTGAATTGATTTTGTTGTTATTTTAGAGTTTGTTGTAGTTAGTTTTATATGCGGGTGGGATTTAGCATGCAGAGACAACAAAATCGCCCCCGCTATAGTGAAATATTGTTTATATATACAAAAAGAGTTGCAATATTTTTGTGGCATGTTTCGCATTGATTTATCGTTTTTGTGGCTTGTAGCATGATTTAGGAAATATACAAAGCACAACAAAAAACAGAGTGAGAGAGAGAGAGTGCTGTAACCCGAGTTATGCTTGTTGAAAAGGATACATGTAGTATATGTGAAGTCTGAAGCCAGTAAAAGAAATTATAAAAAAATATGGGGGAAAAATAGTAAAAAATAGTAAAACCAATATTTGTTGCTCTATTACGTATTTTTTCTTTCAATTTGTCCTTTTGTAGTTTTACTCGAATTTATAAATAATTTCCTGGTTTTGTTGGTTTAGTGTCGAGTGGTCGAGATGAATTTATGTGCAACCTCTTACAAAGGGTGCACGCTGTGGCACAAAACCATGCCACATATGAAAGGCTACAGAAATGCATTAACACATATCCTAAAGCAAAGCTAGTTTTTTGCTAGGCATTGGATGGTTTTGTTATATAAAAGTATATAATATGTTAAGGGGACAAAAGTTAGAATAGCTACAAATCAATTATCAAGATTGGCAGTATTAAAAACTGACATTTCGTCTGATGTAACAAATTAATATGTTAATGAGGTTTTGTTCGTAGATATAATATATTTTTAAAATTTTAATTTATAAAATCATGTCAGCAGGATTTGATGTTTTGTATAAATTCAAAATTAATTCATATAATTTCTATATTTCTGAAATACACCATTACCTAAACTTTTTAAAAATGATATATAAAAATATAAAAATTATGTTCGAAAGTGAAATCAACACAAGCATAACATTCGGCAATCAGTGATAAATAATTACAAAAAATTTCCAGTATTTACACTGACATGACACACAGCAGCCAGTTAGTCGTTTGAAAAGTATTAAGCATAATTACAACAATAATAAACCCTCGAGCCATTTGTGGGAGTTATGCTAAACAAATGGTGCAAAACAAGTGGCAATTACAAAATAGTTTTGAGGTCAATATTATTTTTATATTTTGTTTATTTGATCATTTTATTTAATGTTACATATTTTATAATAACTAATACATTCTGTCATATGTTGACTAATATTTGAACAAAAGCCCTCGATAAATGTAAATATTTGTACACTATATTTTCGTGGCATATTTGTACACATGTATGTAATATATTTGAATATTTTTGGTCACTGAATCTGTTTCCATGACGTTAATTGATTAAAAATTCTTTTGACATGTTGGTCGAGCCACTGTTTAATTAGTCGAAATTTGATTTATGATTGGTGGAATTTTTATTTCGTTTAAAACATTTCACTGAATATGATTAGGATATACAGTCGGGGAAAAAAATGAAACATTGTTCGTGAGTTCCTTTGAAATTGACAGTATAGGCAATAATTCAAAACAGAAATGATTTGAAGTACAATTTTTTGGATACATTTAATACTCACCTACCCGGGCAAGAGATCGCAGCCAACGTGGTAGAATAAGTTGCCGGAACCCCTGCGAAAAGCGTCCGGAAGACTAAATTAATGGGACATTAAAAGGAGCTACGTTGATGAAGATGTCGTCCGATCCAGAGGGGGTCCTATCTAATGACTCGAAAGTTTTAGGTTATAGATGGGTCATGCACCACGTTCAGAGCCCTAGCACTGGAGTTGCTAATGGATGCACACATTGCGGGCCTTTAAGATGCGAATACTGTGATCGATAGTATGAGCCCAAGTATAAGAATGGGTGCCGTTGCATCTCCAGCCAACTCACAACATCCCTCGCGGTGGCAACTGGGCAACTTTGTTCGTGATATTTTTTTTTTACCATGACCAGCGGCAGATAGTGAGCGACGAAGCCTGACGGTTGGGCTAGCCACCCGCCTTCAGGTCCTTTACTGGCTATGAAAACACGAGAAAGAAAAAGTAAGAAACGGAACCCCCCAAATGCGTAATAAGGACCATGATTTAAGGATATGCACCTGGAACGTCCGGACTCTCTATAGAGAAGGTGCCACTATCCGACTTGCGGATGTCCTCAAAAAATATAAGGCATACATCACCGCCATTCAGGAGATGAGATGGTCAGGGCAAGGATACTCGAGGCGTAAAAATTGGAACATCTATTACAGCTGCCATGACAAAAAGCACGAATTTGGATGTGTATTTGTAGTTGGCGAGACACTCAGACATTTTGTCTAGCGATTCAATCCTATTAGTGATCCGCATCAAGGCGAAATATTTCTATTTCATTCTGATTTGTGTGATATGCCCCGACCGAAAATAAAAACGATGAGATTTAATGTGCATTTTACGAGCGCCAAGAGGAAACATGCGACCGCTGTCCTGGCCACAACATAAAATTGTTGTGGGAGACTTTAATGCAAAAATGGGAAAGGAAGATATTCTTGGTCTATAAATGGGTAAATTCAGCTTGATACCGACACGTCAGACGGTTTAAGCTGGTTAGCTTCGCAGTAGGAAGTAACATAGTTGTGAGTGGAACTAGAATCTAGCACAAAGATATTCACCAGGCAACTTGGCTATCCCCCGATAAAAACTCCAAAAATAGAATTGATCATCTGGCAGGCTTGAATCTAGTATTATGGGCGTGTGTGTGATCCGTGGTGCTAATATTGGCTTAGATCTTTACCTGGTTTCAACCAAGGTGAGCACAAGATTGAGCAAAGCGAAAAATGCACGTAACCAAACACAAAAAAGCTGCGAACCCTATATATAGCTTCTGCCTACTCCAACAAGCTCTCCCAAATACTACGACTCAACGGCGCTCAGACGAATCCTGGTACGATGAAGAATATCGCACAGCGTCTGAGGAACAGGATGCTGCTTAAAGGGCAACGCTACAGCCAATTGTAACCCGGGCTGTTAGGCGATGTGACGCTTAGACGCGGAATGACGCTGACTGACATAAAGTCTTCAGTGAAGATTGGGAAGGACCTTAAGGAGCCATTCTATACCGTACCAGACGGGGCCTAAAATAAGGCGACGGCCTATCGTGTGGCCCCTTAAATATAGAAATGGAGACGATAAGGAGGAAAGATGCAGTAAACACAAGTGGCACGAGATTCAACAAAAGCCACGTGCTACTCGAGTACGCGGCTGACATACACATCACTGGTCGAAAACTGCGGGATGTGACAGCAGAGAGTGCAATGTTGACAACTATAATTTCGAGGTGATAGATAATTTTATCTACCGTCAACAACAAAACAAATAATGTCAGCCTCGAAATCCGGAGAAGAATCCTGCTTGCTAATATATGCTACTACGTACTAAACAAGCGATTAAATGACAGAGCCCTCTCTCGACGAACAAAAATTCAGCTAGACTAGATACTGGTTCTACCTGTCTTGCTGTATGGTTCTGAATCCTGGTTTATGACACAAGCGGATGAATCGGCTCTGGCAGTATTTGGGAGAAGCATACTTCGTAAACTATTTGAACCCATCATTGTTAACGGTGACTATCGGCGTCGTATGAATCATGAGCTGTACAAACTGTACACTGACATTGACGTGGTCAGACGAATTAAGAGCCTTTCAATAATGGGCCGTCATACGTAATTAGGATCTTTCGAAGGAACTCTATGGAGAACATAAATGTATCACGACTGCTTGTGAACTGGTCGGATTGCATGCTGGGACGCCGTGTCGTCATCTTGGAACATGGCGGCAGCTCCATGAGAAGTACAGCTACTAGAAGAACACCACAGGTAGGAGTCCTGTCCCCTCTTCTATGGCTCCTTGTGATAAACAGAGAGCTTAAATCACTGAATGAGGATGATACGAAAATTGTGGCATGTGCGGACAACGTGGTTATTATTGTACGTGGAAAATTTCTACCAACGATGTGAGACCTTATGTAAACAGCCCTTGGAAAGCTTCTACGATGGGCCATGACCTATGCATTGGTAAACACGCAGAAAACGGAATTGTTTATATTTAATCGTAGATGTAAGGTCAAGCACTTCAGGTCACCGAAACATAATGATGTGGAACCGAAACACTCGACGGTGGCCAAGTACCTAAGTGTTGTTTTCAATCAAAAACGAAACTGGTCAAGAAACCTATCGAGGAGAGATTAAAGAGGGGTATCAATGACCTTTTTGTATGTCGGAACTCAATATTAAATGATGGGGGCTCAGCCCGAAGATGACAATATAGCTGTGCACTTTGATAGTTCGACATATAATTACATAATTATGTCTAGTTTGATGGGATGGTCTAAATAAGAAATGAAATGCTTGGTAAGGTCCAAAATATGGCTGCAACTGAAATTACTGGGCATATAAGCAGGACGCCACAGACGGCTAGGATATGTTTCTGTGCATTCCGCCTTTGGACTTGTTCAACAAGGCTACTACGGCCTGAAGGGCGGGGAATCTTTCAGGCTAGCTCTTAAGAAAGCCGCTGAGTATATTATAGGATGTGGAATAGATACTGGCAGGCGAGCAATCCTCTATCTGGATAGCTAAGCTACAATTTAAGCGATAAATTTTACATGGTGTAAATCAAAGTTGCTGTGGAACTGTGGTCTGCATATAGCGGATATTTACTTACTTAATTTCCCTTTACATTCCATGAATGAAGTATGGGATAGCTTCTCCGTTGTTGTGAATTAACACGCTTTCTTTTTAGATTCATATTTAACGGCACCTACTTGTGTATCGACGACTGTGAACGTCAGCTGTTTGAGAAAATTTTGCTATACAGATACCGATTGACTATACCGCGAAGTTGGTCACGCGGCCGGTCCCATATAGCGGATCCCGATCGGGATACATGGTTGGCTTGTACATATAGCAGGGACTTGAAACAGGCTTGTGGAATTTTAACTGGCTACTGCAATATGAGACACCCAACAGGCAAATGGGAGAGGTCCACACAGGGTTACTGCCGTGTGTGTGAGGTTGAGAAGGAAATGTCTTATTTGAAGCTGTCCCTCTCTAGCAAGTAAGAGGCTACGATAATTAGGGCAAGGTTCTTTAATCGGATTAAGTACCTTAATAGGTTTTATGCCTTCCGTGGTTAATTGGGTCAATTGGGTTAATTGGCTTTTCATGGTTCTTTACGATATTCTTTTCCTGCATTGACTATATCTTCTCTATGTACTTTTCACACTTACGAAGTGTAGTGTGAGATGGTTTTTAGCACATCTCCAGATCAAAATTACAAAAAATGGTTCTTAAAACATCTCCAAATCAAAATTACAAAAAAAAAATACCACAACATTGTGATAAGTCATATCTGAATTAACAAATATTAAAAATTTCAGCTTTCTAGCCAAATGAGGTTGGGCAGGCCGTCAAAGAACAGGCTTTTAACTTTGTTGCCTCTCCCCATACTAATTTCCGAAAATATCGTCTTAGCCGACATCTACACTGAAGTATGAAAGGAACTCCATGCAAAATATCCTTGCTCAAGCGCTACATGATGGGTATTGCTCATTGGACAATGTTGGGTCTGTTAGTAACGTTATTATTTTATGTTTATAGATTTTCAAATATAATATTTATACCATCACCCTTAGGGATGAGGGTATATATCATTTGATACGAAAAAAAGTGTAACGCATTAAAGTAGACCAAACTCGTTTCAGGACTTTCTAAGACAATTGAGCTATGTCCGTCTGTCTGGCTGGCTGGCTGGTCAGCAGGATAACTCGAGTAAACCTTAACGGATCGGTATGAAAATTTACCAGTATTAATATTTTTCAAAACGAACTTATGGAATTATAAATGGGCAAAATAGCACCACCCCTTCTGGTAACTCCCATACAAAATTACCTATTTTTGGATAATCTATATTTCTTTCTTAACTTCCAAACGGACGATCGTAGGATATTTAAATTTGGTCAGTTTATTTAACTTTCAAAAGTAGACAAACCCTACGAAAACCGAACCGAATGACCGAATTGACCCTTATAGTTTTACATATCTTTTTTCTAAGTAAACTAAATTCACTGCGTATGATGTGCGCTTATGAAAATTGGACTCAGGAATAAATATGGACTATATCGGTTCACGCCTTCTGGTACCTCCCATACAAAATGACCTATTTTTGGAATATTAATATTTCTCCCATAACTTCCAAATGGACACTTGGGGGGTAATGAAAAGTGGTCGGTTTATTTATATTATGATAAGAGGCGAAACCTCAGAAAACCTAACTATTTGACACACCCCTTCTGGTAACTCCCATACAAATGACCGAACTTACCCCATTAGTCTTACATACATACATACATATCTTTTTTGTAAGTACACTAAATTCAGTCAAATTTTGCGGAAGTTGTACGGTTATGAAAATTTGAATCAGGAATGGATATGGATTATATTGGTTCACGCCTTCTAGTACCTCCCATACAAAATGAGCAATTTTTTGAAAATTTATATTTCTCCCATAACTTCCAAACACAAGCAGGAAAAAAATTATATATGAATTATATTTATTAAAAACCTATTAATTTCAATAAGTCAAGATTAAAAAAAAATCTTATATTGGGGGATAGTATTTATCAGTCAGTTGAATGAAATTTCTGTACTGGTTTTTAACTACATATGTATTTCCATTATTCTAGTATTATGTAAAATGCAATTCAACCACATTTTAAATATACCCATACTCAACTATCCATCCTTTTATTTAAGGACATCTTCTAAGAATCCTTGCCCGTAACTGACATTCCATTTTATTTTCTGCTAATTTTATCCTTATTTATCAAATGTCAATCATTTTTGATTTTTCTTTCATTTCTTTGCCGTTTTTTTCCCTCTAGACCATTATCATTTAAAATGAACTTCTATTGATTATAAGCGAACCATAACATTGGCAAAATGGAAAATAATTCCGAGGGAAGAAAGAGCTCTTCTCGCTGCAAACGAAAAAACAACAAGCATGTTCACTACTCTTCTCCATTACGTAGGGCTTTGTGTGCGCCATCCATCGTTGCGATTCATTAAATTTCCATTGACTTCTCATTCACCGCCATCACAAGGACCGTAAATGGGTATAGACGTCAGGGAACAATGCGAATCATAGTGTGTACATAGACTCCATTGATGCAGAAGGCGCCCTCGTCGTCGTCATCATCGTAGTCGTTCTAAGTATTTTCCTGTTAGAATCTGTCAAATGCTTATTATGGTCGCATGATATTTCTCTTGCGGTTTGGTTATACAAATCAAAGTTTAGGATGAAAATAAATTAAATAAATTTTCATTATTTGTTAAGGTTGAGATAGCAGAGAGTTCAAACGAATATAAAATAATTCCAATTAAAGTATTAAATCATAATGTGATGGAGGTAACGTGTTGTTGTTTAATAATTACGGAAACGGACGAGATGATTTTGGAGTAAAGTAATGTTGATGCTCTACATTAAAGAACTGGCAGTATTTCTTTGACTGCCCTTTATAAGGCGTACATACTGAAGAGATATAGTACGCATTGACATCTTATGTGACCTGACGAAATTTGAACAGGAAACGAAAATTCCTGGTGTGAATATTGAGGCCTTTTAATAAGGCCTGAGGGTTTCCAATTTACTGTTGAGAATTTAAGGCTTTATTGACGAAAAATCTTTATCTTTAGTTATCTGCACAACAATTTATCATTATATATGATTAAATAGAAAAAATATTATGAAAACACGAACAAAAGAAAAAAAAGAACGCCCAAATGTACGCCGCCCCCGCTATTTTGAAAGGATATGCACCTGAAATGTCAAAACTTTCTATAGATATGGTGCCTATATCCAATTGGCGGCTGTCCTCGACAACTACTAAGCCGACATCACCGCCATACAGGAAATTAGATGGACGGGACAAGGATGCATGATAAGAAAGAACTGTGGTATCATTTACAGCTGCCATGTCGAAAGATACGAATTTGGATGTGGAACTAAATAACCATTATCCGCATCAAGGTGAAATATTTTGACATCACACTGAGGCCATTGAATGCATTCTATTAGCGGCTGGAGAATCATGACCAGGACAACCGTCCAGCATCTTGAAGATATTACTTCTTAAATATGAAGGGAAGATGCTCGCGTTTCAGCAGTCGGAAAATCCAGTCTAAACAACAACACCTCCGATAACAGATTCGCGTCGGCAAGAAACATTGTGGTGAGTGGAACCAGATGCCCGCATGAAGATATCCACAAGGCAACCTGGATGTCCACTGATCAAAAAACAGGAAACCATATTGATCATGTCGTAACCGATCGCACATGCGTGTGATGCACGGTGAAAATATTGACTCGGATTAGGACCTAATTGCAGCCAAGGCATGCCCGCAATTATGCTGTGATCATGACCAGCAGTGAAGAAAGCTAGACATAACAAAGCTAGACGTCACATACCACCCACATAGCCAATGCCTATTACAACCAACTCTCTCAAATACTGCAAACAAACCTCCCTTTTTCAGATGTTCCCTACACATAGTGCCAGCATATTGCGAAGTCTATAACCACAGCCGCAACAACCATACAAGGTTATGAAAAACCAAGCTCTGACAAGCCCTTATACGTTAAAGAATGTCGCGAAATGTCTGGAAAAGGGATGCTACATACAAGGTAAAACTGCATCCACTGGCAACGAGAGCGGTGATAGAACGATATTATGGGAAGAAGAGGGAGATTTAATGCCCTTTCAGGCGGAAAAAGTGTCAACGTTTGAAATGTGGTAAAGCCCGAATATTTTATCAGAAGGTAAAAACCAAGGGTTTAGAAACAGAGATCCCCACCGGCAAAGGCAGAGAAGGATCTGGTTCCAGATATGCAAAGGGTGCTGCAAGTATGGAAGAAGGTAGCATAAGTGATGAAATCGCTTCAATCATCGACGACGGTAAAGTGTTTACCACCGAGCCAAGACGAGGTCACCAATTGCACGGCTTAAAAACAATAAAGTTGCGGGTGCCGATGGACTGCCGGCAGAACTTTTAAGCTCGGCTGACAACGTGTCTGCAACACCTCATAAACACGATTTGCCAAAGAAATGCATGCCCTATGATTGGAATCTGATTGTTCTATGACCTGTACTAAAGAAAGCCCATGCAAATGTTTATACCAACTAACATGGGATAAGCTTTTTACCCATCGCATACGAGGTCCAAACGAGTGTTCTATATGAAAAACTAAAGTCCATTTTAGTGTGGTAAATCCTCGACCGACCATATTATATTCACACTACGACAAAACCTGCAGAAGAACTAAGAAATGCTAATCGATACCTTCTTCTTCTTCTTCTTCTTTAATGGCAGCAACAACAGAAGTTCATCCATCAGTAGCCCCACGTAGTAAAGTATTCCAAGCGATTCGGTCTTTTGCGCTCCGTAGATAGTTCGTCCCACCAAGCTTAGTTAACAGCTCTTTCACCTGGTCCATCTATCGGAGTTTTGGTCGCCCCCTCCTGCGCCGTCCATCGAGTTTATTGTTGAAGACTTTTCGAGCCGGAGCGTTTTCGTCCATTCGTACAACGTGTCCAAGCCAGCGCATTCGGTCTATTTGAACGCGTTTGACTACGTCGATGTCGTTGTACAGGTTGATCCATTCGACGACGGTACTCGCCATTAACGATGGTGGGTCCAAATATTTTGCGTTGCATTTTTCTCTCGAAGACTCCCAGATAGATTGATCCGCTTGTGTCATTACCCAGGATGCTGCGCTGTAGAGCAAGACAGGTAGGATCAGAGTCTGTAGGACTGGATCTTTGCTCTTCGAGAGAGCGCTTTGTCGTTAAATCGCTTGCTTAGCGCATAGTAGCAGCGGTTTTCGATCAATACTCGTCTTTTGATTTCCAGGCTGATATTATTATTTTTGTTGCGGAGCCAAGGTAGACAAATTCATCTCCTTTACGATGTTAAAGATATCGCAGGACAGACTATCGCCTTGTTTAAAGCCTCGCTTGGCAGAAAATGGCTCTGACAGATTTTTTCCAATTTTCACAGAAGACTTCGTGTCAGTCAGTGTCATCCCGCAAAGCCGAATTAGCTTCGCGGGGATACCAAACTTAGCCATAGCATCCAACAATTTCTGTCGTATCGGACTGTCGGATGCGGCTTTGTAATCGATGAATAGATGGTAGGTGTCGATCTGCGTTTTTTGAAGTTTTTTCTAGGATTTGTCGTATTGTGAATATTTGGTCGGTCGTGGATTTACCAGGTCTAAAGCCACACTGATGAGGTCCAATCAGGTTCGCCAGAAGGGGCTTTAGTCTTTCACATAACACACTAGACAGGACCTTGTATGCGATGGGTAAAAGGCTAATCCCGCGATAGTTGGTACACACACTTGGATTGCCTTTCTTAAGCACGAGACATAGCACACTCAGATTTAGAAAACTATGTCGGCAGTCCATCAGCTCCCGCAGGTTTATAATTTTAAAGCCGTGCAATTGTCGTCATTGTCATTGTCATTTTGGCTCGGTGGTGGATTGTCTACTCCATTGTCGGAGTAGGAGAAGGCACTGGCTATCTCAGTGGTACGCAGCTTTGTGATGTCTATGATGTCAATGATGTCTGAACCAAGAGTATCTTCCCTTCCTATTTTAGTATTAAAATCTCCCAGAACAATTTTAATGTCATGTGCAGGGCAGCGGTCATATATCTCCTCCAGGCGCTCATAGCATGCATCTTTAATGTCATCGTCTTTGTCTTCCGTCGGGGCGTGTACACAAATCAGCGTAATGTTAAAATATTTCGCCCGGATGCGATTAGTGGCTATTCGGTTACTTACAGGGTTAAACTGCGAGACCAAGTGTCGAAGTCTCTTGCCAACTATGAAACCACATCGAAATTCGTGTCTTTCTGCATGGCAGCTGTAAAAGATGTCACATTTCTTTCGTCGTGTGCATCCCTGTTTCGTCCATCTCATTTCCTGTATGGCGGTGATGTCAGCCTTGTACTTGTCGAGGACATCCACCACTTGGATAGAGGCACCATCTCTGTATAGAGTTCGAACATTCCAGGTGCATATCCTTTAATCATTGTTCTTATATCGTTTGCGGGGGTTGTCAACATTTGGGGGGGCCCTTGTTTTTTCTTTTCTTCGTGTTTTCATAATATTTTTGTTTAAGGAGAGTGGCTTATTAGGCCACCGCGCCCGATCCTAGTTTCTTGGGGCTGCCAAAGCCACTAAGAGAGCCTGAGTTAAGCTTCAGGAACTTATGTTACCTACTTCCTAAGACGCATCGGTGGTAGCATGCCAATGAGGTACTCAACGTTTGGCCTTCTTAAAAGAGAGCTTCTGGTTATTTCCAAATAAATAACAATCAGAAAGACTCAAATTATAAAAATTCCTCATTCCCTACCATCTTTTTATCGATAATTAAGCTGCATTAGACAGTCCGATACGACAGAAATTATTTGATGGTATGTCTGAGTTTGGTATCCCCTCGAAGCTGATACGACTGTGCGGGATGACACTGACTGACGCGAAGTCTTCATTAAAAATAGGCAAAAATCTGACTGAGTCATTTTTCAGCAAGCAAATCTTTAGACAAGGAAATAGTCTGCGATCTCTTTACATCGTAATGGAGATGATTATGCGGATGCTGTGGACTGCGTGATGTTACTGCGGCCTTTTCGAGCATTGGGAAGCAGTCGGCAGGAGTGGGGTTGGTGATAAATGAGGATAAAACCAAGTTATTTGTATCAACGAACAAAGAGTTGTCCATTATAACTTTGAAGTATAAGATGATTTTGTCTATCTTGACCCCGCGTAAACGTAAAATAATAATGTCAGCCTGGAAATCAAGAAGCTAGTATTGCTCGCAAACCGCTGCTACTATGTCAAACAAAGGAGCCTAAAACGTGACAAATTCCCCTATACGATACTTTCTTACTTCAAATCGATATTAAATTATTATGGCATGTAACTTGACAAAACAAATGATGCAGAACTTCTTCTTTTGGGGGTACTTTCACGTGCACTTCTCAGAATTGAGTCACAAATCAATGAGCTGAAAAATGTTGTACTGTGCAGGACAAAACAAGAGCAAGAAAAATATCATCACTAACGGCAAATACCATCGTCGAATGAACAATGAGCTGTATAACGACATCGACTTAGTCAAGACCGCTGAAATAAGCCGAATGCGCCGGCTCGGACATGTACGATTGCATGAAAAAGCTTTTGGCGACCAAAACAAAGAATAATAAAAATAATAATGAAAACCAGTACAGAAATTTTAGTCAGATAAACTGACTGATAAATACCATCACCCAATATAAGGTATTGTTTCAGTTTTGAGTAATTGAAATTAATATATTTTTAATTAAAATAAAATTACTTTTGTATTATTTTTTGCCTGCCTGTGGAGCAAAACCGTAAAAAATTGGACATACTTGTATAGGAGGTACAATAAGGGCCAGAACAACATGTCTGCTCTTTTTCGTAAATCAACGTACAATCAACGCTTACCTTGGCAAAACATGTCTGAATTCAGTGTATATACAAAATGATATGTATGTAAAAGGGGCAATATCAATTATTTATATATGAGGTACCAGAAGGGGTGTGTCAGATAGTGCTTCTGAGGTTTTACCTCATATTATAAGATAAATTAAATGTCCAAATTTGATTATCCCCCAGGTGTCGGTTTAGAAATTATGGGAGAAATATTATTTTTCCAAGCAAGGTAATTTTGTATGGGAGGTACCAGAAGGGGTGATCTGATATTAGCCATGTTCATTCCTGATTCAAATTTTCATATCCGTACTTACTTACTTACTTACTTAGCTGGTACATATCCGTACTACTTACGCAAAATTTGACAGAATTCAGTGTACTTACAAAAAAGTTTGTAAGACTATGAGGATGAAATCGGACATTTATATGGGAGGTACCAGAAGGGGTGTGCCAAATAGTTGGGCTCTCTGAGGTTTCGCCTCCTATCGTAACATAAATTTATAGACCAATTTTCATTATCCTCCAAGTGTCCGTTTGAAAGTTATGGGAGAAATAAAAATTTTCCAAATATAGGTCATTTTGTAAGGGAGGTACCAGAAGGCATAAACCGATATAGTCCATGTTCATTCCTAATTCAAATCTTCATAACCGTACACCTGTCGCAAAATTTTACTGAATTCAGTGTACTTTAAAAAAAGATATGTATGTGAGATTATGGGTGTGGGTTCGGTCATTTGTATGGGAGGTTGCAGAAGGGGTGCATCAAATAGTTAGGTTTTCTGAGGTTTTGCCTCCTATCGCAAGATAAATTAACCGACCAATTTTCCGTTTAAAGTTATAGGAGAAATATTAATTTTCCAAAAATAGGTAGTTTTGTATGGGAGGTACCGGAAGCCGTGAACCGATATAATCCATGTTTATTCCTGAGTCTAATTTTCATAAGCGAACATCATACGCAAAATTTTAATAAATTCAATTTACTTACAAAAAAGTTATATATGTAAGATTATGGGGGTGATTTCGGTCATTTGCATGGGAGGTACCAGAAGGGGTGTGGCAAAAGTTTCGGCTTTCTTAGGGTTTGTCCACTATTGCAAGATAAATAATCTGACCAAATTTAGATATCCTCCAGTGGTCTGTTTGGCAGCTATGGAAGAAATATTTATTATCCAAAAATAGGTAATTTTGGGTGGGTCTATTCTGCCCATTTACAATCCCATAAGTTCGTTTCGAAAAATATTAATACTGGTAAATTTTCATACCGATCCGTTAAGGTTTACTCGAGTTATCCTGCTTACCAGCCAGCCAGACAGACGGACATAGCTCATTCTTCTTAATAAGTTCTGAAACGAATTTGGTCTTAAAATACTTGGGGTCTAACTCGTGACCTTTAATGCGTTACACTTGTTTTCGTATCAAATGATATATACCCTTATCCCTAAGGGTGATGGTATAAAAATATTGTTTCCCTTTATTACACTAGGTGGGCGAGCTTGCATGGTATTTTGAATAATTCTTCCAATCAAATATAATTCTCTGGTACTGGCTATAATTGGTATACTGTTCAACACATTCACTGTTATATATACACGCAATTTCTTTCCTTCTCACAATCATTCGCCCTTGTTAACATACAAAAATTCAGCAAAGCTGCCCTTACAAATGAATTAAAGTTCTGTCTACAGTTTTGTTTTTTCTGTGGTAATAAAATGTATATACATTTTTTTCCTCCCCCTCTCTAAACGAAAAAGATAACGCTCAACTTTACTTCAAATGACCTGAAAACGTTCACACACTTTATAACCCTGGCACATAAAATTCGGTGTTAAAAGTGCAACCGCACGACTGTAAAAGGTCAAGGTGACGTTATCAAAGAAATGCAAACTGTATAATATTCTTTTTGAAAAGCTATAAACTACGCACAAAAAAAGCATCTGACAGTTCAACTAAAAGCGTTTCTGATTTTGTTGCAGGAGGACATATGCGCACCATTTGGCATTTGTGTTTGTAAGTCGAGCTGTCACTTGTGGTCTTTGCTTTCCATTTTCTGATTTTTTCACGGAGATTGTTTTATTTGTGTGTGTCAATACTGTGGGAGGGTCTCCGCAGTTTGTCAGCAGTCGGGCTAGATATGGAGGAGTTAAAATGCAGAGGAATAAAAATAAATGCAATGATTATTGTTGAATAATGGCATTGAGGTTAGTTTCATTGTATATGTGATTTCATTTCAGGGACCGGTCGTGGCATAGTGGTTAGAACACGCGACTACCATGCGGGAGATCGCAGGTTCAAACCTGGCTCCAGTCAAAAAAAATTGTTCTTTCATTGTCGGCTACCCTCGAATGTTGTCGACAGCAACTTCGCAGTATTAAGTGTCGAGTCAATCGGCGTGTCTAGTAAGAGCTTCTCAAACAGTGACGTTCGCATTCGTCGATAAACAAGTAGGTGCCGTTAGTTGTAAATCTAAAAATAGAAAGCGTGTTAATTCACAACAACGCGAGAAGCTATCCCATACCTCATTCATGGGGTGCAATGGGAAATTAAGTTTTAAGTTTTTATGTGATTTCTTTGTTTAAGTTTCTGCAATTATATAAAGCGCGTTTTGCTAAGCACGTCAATTGATTTTGAACACTGTTTGTAGATTCTGTAATAAGAAGATTAACACTCGTACACCTAAAATTCATTTTTGCTATTAAGTAGATGTTTAGGAATTGTAAAATTTGCTGAGGTAATATTGGCTCTAGTATATTAGTACGGTATCGTAAAGTTGCTCTATGAAAACTGCTGACTTTCGTTTACTTTTTTTGTTAGTCAAAATAAATCTGTCCATTTTTCAATTCAAGGCTTCTCTTTCTCTTGTGTACTAAAGTCTGCTTATGTTGTTATTTCGGGTAAAAATTCAATTGTTCCATTAATCTACACATATTTTGTTTAAACTAGGACTGTTGCTGTTGTTTTCGTTTTATCCGCCATATGTATTTTTTTATTCTAAAGATAGTATGATGCTGCTTTTGTTATATGTCCTCAAACGCTCTTGCCAATGCTTGGTTGATGCTCTTCTCATTCAGAGCAAGTGCAGCAGCAGAAACAGTTGGTGTTGCTCTAAAGCTGTTGGTGCTAAAACTGATCCTTGCGTGTGCGTGTGTGTTTGTGTTGGTGAATGAGTGCAGTTTGTAATTGCTGTGAAACAAGGATAACTGCCATTGTGCTTCTGCTGCACTTCTCTTGTGTGCCTTTGTTTACTTTGCATTTCCAACACAAAGAAAATGAAACGTTGCTCTTAGTTTTGTTTGGTTTAGTTGGGATTTTTAAGGTTTTACTTGTACTCGTACTGGTTTCCGTCTTTGTTTGTTTGTTTGTTTATTCTGTTTATTTGGTTCGTTGTAAATGAAACCGAAAGTTTAAGTTAAATATTAAAAACTTTTCGTTTCTCTACGAAAATGATGGAATTTGCTGCTGCTTATTGTTGTATAGTTTTATGACAACAATAGAATAGACGATACATGGGAATTTTATTAAAGCACGTTATGGATTTAAAAGCGAAGTTTTTTTGTGTGTTATCTTCTTATATATAAAAATGAATTGCTGTGCAGTTGTCTCGCTAAAACTCAAAAACGGCTGGACCGATTTTCAAAATTTTTTTTTTGTTTTGTTCGCTATAGCTTCCGGATGGTTTAAAAGGTTTTATTTTTTCAAAAAGTGGGCGGCGCCACGCCCCTTTTTTCAAATATCGCTCAGACGGCTTTTCTAATAGAACGATTGATACAAAAATTTTACCATGAGGTACTGTTGACCTGTAGATAGTTCCTGACTACATTTGGTTGTAATTGGATAAAGGGGCGTGGCACCGCCCATACAACTTTAAAATTAAAAAGGCTATATTTCATGAACTATCAGAGGTATGAAGATGAGATTTAATATATATGTAGTTGGAGCAGTATTAACTACATCCAGGATGGAAGTGGGCGGTGCCACGCCCCCTTTTCAAAAATCTCTCTAACGGTTTTTCTAATAGATCGATTGATACAAAAATTTTACCATGAGGTACTGTTGACCTGTAGATAGTTCCAGACTACATTTAGTTGTAATTGGATAAAGGGGCGTGGCACCGCCCATACAACTTGAAAATTTAAAAGGCTATATTTCATGAACTATCAGAGGTATGAAGATGAGATTTAATATATATGTAGTTGGAGCAGTATTAACTACATCCAGGATGGAAGTGGGCGGTGCCACGCCCCCTTTTCAAAAATCTCTCTAACGGTTTTTCTAATAGATCGATTGGTACGAAAATTTTAACAAGTGGTACTGTTGACCTGTTTGTAGTCCTAGCTCGCGTCGGGAAACATGAAGATTTCAGATAAAGATTTTTTTGTTGTTTTTAAATGAGCACAAACCGAAAACTTCAGTTATATATTTTTTGAGACCTTCTGCGTAAAATTGACAACAAACTAAATGATTTATTACAGAAGAAAATCTATGTATTGGTTAAAAAGTTATGGCCTCTGGTAATACGAGTTCAATACAAAGATAGTATTCGGGAATACTCTTTATCCGTGGGAAAAGAAGACAAAAGAGGTTTTTATGGCTAAAGGCATGAATCTTCAAACGAAATTTTTATTTGCGGTTAATAGGCGGAGAAGGCATGACAAAAGTGTTTTTACGACCAAAGAGATAGTTAGTATACAGACGGTTCCCGCTACTACGGATCAAAATAAACAATTTTGATCTTTAGAGGAATATCTATTTCCGATTTGTGGAAGAAGTCGTTTTTCGCCCTACATCCAAAAAAAACTTAATCTACATGTCGGCACTATAGATATGACTTTGCTAATGAACTTTTTATTAGCATTTACAACAATAAAATTTATTTGGTTAATTTTAATGTTAAGGAGTTACTTTAAATAAGTTACATAAGTAAATAAACTCAACATATTATTGTCGAGCATAAGTACCGTTTTCAAAGTACTTTGAAGACCTAAATGTGAAATATATTACAAGTTAATATGCAATAGCGAAGCATTGCCGGGCCCACTAGTTCTTAATAAATACTTTTATCGCACTATATTAATTACATTTTTATCCACACAGAATACATTTTTCATGTATCTTTATATTGCACATTATTATACACATTATATCAACATTATTGACGAAATTACCTCTAACTTCTAAAGGCCATTGAAAAGATATTCATCTTCCACATGGCTCTGCGTTTCATTGCAATCAATATTATTTGATCAACATTTATTGTATACTTCAATGCAGCTTCCAATTCTATAACATTACTGTTTGTTATTTACCCTATAGGAGTAATTTAAAATTCTAATAAATTACACTAGTAAATTATGTATGTGCTTAATTTCCCATTGATATTTCGTATGTAATTTTCTCTGTGAAAATATTTTATTTTCTTATTGATTTATAATTTACATATTTCTTGACTTGGATGCATAATTTATTGATTTCACAACACATGCACAACGCATACCTTCGCACTACGCACACGAATACAAAGTGTCCTATATTAAATGATAAATTGGAGCACATGGAATGCCATATCAAGAATTGACTTTACTTTCGGCGGCGCTACGGTCATTTTGTTGCTAAATTCTTTATCGTAATATAATGGAGCATTAGTGACAATTAAACTTATTGTGCACGTAATTTCAGGAAATGTATGTAGTGTAGCTTGTTGCCGCAAATTGTTTGTACTATAAAAGCTAACACATTATTTATATTGATTATATGTGTGTGAGAATTATGTGGCAACAAATATAACGTTGTCAAATCGATGGCGGTTATAGTGGAAGTCAACATTACTTTTGTCACGCGTCAGATACTTATCGATATCTAAGAAGTCGTCATGTTACTCTGTTAGTCGCTGTAATAGTGAATATTTGAAAGAAAAACGTAATTGTAAATTACACTTGATTAAAATATAAAATGTAATGTGAAATAAATTATATTTTATATGAATTTCAATAGTCTTATAACCTTTTCGGATAAAAATTATCTGCATTATGTGTTTCATTCAGTTGGAAAGATGGTCATAGCTTAGTCGACTTAAAAAGTCATAAACACATTTCGTCTAACAATAATTGTTACTTATAAAGCTTCGCTGGATTAAATTAGACATCACCAAGCTGCATACCACCGAGATAGCCAATGCCTATTCTCACCAACTCTCTTAAATACTTCAAACACAACCCTCTAGTTCTGATGTTTCCGACACCCAGTGGCAGCATATTGCGAAATCTATGACTACTGCCGCACCGACCGTACTGGGTTATGAAAAACCACGCTCAGACAAGCCCTGGTACGATGATGAATGTCGCGAAATGTCTGAGAAAATGGAAGCTGCATACAAGGCAAAACTTCATCCAGTAGTGAAGCGTGCGGTGAGGGAGCGTTATAATGAAAAGAGGAGGGAGATGAAATTCCTGTTTAGGCGGAAAAAGCGTCTGCGGAAGTAAAGAGAGAGCCAGGATATCAAAAACTACAGAGATAGATGTGAGGCCCGAAGGTTTCACCAAAAGGTAAAAAGCGAAAGGTTTGGAACAGGGGGCCCCACCTGCAAGGACAGAGATGAAAATCTGGTCATGGACACTCAAAGTGTGCTGCAAATATGGAGGGAACACTTTCGATCTCTACTCTTTCCCGAAGGCAGCATAAGTGACGAAATCACACCAATTATGGAAGACGGAGTAGATTGACCACCACCGAGCCAAAACAAGATCAGCACGGCGATCGTAAAGCTTAAAAATAATAAAGCTGCGGGAACCGATGGACAACCGGCAGAGCTTTTTAAAGCCGGCAGCGATAAGTTGGCAACATGCATGCACCAACTCATAAACACGATTTGACACAAGGAATGCATGTCCGATTAATGAAATCTGATTGTTTTATGTCCTGTGCTTAAGAAAGGCGATCCAAGTGTGTGTACCAACTATCGCGGGATTAGCCTTTTACCCATCGCGTACAAGGTCCTGCCTGGGACCAGCCGTGGCATAGTGGTTAGAACACGAGACTACCATGCGGGAAATCGCAGGTTCCAACCTCGCTCCAGTCATCTTAAACAAAAAAAATTGTTCTTTCATTGTCGGCTCCCCTCGAATGTTGTCGACAGCAACTTCGCAGTATAAGTGTCGAGTCAATCGGCGTGTCTAGTAAGAGCTACTCAAAAAGTGACGTTCGCATTTGTCGATAAACAAGTAGTTGTGAGTCTAAAGATAGAATAGATTGTGTTAATTCACAACAACGCGAGAAGCTATCCCATACCTCATTCATGGGGTGCAAAGGGAAATTAAGTTTTAAGTAAGTACAAGGTTCTGCCTAGTGTGTTATGCGAAAGACTAAAGCCCATTCTGGCGAACCTGATTGGACCTTATCAATGGACCTTCTCCGACATGGAGAAGACTTCAAGAAATGCAGATCGACACCTACCATCTGTTCATCGACTACAAAGCTGCTGTCGACTGTCCGATACTACAGCTAATACGACTTTGTGGGATGAGCCTGACAGACACGAAGTCTTCAGTGAAAATTGGCAAAAGGCTGTCAAAGTCATTTTCTACCAAGCGAGGTTTTAGACAATGCGATAGTCTGTCCTGCGATCTCTTTAACATCGTAATGGAGATAATCATGCGGAAGGAGATAATCATCGCGTATGCCGATGATATATATATATCATAGGCCGCGGATTGCGGGATGTTACTTCGACTTTTTCGAGCATTAAAAAGCAGTCGGCGGGAGTGGGTCTTGTGATAAATGAGGACAAAACCAATTTATTTGTTTCAACGAACAAAGAGCCCACTTGTCTGGGACGCTGCGTGAACGTTGACAACTATAACTTTGAAGTGGCAAATGATTTTGTCCACCTTGGCTCCGCCATTAAGAAAAATTATAATGTTAGCCTGGAAACCAAAAGACGACACCGATGACATTCCATCTACTGTAAGGCCAATTGACGCTGTTATTCCGGAAAACGTTGAAAAAACACTGAAAATCATTATGTCCGACCGTAAAGTGAAAGTGAGGGAGATTGTTGACATTCTAAAGATATCAGCAGTGTACACACCATAATACACGAACATTTGGGTATGAAAAAGGTGTTTTCCAAATGGGTGCCTCGTTTGCTCACACCGGAGCAAAAACAACAACGAATTGATGAATCAAAGAGCTGTTTGGACATGTTTACGCACAATAAGTCGGAGTTGTTGCGTCGGTACATCACAATGGATGAAACATGGATCCACCATTTCACTTCAGAGTCAAATCGGCAGTCTGCTGAGTGGCATGCAGCCGGTGGAAGCCGCCCAAAGCGACCAAAGACGCAGCAGTTGCCTGGCAAGGTTATGGCGTCTGTATTTTGGGATGCGCATGGAATAATATTCATCGACTATCTGCAGAAGGGGCAGACCATCAACAGCGCCAATTATATAGCGTTATTGGAGCGTTTGAAAGACGAAATCGCAAAGAAACGGCCTCATATGGCGAAGAAAAAAGTGTTGTTCCAACAAGACAATGCACCGTGTCACAAATCAATGCAAACGATGGCAAAATTGAACGAATTGGGCTTGCTTCCCCATCCACCGTATTCTCCAGATTTGGCCCCCAGTGACTACTGGCTCTACGCAGACCTCAAAAAGATGCTCCGTGGTAAGAGATTTCTCTCAAATGATGAAGTAATCGCCGAAACTAACGCCTATTTTGAAGGCAAAGAAAAATCGTTTTACAAAGGCGGTATCGAAATATTGGAAAAGCGTTGGAATGATTTCCCTAAAAGGGGACTATGTTGATGAATAAAAACGAATTTTGGCAAAAAAAAATGTGTTTTAATTAATTAGTCACACACATTATTTAACGAAGTGTTATCTTCACTTGGTGTGACTAACTATGTACGGAACGTTAAAGTACGAAGCGCTTGGAATTCGTTTTTACTTGCGGCTATTGATATATGAATTTCTGTTGCTGCTGCTAATTAAGAATAAGATGAAGGTAAAGTTAGATCAGGCTATGAAGGCTGCAAGATAGCAAACTGCGTAGCACATTAAGACTAATGAATCCCATTGCGTTACCTGAAATTTTACCAGTCGCAAATACTATTTTGGTTTTTCTATCAATTTGGTGATCATCCTACATTTATTTTACTATATGGTTTCTTAATACACCAGTTCTTAGTCCAGCTAATGCTAGGCAATCCAAGATAATATGTTTCGTTGTTTCTTCATCCTCCTACATGTAGCATCTACTAATAGAGTACAGTTTCTAAGAGTGGGTTTTACAACAAGACAACGTCCACTTAGTGTTCCTTTAACTACGGGTAGCCTACCTTTCAACAAGTTATTATAGTTTCTTGTTTACAAGTTGGTGTGTGCCTCCAGTTTTCATAGAATGTCGGTACATTGCCTAAAGCGCAGACAATAGGTAGATACTTCTTTTACCGGAAGATTCCCTGCCGTAGAATCTTGTGTAGCTAGCACCTCCGCTAAATACTTGCCTTGTCGCTGTGTTCCGGTACCCTGATGAGCAGGATGCCAATATTTTACACCGTCGCCTCTAATAATCAATGCATTCCTTTACCGAAAGAGATATAGTAAACAAAGCTTCCAAAGATTTATCGCGGCCTGATTGTTAGGGAGGTAACAACACTACTCTTCCGCATTTCAGCAACCTCGAGTATTGCAGTGATTTCTGCCCGAATCACGCTGAAATGGTCTACCAGCCTGCTACCATATCTTTATTGATTTTTTTCAGATATTCCTAATCGAAATAAAAGTCCATAAATTAGTTACTGGTTACAGGTTCAGGATATAGTAGTCCTTGTTTTGGGAATGAAGTTGATCCGGTGTAGTAGTTTAGCATGTTCTATGCTCACATAAACTCGTATTAACTCCACGTTCTCTGATTCCCGTTAGAGATGCAGTAGCAGCTGATTCAGTTTTGATATCAGGAATCCAGATGCCCGATCAAGATTACCCAACTATTCAGAACGTATTACTAGTGAAGAGATCTCCACCAAACTACGATACCATAGCAAAATATAGGTTTAGTTATTGCTGTATAAATCAACATACATAGTGAGCTTTTGAGACAGTCCCCAGCTATAGCCATTTTACACCAGTAAAGAGCAACAGCTGCCCTGTTGTCCCTCTCCTTCACATTGGATTTCCAAGACAGTTACCTTGGCTTATTCTGCAATTGCACTCCATTAAATGATGGTGGTTTAAATTGTGGTCTTCATATTTCCGGGAAAACAAGATATGCCGGGTTTTAAGTAGGTTTAGCGATAGTCCGCTGTTGTCAGTCCAGTTTGATACTTTATTAAGTCGTCTAGTTGTGTGAATACTGAGTAAATTGAGGTTTCTACCAATGCATTTGATGGTAAGAATTTAAGAAGCAGTTCATTGACTGAGGTTAACCAGAGAAGTGAATACAGAACTCCTTGCAAAGGTACCCTCTGTATATGTTTCTAAAAATGCAATGTAGTAGTCCCCATTGCAATGGTGACCTCTTCCCATTCAGTTCCGATCGTTCTTTCCACCATAATCATCCTAATTAAGTGGTCAATAAAGTAGCAACCATCTATATCATGTAATGATTCAAGGATTTCTGTAGGTAAAATATGAAGGCTATATATATATATATATGAAGGTAAAATATAGAATAGTCCCCACAGCGTACGTAGATCATTTCCTAGCGGTTGTTCTCAAAAGTACTGACTGTATAATTAGGAGCTGTCTCAGTTTTCCTGCTTACTATTGAGCGAACTGTTAAAGTACTATATAAGGGTTACATACACCAATACAAAAAAATATTTCATATCGTACAAACACTTCAAAAGATAAACGGTTACCCCAATTATACTTTTGTACTTTTTGTCCCGTTGTATTCTCTACAAAAATCCATCCGTAACGTGTGTTCCCCAATATTTTGATTGTAACTGTATGGGCTTGGCCTGAGAATGTTACCACTTTTGTCCCCCCGTTTTCAAGAAGGTACAAGTTTTAAAACCTTGTTTGTCAAATGGTGGTAAAATTTTATCCCTAAAAATACAAATTTCGAAAAATTGCAGTAGGTCAAATATTTGCCCCAATTTTCATGGATACAGCAATAATTGTTTAGTCTGGTTGAATAGTAACAGTTTCATCCATTTTTGGCCTTTTTAGACCTAAAAACACGAATTTCGAAAAATCACTTCGTACAAATCGAATTTTTGCAATTCTACTAAAAGCCGTACCAGTTTTTTTTTTATCAATTTCTCGGCCTTCTTAACTTTAGATACAACCAAATTCGAAAAATCCTTTCGAATGGCAAAACTGCTCCATAAAAATATGTTCTTCGCAATTCTCGCTATTCTACTCTTTGCCGTTGGTCTGGGTTATGAACTAAATATACGAATTAAAAAAAAAACATTTGTGTAGCTTTCTAATTCTATTGGCAGCATGCCCATATGAATGATTCCGATTAAACAAGTTTTATCCCATTTTCGACATTTTAACTCGTAAAAGTACGAATTTCAAAAAATTCCCCTTGGTATCGCACAACTACTCTATGAAATAAACATTAAGCCCTGTTTGCGATTTTCTGCCTATAGCCGTTGGTTGTTGGCGATAGTACCAGTTTTATGCCTTTATTGGCCTTTTTACCCCTCATTTACGTGACAAGAGAGCTGGGGGTGATCAATCAGTCATGTAATAAAACTTGTGAAAACATATTACAGTCGGTTCATTAGTATGACCGATATAACGATTTTTTTAAAAGGGGCGTGGCACCGCCCATTTCTCAGCAAGGCGTAATTATCCTTGTACCAGTTATATATGTAGGTAATCTCATCTTTTACCTACATATATCCCGGTGGACGGGACACGGGCGCTCGCGCATGAAGACGTGCGACATGCAGACAACCACGAGTTTGGATGTGGTCTTGTGGTTGGCAAGAGACTGGGACACCTAGTCTCAAGGTTCAACCCGGTGTGTGAACGTATAGCCACCATAAGAGTCAAAACAAAGTTTTTCCACATAACACTTATAAGTGCCCAAAGACGAGTTCTACGAGAGCCAAGATAATGTATATGACCGTAGCCCGAGCCATGACATTAAAATTGTACTAGGCGATTTTAATGCTAAAATAGGCAGGGAATCCGCATTTGAGCCTACCATCGGAAAATTCAGTCTGCACACCGAAACGTCGAACAATGGCATCAGACTGATTGATTTCTCTGCGGCAAGAAATATGGTAGTTAGCAGCACTAGATTTGACCATAAAAATATTCATAAGGCAACATGGTTATCTCCAGATCAATTGACGAGGAATCAGATTGATCATGTGGTAGGCGATGGAAGGCACGCATCGAGTGTTCTGGACGTACGAGTGATTAGGGGTGCGAACATTGACTCCGATCACTTCCTTACCGCAGTTAAGGTACGCACAAGGCTAAGCATGGCAAAAAACGTACGTAACCAGGCACAACGAAAGCTGGACATCGGTAAACTGCGGACCACAGAGGTAGCAAACGCCTCCTCCAACCACCTAACTCAACTGCTGCGGAATGCTCCAACCCCTGACAATATAACCTCGCAGTGGCAAAATATAGCCGACTCCTTAGAACGGGCTGCGAGAAGCGTACTTGGGTACTCAAAGCCGTTTCAAGAAGATGCCTGGTACGATGATGAATGTCGCAATGCCACAAGAGAGACGGTTGCTGCATACAGGGCGAAACTGCAGCCAATGGCAACGCGAGCTGTTCGTGTACAGCACAAGGAGAAGAGACGATAGGCAACTCGTCTCTTTAGACGGAAAAAGAAGGAGCTAAAGAAGAGACAGGATGAGTGCACAGAGCTGCTCCGATGTAGAGGGGAAGCCGGAAAATTCTACCAGAGAGTTGAGGCGAGAATGCGTTGAACAGGGTTGCCCTCCTGCTAGGACAGCGATGTAGCTGGCCAGGGACGGACCCTGATAATGTTCTGAAGATATAAAGAGATCACTTTAGAAATTTACTGGATACTGACACCACTCCAGAAGACCCCGCTCCAATCCATGACGATGGTATTAACTGTCCACCTCCGAGCCAGAGCGAGATACGTATGGCCATCTCCCGCATTAAAAACAACAAAGCTGCTGGAGCCGATGGTCTCCCTGCTGAATTGTTTAAGGCTGGCAGGGAGGAGCTGATTAGGAGCATGCATCATCTCATGGAGAACATCTGGCAAGAGAAGAGCATGCCCGGGGATTGGAGTTTTATTCTGTTATGTCCGATATACAAGAAAGGAGATCGTAGTGAATGTAAGAACTACCGTGGAATAAGCCAATTACCAATTGCGTAAAAGGAACTGTCAAGCATATTGTGTGAACGTCTAAAGCCTATTGTAGAAAAACTAATTGGACCATATCAGTGCGGCTTTAGACCTGGCAAATCTACGACGGATCAGATATTCACCTTACGACAAATCCTGGAAAAAACCCATGAAAAGCAGATCGAAACCTACCACCTCTTTGCCGACTACAAAGCTGCCTTCGACTCTCCGATAAGGAATAGGCTTTATGAGGCCATGTCTGAGTTTGGAATTCCTGCAAAAGTTGATTCGACTTTGCAAATGTACCTTAGACAACACCAAATCCTCGGTTAAGATTGGTAAGGATCAGTCTGAACCATTCAACTCGGAAAGAGGTCTCAGGCAGGGCGATAGCCTGTCCTGTACACTATTTAATACAGTTATGGAGAAGGTGATGAGAAAGGCTGGTGTCAACATGTCTGGCACCATATTCCACAAGAGCCACATGCCACTAGCCTATGCCGATGATATAGACATCATTGGCCGAAATCTGCGGGATGTTACTGCAGTTTTCTCATCACTAGAAAAGGAGTCAGCAAAAATGGGTTTAGCGGTCAACGAGGACAAAACAAAAATAATGATTTCGACGAACAAAGAGTCCTCTCGATGGAGACGCACAGTGAACGTTGACAATTATTGTTTTGAGGTAGTCGACGAATTTACCTACCTCGGATCTTCCGTCAACAAGAGAAATAATGTCTGACAAGAAATTAAACGGAGAATAGTGCTAGCCAATAGATGTTTCTACGGACTTCGGCAGCACTTTAGTAACACCATCTTCTCTCGGAATACTAAAAAACAGCTATACCAGGTGCTTATCTTACCTGTTCTATTGTATGCTGCCGAATCATGGGTGCTTACTACAACGGACATACAAAACCTGGGAGAATTCGAGAGAAAAGTACTCCAAAAAATATATGGACCTATCTGTCTCGACGGCGAGTTTCGCCATCGGATGAACCATGACATCGACGTAGCTAAAAGAGTCAGAATCCAACGACTTCGATAGATGGGATATGTTGCCAGGATGGATGTAAATGCTCCAGCGAGAAAGGTGTTTGAAGGCGAACCTGAAGGACGGCGCAGAGCAGGGAGACCCAAACTCCGTTGGAAGGACCAAGTGGTAGGCGATGTGCCATCATCTGGTAGGACTAACTGGAGAACACACGCAGAAGACCGAAGCGTGTGGAATTCTTTATTACATCAGGCCTCAAATTTATGAACTACGTTTCGTAAATTGTAATTGGCCACTTAAGTAAGTAAGGTAGTAATCTCATCATCAAACCTCTTATGACTCTAGTGATATCACCGATCGAAATTTCGGTTTGTGTGGTCGGTGGCACGCCCCATGGTCTAACGATGTTTTCATGTAGCCTATGGTAGAGGTCCTACGGACTGTACCACATAGACGTTATTCCATTGCAATCGTCCATTTATTTGGCCCATATGTAATTTATATATTTCAAAATTATTCAACATAAAAAAATTGGCTATATGCAGTTCTTAGTCCGACGAAGTTACCCACTCTTGCCACTTCACGTAAACAGATGAATTTATCCAACAATCCATAATATATGCAGCTTGTTAAATACCAATAAAAACTTTTTTGGACATTCAAAACGCAATTCTACTCGTGCGGCTGTGTCAGAAGCAATTCCTTAGCTCATTAAATCATAATAGCAACAAAAGTATTACTTCATTAATCATAGTGTTCTCAAAAGGCTCTCCCGCCTCCACCTCTACCTCCACCTCCACCTAACACACAACACACACTTCATTTTCCGTTCTCATATAATATTTAATTAGCTTCACGTGTCTAAATCATGTTTCATTCAATTCGTGTAACAAAATGTACCTTCACTCTAGTCAATCGCCGTTAAACACCACTTACATTTACTTTCAGTCACCGTGCTGTTATTTCCCCTTACTAGAGCGTACCTCAAGGTTTCATCTTTGCTAGGAACAATCTCATGTTTCGTATTAATGACAAACTTTGGTTGGACCTTAGTGATTATAATGAAACGTGCACTTTAACCTCTTACCCAAAAAAAAGTTCTTTTAATTTCTTATGCCAAAAGTGGGGAAAAAGCTAAGAAATTTATTATGAACAACAATACTTCCGTTTCGGTGTCAAATTATACTCTGTAATGGTTTATTTTAAGATTTACTACCGACAAAGTTTTCCATCTCTTTCCTGGTGTCCTTCTTGTAAGGCTACATCTTAAAGCGGAATCGTCTGCTGCTGCTGCTGCTGCTGGTACGTATCTAAAATAGAGACGATGATACGACATTAAGAAGGCAGCAACGATGAAGAGGAAGAAAATAAAATTTATTTAATATCTGCACGTAAATAAAGTGTAAATTAATAATTAACTATTATAACTTTCTTATTCGTCGGTGGCACATCTCCGTTTGCTGCTGCTGCATCATCATCATGCCTTTTCGATTTGAAGGTCTGGCCAAGTTATCTGTCTATGTGTCGGTCGGTCGGTGGGTCGTACGCTTATAACGGAACTATAATCTTGAAGTTTTGCTTAATATTAATGCTGCCTTATGTTGGATATGTGTTGGCATCATTTCGTCTCCTTCAGTTGGAGAAAGAACCAAAATGTAACGTGTACGATTTCTTTAAAAACCATTTGGTGCTGGGTGTGTTTGTGTGTGTGTGTGTGTGTTGATAACAGGAAGACCAAAAGTTTGCAGTTTTGTTTCGTTTTGCCGTTTCCTCTTCATGCAGCTGGCAAAAGTTCATAAGGTAATATTTTGTTTCTTGGCCAAAAGTACTTTGCTGTCGTAACATTTTCTAATGAATGAATTTGTTGGGCGAGGGCGGTATGTTTAATTCGTTAGTTTGGATGTGACGGTAGAATAGGGTAGAATAGAAGTAAATAATGAAAGATCCCGCAAAAAGATATCCACAAGGCAACCTGGATATCTCCCAATCAAAATACAAAAAATCAGATTGATCGCGATGCAAATATCGACTCGGATCACCACCTAGTTGCAGCCAAGGTACGCACGCGATTAAGTAGTGCTAAAAACACTCGTAATCAAACGCAAAGGAAGCTAGACATCACAAAGCTGCATACCACTGAGATAGCCAATGCCTACTCCAACCAACTCTCTCAATTACTCCATACAAATCCCCCTAGTTCTGATGTTCCCGACATGCAGTGGCAGCATAGTGCAAATTATATGACCATTGCCGCAACAACCGTACTGGGTTATGAAAGACCACGCTCAGACAAGCCCTGGTACGATGATGAATGTCGCGAAATGTCTGAGAAAATGGATGCTGCATACAAGACAAAACTGCAGCCAATGGCGACGCGTGCCGTGACGGAGCGTTATAAAGAGAAAAGAAGGGAGATGAAACGCCTGTTCAGGCGGAAAAAGCGTCTGTGGAAGAAAAGATAGAGCCAGGATATCGAAAACTACAGAGATAGATGTGAAGCCCGAAGGTTTCACCAAAAGGTAAAAAGCGAAAGGTTTGGAACAGGGGTCCCCACCTGTAAGGACAGAGACGGAAATCTGGTCACGGACACTCAAATTGAGCTGCAAATATGGAGGGAACACTTTCAATCTCTTCTCGTTCCCGAAGGCAGCATAAGTGACGAAATCGCACCAATCATCGACGATGGAGTAGACTGTCCACCACCGAGCCAAAACGAGATCAGCACGGCAATTGCGCGGCTTAAAAATAATAAAGCTGCGGGAGCCGATGGACTGCCGGCAGAGCTTTTTAAAGCCGGCGGCGATGACCTGGTAACATGCATGCACCAGCTCATAAACACGACTTGGCTCAGGGAGTGCATGCCCGATGATTGGATTGGAATCCAAGTGTATGTACCAACTATCGCGGGATTAGCCTTTTACCCATCGCATACAAGGTCCTGTCCAGTGTGTTATGTGAAAGACTAAAGCCCCTTCTGGCGAACCTGATTGGACCTTATCAGTGTGGCTTTAGACCTGGTAAATCCACCACCGACCAGATATTCACGCTACGACAAATCCTGGAGAAGACCCAAGAAATGAAGATCGATACCTACCATCTGTTCATCGATTACAAAGCTGCATTTGACAGTCCGATACGACAGAAATTGTTGGATGCTATGGCTGAGTTTGGTATCCCCGCACAACTAATTCGACTCTGCGGGATGACACTGACTGACACGAAGTCTTCAGTGAAAATTGGAAAAAATCTATCAGAGCCATTTTCTACTAAGCGAGGCTTTAGACAGGGCGATAGTCTGTCCTACGATCTCTTTACCATCGTAATGGAGATGATCATGCGATATATTTATTATTGGACGTGGATTGCGAGATGTTACTGCGGCTTTTTCGAGCATTGAAAAGCAGTCGGCTGAAGTGGGTCTGGTGATAAACGAGGACAAAACCAAGTTATTTGTTTAAACGAATAAAGAGTCCACTCGTCTGGGACGCTGCGTGAACGTTGACAACTATAACTTTGAGGTGGTAGATGAATTTGTCTACCTTGGCTCCGCCATAAGCAAAAATAATAATGTCAGCCTCGAAATCAAAAGACCAATATTGATCGCAAACCGCTGCTACTATGCGCTAAGCAAGCGATTTAACGACAAAGCGCTGTCTCGAAGAACAAAGATCCAGCTCTACCAGACTCTGATCCTACCTGTTTTGCTCTACAGCGCAGAATCCTGGGTAATGACACAAGCGGATGAATCGGTTCTGGCGGTATTCGAGAAAAAAATACTCCGTAAAATATATGGGCTCATCATCGTTAACGGAGAGTATCGGCGTCGAATGAATCATGAGCTGTATGAGCTGTAAAACGACATCGACGTGGTCAAGCGCGTTCAAATAGACCGAATGTGCTGGCTTGGACACGTTGTACGAATGGACGAAAACGCGCCGGCTCGGAAAGTCTTCAGCAATAAACTCGATGGGCGGCGCAGGAGGGGGCGGCCAAACTCCGATGGATGGACCAGGTGACGGAACTGTTAAGTAAGCTTGGTATGACGAACTATCTACGGAGCGCAAAAGACCGAAGCGCTTGGAATGCTTTTCTGCGTGCGGCTACTGATAGATTAACTTCTGTTGTTGCTGCCAGTAAAGAAGATGAAGAAGGAGGGGATTGAAAATCATATGTTGTTCTTTACCGCTATAGCAAGCACTGGTGACTGCCTCTAAATGTCAATATGTGGATTTATGCAGCAGTATTTAGACCAATAGATTTCTATTGTATCGTAGTTTGGTGGATGTCGCTTTGTAAGAAAAACGTTCTGATTTCCTTGACTAATATTTAAATATCAGCTTCGATTTGTGTTAGTGGGCAACGAACATAACTCCAGGTGCAATTCAGGACTCCTGATATCATGACCGAAAATGACTCTGTCGAGAATCTGAAAATGTGGCGTTAAGCCATCATAGCATTCTAGAAATGCTGAACTACTACTCTAGACCAACTTAATTCCAGGAAAAAGGGACTACCGCCTCCCGTGCCTATTGCCAGGACTTTTAATCCATATAGAAATACCTGGAAAACGTCACTAGAGAAATATACCAGCAGTAAAAGATTGTCACTGATGGGTCAAATTTATAAATATCTCCTTAAAGCTGGCAGAAATCACAGATTTAATTGAGGTTGCTGAACTACTGAAAAGCAACGTCATCACTCTATGAAGAATCGGCATCAACACAGACAGCCAGTCCGATGTTAAATCCGTCGAAGCCATGTTAACTACATCCTTGATGGTGAAAAAATACCATTCACCACTATGGGTGTTGGCTAAGTATTTTGACATCAGACTCATCTGGCTACATCCCCTACTTTAAAAACCTTTTTTCTTTTAAATAATTGAGCCTATGATGCAATATAAAGTATTCATATCTAGAGCTTAAAAAGTTAATCAATACCGTGAGATGGCACCAGTGTATATTCGGGAACGATTAACATTTTACGCTAGGACTTCAGTCAAGCTTTTTAGACAAGGTCTATCCGTTTGCCTTAAGTACTTTCTAGTAAATTCGCAATTGACCAGATCCCATTTTCCTCCACTTACTACTTTATGCTTTTTATAATTGCACATTGCCTACCATGTCAACATTGCCGACTTCAGCACTTCCTTATTTTTTTCACCCTCTCTTTCTAACGTAATTTTTGGCTACAATTCATTGAATTTTTTTTTCTTCTTCTGTTTCTTGTAGTTGGCTTAAGTCTCCCCCTCTTTAGCCGAAAGAGACGAAGATAAATTAATCTTGATAAAGCTTATGGAAATTATTTAATATTTCCTTTTTCACTTCAAGATTTTTCTTCGCCTTTTCGGTGTTTTTTTTTGTCACTGGGTATAGAATTTTGGGCAAATTAAATTGATTTTCACATTTTTCTTGTCGTAGTTGTTATTGTTGTTGTTGTTGTTGTCGTTTCTACGATGCTTAGTATAGTGTTGCAATTTAAAAGAGATTCTTTAGTTTACATTGTAATTTTCTTCTTTTTTGTTTTGCTGCCATCACTTTAGTTTGAATAAACTCCATTAAACATAATTAAAGTTTAGTGCTGATCAGAGTTAATTTTCGCCAGTTCTGCAGCTAACAGAGTTTTCCATTAGACTGCAACTACAACAACAACACTAACATCACATGAAGGAGTATGCTAATATGCAAGAACACCACCACACACACACACACACGCAGATTTTGTAATTCGGAGCATGGATACAGACATAGTTTTGTGCATACTTATTTGTCCTCGCAGCTAATAAAGTATTTGTAGTCACGTATTTGCGGCTTAAAATGCTAATCATAATTATATTTTACTCCCTTGCATATGATGATGACTACAATGATAATGATGCCGATGATGATGATGATGATGGTGCTAATGGAAAACCCAATGTGTGAATAACTGCACAGAAAGGATGAACGGGTAAAATATGTAGCGGAACTAAACTAAATGTTTTCGGATGCGATTAGAGTTTCTGCACAGCGATTGTGATGGACGTGAGTGCCCTCCTCCCAATAGCAGTGGCGTTTGTAATTAGTTTTGTGGTCATATATCATGGTAGATTCGAATTAATTCTGAAGTATTATGAAGAGATACTGCAGTCAGTCGTATTACCGTTTAGTTTATTTGATATGAGAATTGTAAAATCTATATACATAGTTTAGATGATTAGTTTGCATTTTTGTATCATAAACAAAACATGTTGAGATAGGATGTAATAAACACGAGTAAAAGTAACATGCTGTTCGCGAATGCCGATGATATATGTTAGATATCATTGGTAGAGGACTATCGGATGTTACTGCAACCTTTCCAAGTATTGAGAAGCAGTCTGCAGAAGTGGGTCTGTCGCTAAATGAGGACAAAACCAAGTTATTTGTTTCAACCAACAATGATCCAACTCTACCAGACACAGATCCTACCTGTCGTGCTCTACATATTCCGCTACTGAGAAATAATGGTAATACTTCTAATTCTCTCCAAATGATAATATGGCAATGTTAAAGACATCATCAACGGTGTATTCTAACGTCATATCACGGCCTGCATCTATTTTATTGTATATTTTAATCTTACGTGTATATACTCTGTCGAAAAATATTTGTCGTTAATTTGGCACAACCTTCCTTTCGAGTGATACTAAGATTGTTTGCGGGCTTCTTCTTCTTAATTGGCAGCAGCAACAGAAATTCATCTAACAGTAGCCGCACGTAGAAAAGAATTCCAAGCGCTTCGGTCTTTTGCGCTTCGTAGATAGTCACACCATTGAGTTTATTAACGAAGACTTTTCGAGCCGGAGCGTTTTCGTCCATTCGTACAACGTGTCCAAGCTAGCGCATTCGGTCTATTTGAATGTGCTTGACCACGTCGATGTCGTTGTACAGCTCATACAGCTCATAATTCATTCGACGGCGGTACTTCCCGTTCACGATGATGGGTCCAAATATTTTGCGCAGTTTTTTTCTCTTGAAGACTCCCAGAATAGATTGATCCGCTTGTGTCATTACCCAGGATTCTGCGCTGTAGAGCAAGACAGGTAGGATCAGAGTCTGGTAAAGCTGAATCTTTGTTCTTCGAGAGAGCGATTTGTCTTTAAATCGCTTGCTTAGCGCATAGTAGCAGCGGTTTGCGATCAATACTCGTCTTTTGATTTCGAGGCTGACATTATTATTTTTGTTTATGGCGGAGCCAAGTTAGACAAAATCATCTACCACTTCAAAGTTATAGTTGTCAAAGTTCACGCAGCGTCCCAGACGAGTGGACTCTTTGTTCGTTGAAACAAAAAACTTGGTTTTGTCCTCGCTTATCACTAGACCCATTTCAGCCGACTGCTTTTCAATGCTCGATAAAGCCGCAGTAACATCTCGCAATCCACGTCGAATGATATCTATATCATCAGCATACGCGAGCAACATGTGACTTTTGTTGAAGATGGTACCATTCCTATTTACTGCTGCTTTCCGCATGATCATCTCCATTACGATGTTAAAGAGATCGCAGAACAGGCTATCGCCTTGTCTAAAGCCTCCCTTGGTAGAAAATGGCTCTGTTAGATTTTTGCCAATTTTCACTGAAGACTTCGTGTTAGTCAGTGTATTAGCTTCGCGGGGATACCAAACTCAGCCATAACATCTAACAATTTCTGTCGTATCGGACTGTCGAATGCAACTTTGTGGACAGATGGTAAGTGTCGATCTGCATTTCAAGGGTTTTTTTCTAGAATTTGTCGTAGTGTGAATATCTGGTCGGTCGTGGATTTACCAGTTCTAAATCCGCACTGATAAGGTCCAATCAGGTTCGGCAAAATGGGCCTTAGTCTTTCACACAACACACAAGACAGGACCTTGTATGCGATGGGTAAAAGGCTTATCCCGCGATAGTTGGTACATACACTTGGATTCCAATCCAATCATCGGGCATGCATTCCTTGAGCCAAATCGTGTTTATGAGCTGGTGCGTGCATTTTGCCAGCTCATTGCCGCTGGTTTTAAAAACCTCTGCCGGTAGTCCATCAGCTCCCGCAGCTTTATTATTTTTAAGCCTTGCGATCGCCGTGCTGATCTCGTTTTGGCTAGGTGGTGGACAATCTACTCCGTTGTCTCTGATTGGTGTGATTTCGTCACTTATGCTGCCTTCGGAAACGAGTAGAGATCGAAAGTGTTGCCTCCATATTTGTAGCACACTCTGAGTGTCCGTGATAACGCTTAAGACATGTCTTCCATCAATTACCACGTGATTAATCTTGTATTTTGATCGGGAGATATCTAGGCTGCCTTGTGGATATCTTTATGCAGGAATCTTGTTGCACACACAATCATGTTTCTTGCCGACGCGAAACTAACCAGTCTAAATTCGTTATCGGAGTTTTTGTTGTGTAGACTGATGCGATGCGTTTTAAGCACTGCATAACCGCGTACGGACCTTAGCTGCAACTAGGTGGTGATCCCAGTCAATATTTGCACCACGCATCACATATCTGTTCATAACGCATGAGACATGCCTTTCATCGATTAATCTAGTTCAACACAGTTAACATATGTGTATTTTAAGCAGGGGATCTTCAGGTATCCTTGTGAATATCTTCTTGGGGTAATATGGTTCCACTCACTACCATGTTGCTTGCTGATGCGAATGTAATATGTCTGAATCCGTTATCGGTTGTTTTATTGTGTGTACTATATTTTCTGATCTCTGAAGCAAAATCATATTCTCTTTCTATTTCAGCAAAATTTCCTAAAAAATTCCGGGTATGGCAAGCTTAATGCAGTTGCGGCAAAAGAAGCAAGTCATTTGTTGTCCGGAGCTTAGACCTGTGGAGAGATAATAGGCTCTTGTGAAAAAATAATTGAAAAGCAAAAAAAAAAGGTTTCCCAAAATATCGAATTTTCCAAAAGGAGATGAACAATCTGTTCCAAAAAAGTGACTGATACAACTATAAAATCTCTAATGGAAGGGTTACCAAAAACTACGATCATAGTAGTGGTTAGAACTATTAAATTTTATTTCTGTAATCTGTAATATAATATCGACCAATTTAAGGAAGAAACAAAACTCTTAGATCAATCGTTTCCAAATTATTGAACTTTATATATTTTCTGATTTATTCGATCCCGCTCCTTATCCTTTTGACAAACACTGAAATTGGGCGCGATCTAACTTTTTTTTGTTTTTTGTCTTTTCAGTGCTCGATATTGTGAGATCATCCCAGGTGAGTTAAGTGATGTTTGTATTGAATTAAATATCACCGAAAATATTAAAAAAAGGTTTACGAATAATCAATTTTATCAAAAATTACTTTGAGTAAAATTAAAAAATAATTAAATTAAAAAATAATGACCAAAGTGAAACAAGTACTAAGTGAAAGTTATCATCTTAGTTTATGAGATATAGCCGCTGAATTTTCTGACTCACAAATTATTTCATACAATAATAAAGGGTTGCTGTGCATCAAATGCGTTTCTGCTTGACTACTAGTCATACCTTGACCCGAAAGATCTCCAATTTCTGAAAAAAAACCATCGTGTGAGGGTTAAAATCAGACAACCAAGGGCTTCATCCAATTGATTCGACTTGCCATTGCATTATTGTTAAAACGCGTGATTATGGTGGGGGTGTCCCAGGTTCGAGGGTCCCCTCTGTCTTGTAGGAAGCAGTTTTCCGAGTAGTCAAATCAGTCGGTATCTTTAGCAGTAGTCTCTCAAAAATGAAGATGTTCGGAATCGGTACGTCCCGTGTATACTACTCTAACTTAACTTTGGCTTACCTTTTTGAATGTGATATTAAGGCTGTTTATACCATCACCCTTAGGGATGAAGGTATATATCATTTGATACGACCCAAAAGTGTAACATATAGAAGGAGTCACTTAAGACCCTAGGTATCTTTGAACCAAATTCGATTCATGACTTTTTGAGTCGTTTGAGCCATGTCCGTCTGTCTGGCTGTCCGGCTGGTTCGCACGATAACTTTCGAAAAACGCAACCAAATGTTTTGAAATTTAGCAGGAGTTAATATTTTCCCAAAACTACTTACGGTATTGTAAATGGGCTACATGGCCCCGCCCTTTCTGGTACCTCCCATACAAATGCATCATTCCGCCCACTATAGAGATGGAGTAATAATGTCAATAAATCCAACGTGATCGTACCCAATTTCCTTTTTTTTGGAAATGCTTTAACAGGATAAAGTTTTTAAGAAAAAAATTGGAAGTCTAGCCACGCCCCATCTGGTACCTCCCATACCTATCTGTTACCGCCCACTTTAGAAATCGTTTAATATTATTAATATAACTAACGCGATCGTGCCCAAATTCTGTATTTTGTAAAGCTATAACAGGATAAAATTTTGGAAAAAAAATTTGAAGTCTAGCCACGCCCCTTCTGGTACCTCTCATACAAATGTACCTTTCCGCCCACTATAGAGATGGAGTAATAATGTCAATAAATCTAACCTGATCGTACCCAAATTCTTTATTTAGAAATGCTTTAACAGGATAAAGTTTTTGAGAAAAAAATTGGAGGTCTAGCCACGCCCCATCTGGTACCGCCCACTTTAAAAATCGATAAATATTATTAATAGACCTAACGCAATCGTGCCCAAATTCTGTATTTAGTAAAATTCAAGCAGGAAAAAGTTTAAGAGAAGAAATCTGGAAGTTTAGACACGCCCCTTCTGGTACCTCCAATACAAATGTACCACTTCGCCTACTTTAGGGATGGAGTAATAATATCAATACATCCAACGCCATCGTGCCCAAATTCTGTATTTAGTTAAGGTATAACATGATAAAGTTTTGGAGAAATAATCTGAAAGTCTAGACACGCCCCTTCTTGTACCTCCCATATAAATGTACCACTCCGCCCACTTTAGAAATCGATTACTAGTAGTATAATAGAAAACTTTTGTTGTACTGAGGGTGATGGTATGTGTAAGTCGGGTTGCCCGACTGAAACTTTCTTACTGGTTTTCTATACAATATGCTGCTACAACTTGTAGCTGATATTCTCAAAAGGTTAACCTACACAATTCGCTGTCATTTTAGTTTTTTAGCAACAACTAATGGATAAGCTGTCTGATATATACATGTACAAATTTAAATGAACAAATGACAAAATGCTTGTAATAGACGCCTTATCTTATCCTTATCCGATAGAAATAGTATATGATCCGGATAGCAACAATTTAAACATTGGAAAGAAAAACATAAAAATGCCTTATATATCAATTTTATTAATATTCATCTGAAATCACGACAGAATCTATAAATAACTCCTTCAGAAACTTTCGTAGACGTTATTTCGAAACATATATTTCACTCGTTTGCATATAATCTCATACAATAATTTTTAACTCCGTCTCTGGAGGTTTTGTCACAACTAAATGTAAATTGAACTTAAATTACAAAAATTACATTTCCACAATCAATTTCCTTTGGTGCATTAAAAAAAAAAATATTATGCAATTTTAAAATATGTGCATTAGGACCACATAAACTCTGGCAAAGAGTTGGGGCACGCAATATACATATAACTGACATGGACGTAATTTTGTCTTTAAGCGCCTTGCTTGTATGAAGGCCCATAATTATAATCAGTGCAAACTGTTATTTAAAGTTATTTATGCAAATTCATCTATACTAATAAAATAAAGATAATATGTTTGTTAGTTAGTTTGTATGTAGGGGGTAATCTTCTTATTTCAAAACTTCTTTTACCATTGAATAGCTGCATTATCACTGAGTACTATAGGCTATTCGAACTTTTAGGGGTAAAAGAGCCGAAAAGGGGATAAAACTTGTACTATATTAAACTTAAAAAAAGAATAGCTTCTCGCGTTGTTGTGAATTAACACGCTTTCTATTTTTAGATTCACAACTAACGGCCCCTACTTGTTTATCGACGAATGCGAATGTGTCACTGATTGAGAAGCTTTTTACTTGACATGTCGATTGACTCGACGCTATACTACGAAGTTGCTGTCGACGACATCGAGTGGGCCGGCAAGAAAAGAAAAATTATTTTTTGTTTTTGGATTGTTGGAGTCAGGAGTTGAACCTGGGATCTCCCGCATGGTAGTCGCATGTTCTAACCATCATGCCACGGCCGGTCCATATTGAAATTTGAAGTGCGTTTTTATCTTATAGAGTAATTGTGCGATGCAAAAAGATATTTGAAAATTCGTACTTTTAGGGCTACAAATTCGTACTTTTAGGGCTAAAAAGAACCAAAAAGGGATACAACTATTACCATCACCCAGTCCAAACGGCTAAAGGCAGAAGTGCGAAAATCTATATAGGTTTGCTTCCTATAGAATTAGAGGGAGCTGCATGAAATTCGTACTTTCAGGTCCAAAAAGGGATAAAAGTGGTACCATAACCAGGACCAAACAGGTAAAGCTATAATCAGGAAAATCTGTATGAGCATGCACTGTGGAAGAGACGAGAGAACAGCAGAACTGTTTTACACACATCAACAGCAACATACCTGGGTATGATCATACGTTTTGTATGGGAATGTATGGCATGCCGTTTGCTTAAAAATGCTAATACCTAACACGTTTGTTGGAATTTCGGTATTATTTTTTTTTTTATTTTGTTAGAAATATTGTGATCTTTAAAAAAATATATATATATATTATGTTTTTATGCACAAATAATGAGTTACTAGGAAAAATCATCGAGTTCCGTCCGTCTTGCTAAGGGTCGTCGGTCTGTATTTTATTAAAATCCAATCAGCGTCTGTTCTCATAGTGAACGGCTAATGGTCTGCGTCTGTTTCTAGTGAAGCGGCAGTATTTCGATCATAAAATGCAATCATATTTCTCGTCCATAGCTTTAGAATCACACTGACATGTAGAGTAGTGTGATAGCAGCTTGAGTTATTACCAACATAGTCTCGAACGCCAGTGAGGCCTGAACTAAGTACGAACAAAGGAATAATCATCCCCCTGTATCTTAGTATCTGACTCTCCCCAGTTGGACCGGCTTGAAGACATACGTAACATGATCCTAAGGGGAATTTTATCTGTCCTACTAATGGTCGTCTATTCTGTACTTTAAATCTTTCAACGTCTTTCCTCACAGTGATCGGTTGATGGTCTGCGTCTGTTTCCAGAGGAGTGGCTAGTTTTCACGCCTGGCAGTTAGGCATAAAAAGCAAGAACTTAGTTTTCGTCCAAATGTGCGAAAAAAAATCATGCCTTGAGTATCCCGTCAAGGGCTTTATAATCTCCGGAGACCCGACTACTACAGTGTCGGTTTCAGGCTGTAGTATATTGTCTGCTACTGAGACCACGTCTAGTGCAGTGGTTGCGCCAGGCTCCGCTAGTCTATCTGCTACTAGTGTTCCAAAAACCAAACCGATACAGCCAAAAGGTAGTCATAATCCAAGCCTGGTATACAGTGATTCTTCGAAACCAGGTACATAAAAGACACCCAAGGTCCTGATGGGATGTAATCCTTTCGAAACCACTGCTTCAGGTGCTGGGGACTCGACAAGGCTCAAATTGGCCGCCAATTTAGCTTCCTTAGTGTCTACAGCTACGCAAGGAGATAAGGCGAACAATAATTCGATTCTCTTCCATACCCAGGTATGTTACCCTTGACATAAAGATTTAAATTAAGTACCTAACATCTTTATCAAAAGTTTTGCAGGCAGGACAAAGTCTGCCGGGTCTGCTAGTTATTACAACAAATTTTTTGCTGTAAGATCATATATATATTTGATGATGTCAGTGAATCAAAACATCCATATGTTCCATTTGACCTTAATATATGTCGCACACAGGTTATGCAGATATATACTGTCAAACTGTAAAGTATAGATTGGTATGAGGGAAGTTTATACACAATATGCCTTTACGAAAGCCCAAAGCGATAAAAAAAAAACCAGGAAGACCGTAACATATTCTGAAGAAAAATACACTTTTCTGCCTTTGTTAATTTTGCTATATTGCAACTACACATAATATATTACAAATGACAAAATTCATTTTTTACATAGACGAATTTCAATTAGTTCAGTACCCTTTAATAAAATAAAAAACTTTGCATCCCAAGCGGCATTATTGAATAACAAATGTCATTATTGTAGTTGTGATAACAAACAATTTTTCTATAATCTTCTAACAGTAATTTAAAACTGCCCCCTTTACAAAAGGCCTGGTCTATTCCTCGGTAGCTAACAATAATTAACGACACAAAGATTTACTATAATTGGTCATCCTTGTGGATGTAAGTATGTATTGTCCTCTACTTATTTCTATTCAGACGAATGTGCGTATGCATACCATAATTTCCAACCATTAGGATTTATAAACGTTCAAATGTAAAGTACTGTGAATGCACATAAGTGAGTTCCGCATAACTGCTATCCGTTCTATTTATTTTTGTATTATTTGTGTTTTTTTGTTTTGCATTTGCTTGCCACTTTATCCTATGCCCATAATATTCACACAATTTGTGGCAATTATAAATGCTGTTTAACAAATTCTCAATGACTACATAATATTAATGCGAGTAGAGGTTGGCAAAAAAAAAATCACATGCCTAGATACATTGATATTAATACAGTGATGTGTACATATGTATACACTTACGCATATAGACATGGTTGCATGTGATCTGTGTGTGTGTGTGTGCATTTTAGCAGTAATTTTTATTTGTTTTATCTATTAATGGCATTTAATTAATAGCATTTTGTGTACTTTTTTCTGTTGTTGTTGTTTGCAGTTTACTCTTTTTTGCCATGCCTTTTGTATTTGAGTTGAGTTTTTTTTCGCAGTAATTTATTATAATTACAAACTAAATGAGTGGCAAACAAAATGCAAACTAATATGAGACGAGTGTGTTTGCAGTGAAAATAATCAATTATCAAGGCTTACGAAACTGCTACGTGGTCAGTTGATTGAATTAAGGTTTTTACAAAAAATAGTGTAAAGTCAAGAGCTCAGAAAAAAATTGAGATATATTTTTATATAAAAGTACCAAAATAGTGGTAAAATTTACGTCATTCTTTTTTAGGCATATATGGATTTCAACAAAAGTTTAAGGCTTACAATTTACATATTAAATAATGATCTAGTTATACAAACCCAGAATATAAGCTTCAGTGAGGTGAGCTGACCTATAAAAGCCCCATTCTATATCATCGAGGAGCATGCATATTCTTAGTTAAGATCAGAAATTAAATATAATAGTTCATTATATTGAAAGTTGAGCTTTATCTTAAACACGCCAATTTGCAATCCACACCAGTATCAACTACAACATATTCTCCCTTAATTCTTTTGATTTTGTCTGACTTTCTTTACCCATTATATCGGCAACTTCGTTCCACTTCAATTTCCTATCTATTCTAGTATCAACTAAAAATGTCTTCTTCTTGTCTTTTTCTGATTTTGTCTGACTTTGCTATTAACTATTATGTCGTCAGTTTTCTCCCTTTGATTTTCATATTTTTAACTTGTTCGCATCATTATTTTCCCTTTTTTATGTAGACCGAATGTAGGGATCTTTTTAAAAAATCCTACAGCATACGAGAATAATTGTAAATTTATTTATATTTTGGTTAATCAATGCGTCAAATCATACTGTTGTGAACTTTCCATAACCTCATGTCCGCTGATACACTCGTGTGCCCACAATCTCTTTTACAATACAAATATAATTAGAGGGCGTAAAGGGAGAAAAATTTTGAAGCTACAAATAAAATTGATTACAAAAAATTAACCCCATAAATATTTAATTATTTTGCTGTGTAAGCAATTTTCCTTTTTTCTGCATTTGTTTATTTTCTCTGTTAATTGTGTGCGCTTCATTTAATTAAATATAAATTTTATTACCCTTTAATATACATGAGATCTGGCTATAAATGCACATATTATTTTGCACCAAAGTTTGGGGACAGACAGAAACAGGCTTAATATGTGATATTGTACAAAGGGTTAATGACAGGGTACAGGTGAAAAAGGGCTGTTTTATGATAGCAGTGTGAAAATAGTGAAAAAAAAACTAAATAAGTAGGGGGTCAGGTTGCTAACAAATATAATTGCAAATATTGAGAATTTTAACTTCATATCACTATTAATATATTCTCGTTATTCCATGTTATTTTTTGTAAGTTTATAGATTTTCTAATTTGAGTATGTTGATTGTTATTTACCTGGGAATAACCTGGGAGGTCCTAAAGCTGCTCAGATATTACGGAAGCTCAACACCTGTTACAAGCCACTTTGGCACTAGTATAGGCCTACCGACAGCTCTTGCGATTCTCAGGACGAGTTCCAACCCGCCTATTCTAGCCCATGGCCGAACGAGAAACAAAACACTGAACAAAACATAAACGAAAGACACGGCAAACACATAATTTCACCAGAGGATTTTTGATGTTTTCTCCCCCACAATAGCCCGCCCTTCCATGGTTCTAAATTTCCTTTTTTCTTTTAACTATCTTTCTTTAGAACCCCACAAAACACTCAAACTGACCACACTCACGGCATATTGAAGTTTCACCCCGTTACTTTACACAATCACATAGACATTTTCTGTTTCTTCTTATTACTAATCACATATTTATTAAAATAACAAGAACCGTAGTCAGGAACACAAAAAAAAAATAATGCACTATGCTTAACAATTAACTAGGACCCACAAAGATTCTTTCTACACGCCTTATTTGCGTCCGAAACACACAGTTATATGCAATTTACTTCCCTACCTAAATGAGCTCACTTAGACGGTTTAATATCGGGGCCAACTTCGCCCAAACACGTTCACCAAACAATTCCAACACTTCCTTGTAAGCCCTATTACAATTATTTTATAACTAATATTTAAACACTTCACAAATACACAAACTTATCACTAACTTATTCTAAAATTTTAGCATAAATAAGGATTTTGTTTTTTTTTTTTGTTATTTTTTTGATATTATTAAATTTTTTTGTTTTTTTTTTCTTCTTATATATGAGTTGAATTTTTTTTCCAGTTTCCTTAAAACAAGTCGATCGTTCAGTGATGACCGTATAAATTTCTTAAATCTTCTCTACTGCTGTGAATTCTTTCAATTTACGTTCTTTTGTTTTTTTGGTTTTTTCAGATATATTCCCGGCTTCTGAGAGAGGATATGGTCCCTAAGGAACCTTCATACCTGGAGTTCTTAGCCTTCTTGGGGTCTGTTCCACTTTGGGCCTTTCCCAGCACTTTAGCTCCAGAGGAAAATGGACGGCCTCCTGCTATGCAGGAGGTTTTTCAGAACCTGTTACAATTTTTTTTTTATTACATTAGGTACGCATATCAAATATCTGCCTTTTGTAACTCACTTTATGTGTTATGTTCTTTCGGCTTATTTTCCCCGGACTCAAATTCCGGTAAAAGGTCAGAAGCTTTTGTGATTCTTTTTACAGGTTCTAAAAGATATTTTTATTTTTTTACACATATTTAAATAAACAATAAACGGAAATATCCAACCTTGAACCACTATTGGTACACAGTTGGTCACCACTTCTTACGCTCACTACGGTTTTCTTATTACTCAGTTTCACATTTGCCGTCGCCAGTACTCTTTCGGAAATTTCCCACACTAATTCCAGTCTAATTTTTTTCCCCGCAGCCATCTTTATAATAATTTCCCTTTTATTCGTTGCATTTCAGCCATCTTTTTTTACTTATCTTGCGCCTTTTATTATTGGCTAAACATGAATTAAATTATTCAACTTTATGAATGAATTCCCAATCCCTTTTGTGAATACGTCAATCTGGTAACACCTTTTTTCTTTAATAGTTAGTTTAGTGGCCCGTTCCTTTTTCTGTCGATCTGGCCACACCAGCCCATCTGTTACTTTGACTTTTCATTCACATGTTACATACACATTCGGCGCGGTAAGTTGTATAGTAATTTTAATTGTATTCTTTTTCTTTCTGTTTTTTCTTTTCAGGTATAGTGTAATGGCAGCTGGTAGGTATTTTTCCAACTAGTAAACTTGTTTATTCCCTTTACTAATTTTCTGGTCGTTTCAGGTACAATGGAGCTGGAAGTCACTTGGTACTGGCTTCCTCCTCCCAACAATGGGTGCTGGCCGCGATGACACCAATTATCAAAAATACATACCGTGGCCCACCCCAACTATAACAAATACATAATTTTTAAATAATTGTGCCTCTGGGATTGTGGGCCACTACATATGCCCTCCCATGCACAATAAAGAATAAATGGCTGGCCCCCATACTGGAAAAGGGCCCCCTTAGCGAAGCTCCACGCAAAATTTTTTTTGCGTTGGCCACAACTTTGTGCTTCGCAACAAAACTCCGGGGCTGACACATCTTGAATGGAAGGAACGGTGTGCGAATTTGCTGTTGTGGCCCAACGTGGGGAACTCCCACACCCTGGATGTCCCATGCTCTACCGATTTCTTGCCGGGTATAGCGTTAGGTAATTAATTAAATTTTCCCTATTAGTTCTCCTCCAATACAATAACAGCCTAACTCCAGACAAACTAACATTTAGCCCGCGACACACATGGTGCTTAAATCGCAAAAAAAAACCATGACATACAACATAGACTTTAAAGCACCTATACTCTGGACGCACACGAGTTCTTACACTATTATTGCCTTTTTGCTATCACAGTTGTATATCACCTTAAATTTTCAGGTCTTTGACGTGACAGGTACCCAAGTTCTTCCCTTGCAGGTTTTCAATTTCGAATATGTTGTTTCCGATAGGTTTCACAATTCTGCATTTTACAAATTTGGGAGCAAATTTTGCATTAAAATTCTTCTGAAAATCACTCTGAACGAAATTTCTTTTGTAAACTTCCTGGCCTGGTCTGAATTTCACATTACGCGCTCTCTCGTTATATCTTTTAGCACTTCTTTCGTACGCTAAGTGCATATTTTGTCGGATAGTTTCTCTCATCATGTCCAATCGGTCATTTCTTTGGATATTTTTCAATTCATGATCTGTTAAAGAATTCAACTTTTTTGCCAATGCATAATCGGCTCCACTTGTATACATATGATATCCAAAGAGAGCAAAAAAAGGAGAAACTCCTATCGCGGAATGCACGGCCGTGCGTAAGGCACATTCAATTTCAGACAAATACAGATCCCAATCCCGATGGTCTGATTCGAGGTAGGCTCTAATTGCTGCCAGCACGGATTGGTTAACCCGTTCAGAGGCATTCGATTGTGGGGCATACGGGGCAATTTTCATATGATTGATTTTGTATGTTTTTATCATTTCCTCAAAATCTTTCGCTACAAACTGCGCCCCATTATCACTGTGAATAGTCTCAGGCACACCGAATTTGTGAAATATTTCTTGAACAAGAAACTTGATCACATTTGCCGTTGTTGCCTCCCTCATTGCCTTTAAAAAGGTGAATTTTGAAAAATTGCCTACCACTATAAAAATATATGAATTTCCACTTTTGGATCTAGGGTATTTCCCCATAAAATCTATATAGATCTTTTGAAAGGGTCTGAGAGTTACAACCTCTTCTCCTATTGTCGGCTGAAGGTTTTGGTTAGTTGACTTTATAGTCTTACACACCTCGCATTTTCCTACAAACTGTCTCACTTGTGTACTCATTCTGGGCCAATAATAGGACTGTCGTAGCCTTTCTAGGGTCTTAACTATAACTCCATGAGACTTTGTATTCGGGTTATGCGCTTTTTCTATCAGCAAATGTGTAAGCTCTTCTGGTATCCACAATTTCCAATTAGATTCGTCGCATTCCTCTCCTTTGCTAAATGTAGTTTTCCTAAACACCAATCCGTCTTGGACCTTAAGATCCGGCAACTTTTCCTTATTTTCATTAATTATTTTTATTAGTTCCAAGTATTTTTCATTCTGAAATTCTGTTGTTTCAAAGTCCATTATATCGTGACATAGTTCTGATAGTTCTCCCTCCGGTAGTCGCGACAGCATATCTGCTACAATATTGTCCTTACCCTTGCGATGTTGTATATCGAAATTAAAACCCTGTAGTTGCAATGACCACCTTGCAAGCCGGCCATTTAGGTCTTTTAACCCCATTAGCCATTTCAAGCTGGCATGGTCTGTAATAACGGAAAATTTCATTAATTCTATGTACGGCCTGAACCGTTTTATCGCTAGCACCGCAGCCAAGCATTCCTTCTCTGTTACGGTGTAATTTTTTTGACAACTGTTCAATTTTTGGGAATAAAAGGCTATGGGATTCTCTTCTCCAGAATCGTTTCTCTGGAAAAGAACCGCCCCAATACCTCTGTCTGATGCGTCACATTGAATATAGAATTGTTTTGAAAAATCAGGGTGTCTTAAAACGGGGGTCATAGTGAGCGCTCTTTTCAAATTGGTGAAAGCTTCTTTTGCTTCTTGGGTTAATATAAATTTAGAGCCTTTTTTTAGGGTGTCGGTAAGGGGTGACGCTAGGGTAGCAAAATTTTGGATGAACCTGCGGTACCATCCGGCGGTACCCAGAAAACTTCTGACTTCTCGTGGTGTTTTCGGCGGGTTTATGTTTTGTATGGCAGATACCTTTTCAGGGTCCGTCTTCAAAATTCCACCTCCTATGATAAATCCTAAATATCGTAACTCTTGGAAGCAAAACATACTCTTTTTGAGACCTATGGTAAGATTCGCTTTTTTCAAGCACTCAGCAACCTCATTTAGCATTTCTAAATGTGTGTCGAAATCATCTGAGATTATTAACAAGTCGTCAAGATAAATAAAAACATTGGCCTTAAGTCTCCCTGGGATAACTTTATCCATTAATCGGCATAGGCGTTGTGCCGCATTGCATAACCCGAACGGCATAACTCTGAATTGGTAGAGTGGTCGTCCGGGCACGGTAAACGCTGTATATTTTCTAGATTCTGGCTCCAACTCAATTTGCCAGAACGCATGTTTTAAGTCCACGCTACTTATATAATATGTCTGGTCAATTCGGCTCAAAATACCGTCAATGTTTTGGAGTGGGTAGGCATCTTTAATTGTAACCGCGTTTAACTTTCTTGCGTCTAGACAAAAACGGTTCTTGCCAGGCTTTCGAACGACTGTTGTTCTATTACTCCACGGGCTCTCGCTCTCTTCAATAACACCCAAGTCTAACATTTTATCTATCTCATCGTACACAATTTGCTGCACAGCCGGAGAAATCGGATAATGTTTATCCTTGACGGGCACCGCACCATCACTTAACTTAATAGTGTGTCTCTCCAATGAAGTGCACCCTAATCCGTTTTTTTCGAAGGATGGAAACTTTTCTATGATATTGTTTAGTTTATGCCGTTGCAGTGGGTTCAAATCATGAATTTTAGATTTGTGGCCGACTTTATCGGTAGAAAAAAATTCTTCGGCCTTTTCCATTGTAATTTCGGATGCCTGAAAAATATCCGGGGCGATTTTAAATGCGGTCCAGAAATCAACACCTAGATACAACGGCTGTTCTAGGTCTGGACACATATAAAACAGTATCCGGTTTTTGTTATCTTTATATTTCACTTCTAGCCAAACTTTACCTACGATCCTATAAGGTTTACCGCTTGCCGTATGTATGTTCGAAAAACAGGTTAAAACTTCTTCGTTTAACTCTTCCATCATTTCCCTACAGCCCTTCCCTAGCAGACTCACGGAAGCTCCAGAATCAAGTAGTCCAATGTATTGTTTGCCTTTTATTTCGACTTTTGCAAAAGGTCGTGTATCATTTTTTTGTGCACATATGCTAACAGAAGCTGTTACTAATCTTTTGACATTCTTTGCCTCTTTTGATTTTTTTCTTACAGATGCTATTCGTTTTGACACTGGGCTTTTTCTTGCTATTATGACCTGGACTTCTTCCCTTCCGTCACCTGTGTGTTCTGCAAAAATCCTCTCTCTAATGACTTCATAATTTTTCTCTCTGATATCTAATGGTAAGTAATGTCTGAGTTTTTTATATTCGTCTGCACTTAAATCACGGGATTCTGGCTCGAACGCTGGTCTCCCGTCTCCGCAGCGTTCTTTTTCCAGTTTCCCGATTTACATACTGGGCATTTTGGGGTTATAACCTCTGGTTTTCCGCAACGGTAACAAAAAATCGTCCGTTGTTCTGAAGGGCAGTCCTTAAATGCATGACCCTCCTTACGGCAATTCCAACACGACACGATTCTTAAAGCGGCAACTTCCTCTAAAACCTCTGCTTCTATTGAACACACTTCGTTTACCTGTTTGTATTGTGCACGGTTCGGATATGAAACGGGTAGTTTTGAGTCCCTTCGGAGAAAATTTCGCTCCACATCGATGCACTCTATGCGAAGTTGTTCTAACGACCCGATATACATTGGATATACCATCCGCGCTATGCCTTCTCTGATATTTCTTTTTGCCATTTTTATCATGTCTAGTTCGCTTACGGGTTGTTCCAATCTAGATCTCATTAAATTGAGAGCGTGAAAAAATTCATCAACGCTTTCTCCCGGTTTCTGTTTTCTCTCGTATAAATCCCTCATTGCTTCGAATCTAGACCTAGTGCTCTTATATCGATCCATCAAAGCCTGTCTCAAATTTGGCCATTGCATCGCAGCATAAGTATTGACTTGAAGCCAGTACCACTCCAAAGCCTCGTCCACGACCAGTAAATGAAAGTCCCTCATCACCTCGGTCCATGGAATATTATATTGATGTTGCAAATGTTCAAGTCTAAAAACAAAATCTTCAACAGAGAGATGGTGTGGCTTTCCATCGAATTTTAGACCAAATTTGTCCACTCTTATCATGTTGGGTTGAAAATTGGGTAAACTAGGTGGTTGGGCATTCATTCGTGAGCCCACGTTAAAATTCACTACCCTAGGCTGATTGGTGGGAATATTATCTTCATTAGCTGCGGGGTAATTTAGATTTGTAGGATTTTGTTGAACACTACAATTCACGGTTAGGGCCCTAACTGCCTCGCTTAACACCCCCATAGTATCACTAATTTTCCCCAACTCTTGATTAATTTTTTGGCTTATAATTGCCTCTATACTGGCCTTGTCCATGGTCATAGGGTCGCCCGATTTCCCTCCGGTATACTGTGTAACATTTTCCCTATTTTCTAACATCTTCGCCCCTTCGGCACGGGTTTTTGGTCTTGTCCCAGTATTTGATTTTGTTGACATTATTGTTTGGGATATGTCCATAGCGGAGGCGGTGTTACTATCTTTTTCAGACATATCGGAATCTGAAAGTTCTTTTCTATATTTTTCCTTCACATACGGCGTAGATGCGTTCAGGTTAGATATTCTAGTCCTTTTCCTATCTTTTCTATTCAGTTGCTTCTGTTCATACATGTGTATGCAACTCGCTCTTAATCAAAAACTTAATTAATAAGAAACTTATTTATGGTAAGAAAAATTTGTAATATAATAATATAAATAAAATAATTAAAAATAAAAAAAATTAGGACAAAGTAACATATCAATAGTCTATATTTAAAAATAAATTACGTTTTTAATCAAATGACACAAAAACTATCAAACAAAAAACATTAAATTTCGATTATCACCCAAAATAACTCTTTATAACACTTTATTTTAATTTATTGGGGCGTCCACTTCATATGCCATTGTTTATTATTATTATTATTTTTTTTTTTTTTAAACAAAAATACTAATTTTCGGTGTTCCATAAGGAATGGTTCTATTATGTGCGAACAAATATAACAAACACAGATAACTTTAAAATTACTTTGAAATTTACTATTTCCAGCCATGGTTCTGGCCCTTCTCTATACAAATCTTATGAATAATCATAAGATCGGCGAAAAGACAGCACTAAGACGAAACATTCAACACGACTGACCTCTAAAGACATCAATAGATCGGCTATTGCACATTTCCCCCTAGCCTACAAAACACACAGCTTAACTTCTTCATGAGACGGTACAAAAATTTACAATCACTATTCACAGACAACACTAACATCTAGAAAATACATTTATATATTGCACGAATGTGATATTGCACTGTAAATGATATTTATATGGGAGATCACAGTTGAAACCTAAAAACTATCTTATTTCTATATTGCACATCTAATCAATCGCATCCGCAATCGTCGGCTACAATTTACAAACAGAAATTCCTAGATTTCACATTGTTTTCTCTTGGTCTATTTACCCTACTTTTGCATATCTTGGTGTTACTATACACATTAACTTTTTGCAACAAATTAGTCGAATACATAATTTGCAGCCATTTTAGATTGGGCGCCATTGATGTGCGATGTGCGATTGATTAGTGGCTTCGGCAGCCCCATGAAACTAGGATCGGGGGCGGTGGCCTAATAAGCCACTCTCCTTAATCAAAACCAATTATTATGAAAACACAAAGAAAAGACATCATAGCGGAGATAAATGCGATGGACAGGACAGGATGCACACGTTGAAAGAACTGTGACATCTTTTATAGCTATCATGGGACCGGCCCACAGTGTCACGGCAGTGGCCAAAAATGATATAAGTGAACATTCAAATTTCCAAATTTTATTTTCCTTAGTAACAAACATACACTTAAATTAGATAAAATCTAAAATTTTTTCTGGATATATGAAGTAGTATTTTTTTTATAGTAGCTCAATTGTGATAGTTGTTAACCATGTGGTATGATCATTGAAAAATCTTGAATTTTATATATTTTTTAAAAGCTCTTATTTCTAATACTTAATGTCACTGTCGGTAAAAATTTTAATAGTTTGGTAAATTTAAGTACCATTTAATATGGCAACACTGGCTTTGTTGGCAAATATTGAATATATGGAAAGAACAGTTAGCTCAAACATATGTCTAAAGCAAAGTGGCCTATTGAAAGCGAACCGCATGTTTAGAAGACAATAAAAAAAATACATCAAAACACTTTTTTTAATTTTTTGATATTAAGTCCGAAAAAGTGTGTATTTAAATATCTATAAATCTCAACAGCGACAGTGTGCGATTGTATCTTTTATGAATATTTTTCAGTGTCTACTCCATTGAATTCGGCCACGTCTGTCTTTCAAAGAAGCATCATCATACATGCCTGTTACTGTGCACAAAGTTTAAGTTCACGGTATTAAATACATCAAGTATTCAAATGTACCAATTGGAATGTTATCAGAGGAGGCCATAGAGTCTTGTCACAAAGTAATTCGGAATAATAGACAGAGGCATACAAGAAAGAAGAGTAGAGTTGACTCCAATAGGGATCTAATACATTACCTAATTCTAATTGAAATAAAAGATTTTGTTTTTGTGGAAGAAGAAGGCATCATATCTGATGATGATTTCTGCAATTACATTGAAGATGTAGGCGATGAAAATAGTAAATAAGAAATATGTTTTGCATGTCTGAAAATAAAAATAAAGTATATGTTGTTAAACTTCCTAATATCTGTTTGTTATTAATATATATTTTTTTTACTGATATTACATTATTTCGCATGAAGACGAATAGCATCTTAAATTTAAGTTAATAATATATGGAATTTTTCACTTAGAGGCATATACGGAGGTGGGCGTGTCCTTTAAACTAATTATATAGGAATTATTCCATTTTTTTACTTCAGGATATATGGGCAGTGGTCGTGTCCTTTGATGTAATTTTACCAAATTCAACATAGTGAGTTAAAATGTATCAAAGACGATCCGTACAAAATTTGTTTCGATTCGGATAGAAACTTTCGAAAATATTCGATTTTTTTACTTCAGGATATATGGGCAGTGGGCGTGTCCTTGGGCCGATTTTTCCAAAACTTAATTTTTTTCTTAGTCTACTTACGTAAACTTTCTGTACCAATTTTATTTACCTACGATAACTCCTTCTATTTTCGGCCAAAGCTTATATGAAATCACGACACTGTGCGGCCGTGGCATAGTGGTTAGAACACGCGACTACCATGCGGGAGATCGCAGGTTCAAACCTGGCTCTAGTCATCTTAAAAAAAATTGTTCTTTCATTGTCGGCTCTCCTCGAATGTTGTTGAGAGCAACTTCGCAGTATAAGTGTCGATTCAATCGGCGTGTTCGCATTCGTCGATAAACAAGTAGGTGCCGTTAGTTGTGAAAATAAAAATAGAAAGCGTGTTAATTCACAACAACGCGAGAAACTTTCCCATACCTCTTTCATGGGGTGCAAAGCGAAATTAAGTTTTTTTTAAGTTTATGCAGAAAGACACGAATTTGGATGTGGATTCATAGTCCGCAAGAGACTTCGATATCTGGTCTCGCGGTGTAACCCTGTATGTGACCCAATAGCCACTGTTCGCATCAAGGCAAAATATTTTTATATTATTTATATTTATTATATTATCGATGGAAGACAAAGATGAGGACATTAAAGATGCATTCTACGAGTGCCTGGAGGACATATATATGACCGCTGCCCTACACATGACATTAAAATTGTAATGGGAGATTTTAATGCTAAAGTAGGAAGGGAAGATGCTGTTGGTTCAGCAGTCGATAACGGATTCAGACTAGTTAGTTTCGCGTCAGCAAGAAACATGTTAGAGAGTGGAACCAGATACCCGCATAAATATATCCGCAGGGCAACCTGGATATCCCCTAACCAAAATATAAGAAACCGAAGTGGTCACGTGGTAATTGATGGAAGGCATGTATCAAGGCTTATGGACGTGCGTGCGGTACAACTATTGACTCGGATCCTAGTTGCAGCAAGGTACGCACGCTATTAAGCAGTGCTAAAAATGCTCACCAAACACAAAGGAAGCTTGACATTACAAAGCTGTATACCATCGAGATAGGCAATGCCTACTCCAACTAACTCTCTCAATTACTTCCAACCAACCCCCCTAATTCTGATGTTCCCAACACCCAGTGGCAGCATATTTCGAATTCTATGACCACCGCCGCAACGACCATACTGGTTTTCCAGTGACGGAGCATTATAATGAAAAGAGGAGGGAGATTGTACGCCTCTTCAGGCGGCAAAAGCGTCTATGGAAGAAAAGAGAGAGTCAGTATATAAAAAATTACAGTGATATGATTGAAACCCAAAAGTTCTAACAAAAGATACAAAGCTAAGTTTATGGACCCCACCTGTAAGAACGAAGACGAAAATCTGTTCACTGACATTCAGAGTGTGCTGCAAATATGGAAGAAGCACTTTCGATCTCTTCTCGTTCCCGAAAGCAGCATAAGTAACGAAATCACATCACATGTTAATAGACAAGATTTTGCTAAAGGAACGCGTGACCAATGATTGAAATCTAAGTGTGCTATGTCCTGTGCTTAAGTAAAGCTGCATTCGACAGTCCGGTACGACATAAACTATTAGATGATATGGCTGAATTTGGTATCCCTGCAAAGCTGATACGACTTTGCGGGACGACACTGCATGACACGAAGTCTTAAGTGAAAATACATGTTGCTCGCTTATGCCGATGATATAGATATCATTGGCCGAGGACTGCGGGATGTTACTGCAGCCTTTTCGAGCATTGATAAACAGTCGGCAGAAGTGGGTCTGGTGATTAATGAGGACAAAACCAAGTTATTTGTTTCAACGAACAAAGAGTTTTATCTTTTGGGACGCTGCGTAAACGTTGACAACAATAACTTAGAAATGGAACATGATTTAGTCTACCTCGGTTTAGCCATAAACAAAAATAATAATGTCAACATGGAAAACAAAAGATGAAACCGTTAACGTTAGCCTTTTAATGTTGAAGCCTTTCCTCGACAAACGAAGATCCAACTCTACCAGACTCTGCTCCTACCTGTCATGCTTTACAGCGCAGAATCCTGGATAATGACGCAGGCGGATCAATCTATTCTGGGAGTTTTCGAGGGAAAAATACTTCGTCCCATTATCGTTAAAGGCGAGTACCGTCGTCGAATGAATCATGAGCAGTATGAGCTGTACAACGACATCGACGTAGATCTGCGCGTTCAAATATACCGTAAATGCTCCGTCTCGAAAGGTCTTCGCCAATACACTCGGTGGTCGGCGCGAAGGGAGCGACCAAAACTTCGATTGATGGACCAGGTGAAAGAGTTGAAAGACTTTTTTTCGTGGAACTACTGATAGATAAATTTCTGCTGTTGCTGCCATTAGAGAAAAAAAAGAAGAAGTTTTTATCTTTATGAAAACACTTTTACTTACATTTCGTTTTAAGAGTAATAGTTGACTAATTAAGTCGTTGGCAATATAACTTAAATACCGATATGTTTTTAAAATTTTGTATCTGTATTTTAAATTTAAATGTCACATATTGGTAAAATGGTGAATTTCTAATTTCAGAGCGTAAGAGACTATTGGTGACATTTTTGTGCCATATTTGGCCATAAGAACCATATAACTTAAATATGGCATATGAAAGTGTGACACCAAACCCACCATGTTTGAAGCAATACTCTCAGATCAACACCTTCTACACAACAGAGAAAGATTGAGAGACAGAGAAAGTAACATTTTATTGCTTCAATTGTTGCCATGTTGAGATTTTTGTTGTTATAAATGGTATTTTCGCTTTGGAAATATCATATCTCCCAACCACATGGATGGAGCGTGAGAGAGAGAGATAGCACCTATACAATGTAGGCATCAAAAAATATGGATGATCGTTAAATATTGGCGTTTCAAAGTGCTATGGTTCCTTAATTGATAATGAAGAAAGTAATTCTAACTTAATTATGCAATGTTGGTCATGGGGGCGTATGCCGAAAAACGACAACATTATTATAGAATTGTCATCTTTCGACATTAATACGAAATAACAAAAATTGATAACGTGTGGTATCACAACATCTACTTTAGATTTAACATGGTGGCATTAAGTTCAGTATTTCGTATGAAAAGTTGCTGAATTTCATAAACACTATTTTCTTTGAAACTAATAAAATCATGAGCAATGTCAATTACTTCGACAGAAAAGAAGTCGCATTTGGCTACTGAGAAATGGCAAATATATGAAAATGCATTGGAAAAATTGTGAAATCAATAGTAAAAGTTGATTTTTTTAAGAGCTATAGGAAAATTAAAAAAAAAGCACATAAAATTCAGAAAAATGCATGAAATCTTTATTTGAATCGATAGAACGGTGCATATAATTTCATATTTGAAGATTATTTCATGGAAATGTTGACCGTGACTGCGCCTCAAATGGTCCATCCGCTTAGTTCAATTTTGGCATACTCTTTCCAACATTTCAGCCGGTATCTCATGAATAAATGCTTTAATGTTGTCTTTCAATGCGTCAATTCAAGCGGGAATGTGTGCATAGACATGAGCTTTAACATAGACCCACAAAAAATAGTCTAAATGCTTTAAATCGCACGATCTAGGCGGCCTATTGACCGGTCCCGAACGTGAAATAAAATGTTCATCGAACTCGCCTCTCAATAAGTCCATTGTTAAGCGTGTTGTGCGTTATGTGTTGAAACCACAAGTCATGCAAGTCAAGCTCTTGCATTTTGGGCAAAAAAAAGTTGGATATCATCTCACGGTAGCGCTCATCATTCACAGTTACGTTACGATTCGCATCATCTTTAAAGAAGTACAGTCCAATGATGCCACCAGCCCATAAACCGCACCAAACTGTGACATTTCTGGATGCATTAATAGCTCTTGCAATGCTTCTGGCTGATCTTCACTCCAAAATCGACAATTCTGCTTATTAACGTACCCATTGAGCCAAAAATGAGCTTCGTCGCTGAACACAATTTTTCGAAAAAAAAGCGCGAGATCAACTTTCTTAACAGAGCACGCATTTTGATAATAAAATTCAATAACTTGCAAGCGTGGTTCGTTTGTAAGACGATTCATGCTTAAATTATAGACCAAACAGTTTGAAAGTGAAACAAAACACGAAACGTTCGTCTGCTGTTTAAACTAGTGTTGCCAAAAAGATAATAGCCAAAAAATCACCCTTTATAACAATCTTTTCAACAAAGCACTGCTACTCAACAATTTTCGTGCAAACGAACTTAGTATCAATTTAAATAAAGTGGTCTGTTTATAAATTTGAGGAAATAGCAGAGGATGTATATAAAAATCGTTATATATTAAGAGCTGGTAATAACATTGCTTGTTGTATACTAAAGCGACAAAATGTGTCGCTTAGTTTTCTTGTTTTCTATTTTTGCATTTGAAAATATTTGCATATTTTCTTCTGTTTAAGACACAGATTTGAATATGTTTCCACATAAAAATCTTAACGTTTTTAAAAGTTTTCGTAAGAAAACGTAGAATTTTAATCCGCGGTATTTTCCAGGAAATATTATTTATTCGCCGTTTAGAGAGAATGTTGTAGAAGTACAAGTTGATATGTTAATGCTTATAGAACACGTGTAAATATACAAATACAACAATTGATTGAATTTATTTCGGAACTTATTCATTAAAAGAAAAATATTTTTCCTATGGGCAATGTCTTTAAAGCAACCGCTTAGAAGTTAGCTAGAGTTAGAAGGCGAAACGTTGAGTAACCTAATCAGCATGCTACCACCGATGCGTCTTAGGAAGTAGGTAACAGAAGTTACTGAAGCTCAACACAGGCTCTCTTAGCGGCTTTGGCAGCCCCAAGAAACTAGGATCGGGAGCGGTGGCCTTATAAGCTACTCACCTTAAACAAAATTTAACGACACCCGCAAACGATATAAGGAACATGATTTAAGGATATGCACCTGGAATGTCCGAACACAGAGATGGTGATGGTGCCTCCATCCAACTGGCGGATGTCCTCGACAAATACAAGGCTGACATCGCCGTCATACAGAAAATGAGATGGACGGGACAGGGATGCACACGACGAAAGAACTGTGACATCTTTTACAGCTGCCATGCAGAAAGACACGAATTTGGATGTGGTTTCATAGTCGGCAAGAGACTTCGACACCTGGTCTCGGGGTTTAACCCTGTAAGTGACCGAATAGCCACCATTCGCATCCGGGCGAAATATTTTTACATCACGCTAATTTGTGTACACGCCCCGACGGAAGATAAAGACGATGAGATTAAAGATACATTTTACGAGCGCCTAGAGGAAACATACGACCGCTGCCCTGGCCACGACATTAAAATTGTTCTGGGCGATTTTAATGCAAAAATAGGAAGGGAAGATGTTCTTGTTCCATCGATCGGTAAATTCAGCCTGCATACCGACACGTCAGACAACGGGTTTAGGCTGGTTAGCTTCGCAGCGGGAAGGAACATGGTAGTGAGTGGAACCAGATTCCAGCACAAAGATATCCACAAGGCAACTTGGCTATGTGATCCGTGGTGCTAATATTGGCTCGGATCATTACCTGGTTGCAGCCAAGGTGTGCACAAGATTGAGCAGAGCGAAAAACGCACGTAACCAAACACAAAGAAAGCTGGACATCGCGAAGCTGCAAACCCCAGAGATAGCTACTGCCTACTCCAACCAGCTCTCCCAACTTTTACGACACAACGCCTCTACTTCTGACGTTCCCGATACACAGTGGCAGCATATTGCGCATTTCATGGCAACCGCCGCAACAACCGTTCTAGGATATGAAAAGCGGCGCTCAGACGAATCCTGGTACGATAAAGAATGTCGCATAGCGCTGAGGAACAGGATGCTGCTTATAGGGCAACGCTACAGCCAATTGTAACCCGTACTGTTAGGGAACGGCATAAGGAGAAAGCAAAACAGGCGAGACAGCTATTTAGGCGAAACAAAAACGGGATCAGCCTTTTACCCATCGCATATAAGGTCCTGTCGAGTGTGCTATGTGAAAGACTAAAGCCAGTGTTATCCAACCTGATCGGGCCTTATCAGTGTGTCTTTAGACCTGGAAAATCAACAACTGACCAGATTTTCACACTTCGACAAATCCTGGAAAAGACCCAAGAGAAACAGATCGACACGTACTATCTTTTTGTCGACTATAAAGCTGCCTTCGACAGCCCGATACGGCAGAAATTACTTGGAGCCATGGCTGAGTTTGGTATTCCAGCGAAGCTGATACGTCTTTGCGGAATGACGCTGACTGACACGAAGTCTTCAGTGAAGATTGGCAAGGACCATACGGAGCCATTCTATACCAGACGAGGCCTAAAACAAGGCGACGGCCTATCGTGCGATCTCTTCAACATTGTGATGTAGATGATAATGAGAAAAGCGGCAGTAAACACGAGTGGCACTATATTCTGACATTGACGTGGTCAGACGCATTAAGGTGCAACGGTTGCGTTGGCTAGGTCATGTTGTACGCATGGACGAAAATGCTCCAGCTCGAAAAGTCTTCAACAAAGAACTCGACGGACGGCGCAGAAGAGAGCGACCAAAACTCCGTTGGAAAGACCAGGTTACTCAGAAACTTACAGAACTCGGTGTGACTAACTGGAGAAGAAGCGCAGAAGATCGAGGCGCTTATAATATTTTTCTACGTGCGGTATATAATCCACTCGGATTGCATAGAAGTACCAGCTAAGTAACTAAGTAAGTAAGTATTTCTACATTAACTAAGAGTTTCAAGTCTCATTTGTAGAGAATTGAAGTGCCTGTGGGCTTACTGGGCGTGTCAAAACTTCGAAATGTAACAGCATTGTATCAAATATTCTTTGTGTCAATTTTCACTGTATTGAATTATGCAAATCATATCTTATGTTGAGAAATAACAATGAATTTCTATCTGAAGTCAAAAATGTGTAAAGAGCGAAATACCTATATGGTTTGATAAAACATGAACAGTGATATGCATTTCGTCCCTATCGAAAGCTAAGTGGCAGCACAGCTCCAAAAATAGTTAGAT
>OZ035881.1:139155237-139302608 GCA_964034835.1 Muscina levida
GAATCAGCAAAAATGGATTTAACGGTCAACGAGGACAAAAATAAAGACTTCGACGAAAAAGAGTCCTCTCTATGGGGACGCACCTACAACGTTGAAATTATTGTATTAAGGTAGTAGAAGAGTTTACCTACCCCAGATCGTCCGTCAACATGAAAAAAAATGTCAGCCCAGAAATTAAGCGGAGAATAGTGCTCGCCAATAGATGTTTTTATGGAATTCGATTGCACTTTAGTTACACCACCTTATCTCGAGATACTTAGAAACAGCTATACCAGATGTTAATTTTACCCGTTCTGTTGTATGCCGCCGGATCGTGGGTGCTTACGACAATGGACATACAAAACTTAGGAATATTCGAGAGAAAAGTACTCCGAAAAATGTATGGACCTATCTGTGTCGACTGCGAGTTTCGCCATCGAATGAAACATGAGCTGTATGAGCTTTACCACGACATCGACGTAGCTAAAAGAGTCTGAATCGAACGACTACGATGGCTGGGACATGTTTCCAGAATTGATGGAGGACTGCGCAGAGCAGGGAGACCCAAGCTTCGTTGGTAGGACCAAGTGGTTGGGGACGTGCCACCATCTGGTAGGGCTAACAGCATGTGGAATTCTTTAAAACTTCAGGCCTCAAATTTATGAACCACGCTCGTTAGTTGTAATGGGCCACTTAAGTAAGTAAGTAAGTAAAACCACGTTAATATGGCCGAATCAAATTGGATAACAGTGGCTTTAGTCTTTCATACAACACTGGATATAATACGCCTAGACTTTAATTATTGGCCATGTACTCTTTATCAGCTGATGGTCACCGGACTTGAAGAGCTCTGCCGGAAGTCCATCGTCACCGGATGTTTAATTACTGTACTTCAGTCACGGTGGCGACAAAAGGCATGATAACTTCACGTTTGCTACCTTCTGGAAATGCTTTCTCCACATATGCAGCACACTCTGCGTATTTGTAACCAGATTTCCACTCTTGTTCTTACAGGACAGCCCAGTACCATAACCTTTTCTGTTACCTTCTGAGACGAAACGATAGTCCAAAATTATTAAAAGGTATGACTGGTATACCAAAGAAGCGTATACGACTTTGGGGGAACGCTTGAATTTCTTTTTAATTTTTGTTTTTCGTTTGAAAAAAAAAAATTTTAATTAAAATTACCAGAGTTGTTTAATTATTTTTATAAACTATCTGTGTACAAATACGTTACCGAATTAAATAAATACATTTCAAATTTCATTACCCAGCTAAAATCATATAAAAATATGCAAAACGTCAGCAAGTGTTTCTTTAAAATCTAAACTGCTTAAGGAACCAAAATAAATGTCCAACAAGAAAATTGTATACCAGTCATTATAATGTTATATGACTTTAATACATTTAAGACATTTTCGATTGGAAAAAGCCAACATTCATTATTATTTTTATTGATCCAAGAGCAAATAACTTTTCTAATTGTTTCTCTAGATATTTGAAATGGATATATTGTTTCAGTGTGTAAAATCCTGTTCATCACACATATACATAAGCATATATGTTCTAAGTACAAAATAGACCTTCAGCCAACCGTTCAATTGCATTGTTACGGCCAGTGCAATTCATTTTGCAAAAGGCCTCTCAAACGCTGGCACATGGGCTAATGCAACACAAATAGGAACTCAAACATTGGATGCAAAGAATATTTGAGACGCACAGAAAGTAGTAGAGACATTATATTGATGTGGTTTGAAGACAATGCAAGCCCAGACTCTACTTTTAGTCATAACGAAAAAAAAACACAAAACCAAACAAAATGTTTGTCAGCTAGAGAGTGAGAGAGAGAGAGAGGGCGTGTGTGTCAATTCTTAAATGAGTGTCTAAATAAATTCACACAAACAACTAGGTTCACTTCCTGGTCACACATACATACAAACACACACATGTGTTATGTACATACAACTGACAATTTGGCCCGTAAGCCAAACAATCCAATTAAAATGAAATGCGGTCATAGTAACTAACACAATACCCGGACATTGTACACCACAAGTAACATCAATATTCACACATGTATAAGGAGACATACCTACACAGTTTGGCCACACTACATATGAGTGTGTCTGTACAATAGCCGAAAAATGGCCTATGTATTTTATATTGCATGAATAGACAGATATACAATGAATGCGTCGTCGTCCTGTGCTCATTTTGTAATGTTCACCTAATGCAAGTACTAATAAATGTTGCATACGAAATACATACATGCATATGGACGTCGTGAGGCTTTGTAGCAAATTTGCACATTGGGACGAGAAAGTTAAATTTGTCACAATTGGATTAACAGCTATTTCAAAGGTAACGCACAGTTTTGAATGTTATGTCTTAGAAGAAAATGTCATTGCTTATTTTGTGTCAAAATAAACAAAGGTTTTGCAAATCTAGCTAAACTCGACTCAACATTTATCGATGATATTGTCGACTGGAATTTCTGAGTTGTCAAGCAAATTGTGGGATGCGCTGAACACTTATACTTAAAACTTAAACTTAATTTCCCTTTACACCCCATGAATGAGGTATGGGATAGCTTCTCGCGTTGTTGTGAATTAACACGCTTTCTATTTTTAGATTCACAACTAACGGCACCTACTTGTTTATCGATGAATGCGAACGTCACAGTTTTAAGAAGCTCTTACTAAACATGCCGATTGACTCGACACTAATACTGCGAAGTTGCTGTCGACAACATTCGAGGGGAGCCGACAATGAAAGAACAATTTGTTGTTCCCTTCTTTTTAAGATGACTGGAGCCAGAAGTTGAACCTGTTATCTCCCGCATGGTTGTCGCGTGTTCTAACCACTATGCCACGGCCGGTCCCCGAACACTTATGGTCAAATAAAAAATTACTTACATGGAGAGAAGATAACTTAGAATGAAAGCTTTAAAATAAGGTTTATGCTCTGTGAACAATGTATACAGATAATTGTCGATTGAATAGTTTGCCAACAGAAATGTTCCATATAGGCTAACTAATTATAAAAATTGGGTACCACAATCATTAGGCATATTAATACTGCTGCATTTTTTACCCACTGTACATTAAACGCAAACTATAAAGTATATCCGTACGTCTATGTTGCCCATTGCTTTATATAGCATGGTAGCCAAAGATGCTTGCATTTCTCTTAGGCATTATATTTTGTCTATTACTAGGGCAGACAAGGTAACTATACTACACGCCTACTGCTCTAGCTTTATAACAATTACAACTCAGCCCTAAATTCCTCCTAATATTGGGATATTTCCTTTATTCAAATATCGACCTACCGGTGTTTGGTCGACTCATAACAGTGTCAGAGTATCTGTGTTTCGAGTGTGCCAGTTGGCGTATGAACGTGTGCACTTGCACAAGGACATGTGTGCGGCATTTGCATAATTTTGATTCAAGAATAATTGGCATTGCATAATTGCTACCAAACATCAGTTTAAGAATACCTACTTACAACGTGAAATTAAGATAATAAACACAATACACAATAAGTGGGTGGCCTTTCGTACTATTCCGGTTGCTATTATACCTAGCTAAAGAAAAAATTCAGGACAGAGGTACTAGGACTGGAAGTGCAACGACAATTTGACTCTCATTTACTTTGCTGATCCTGATATCGATGCTAATATTGAGTTTGATGTCAACTATTGTCTGTGTCTCCTTTGCAAACAAATGAGTTCACATATTAATTTCTCCTTTTATTCAACATTATAGATGTATGACAATTGCCCTAGAAGCTGCTTTTAAATTATTCGTTACCATGAATGGTTAACCTATTCGTAAAGGATTTCGTCCAAATGATCTTAACTTGTGGGTTGACTTTTTGATTTCAGCGACGATAATAAAAATGTACCTTAAATATAAAAATGTAGTGTTTCAAATAAAAATAATGTAATGGCATGTGTACGGTGAACTGATGCTGGACAACAGAAATTACACTAGGTTACTAGGTTACAACCGGGTTATTCAAAACCAACAAAAATAAGTAGCAACAAAAATATATTAGGGTACATTTACCACGAATGTCCAGGATGAGATTGCCTGTGTTCTAATAATTAAACTGACCAATTTCAAATATCTTGCATTTTTTCGTTTAAAGGCAGAAATATTATTTCACAAAAAAATATCATTTTGTATGAGAGGTACCAAAGAGTCGGCCTATATAGCTCACATTTATTCATTCAAACCAAAACCGGGTTTTAAAAAATACATACAAATATGAACACTATATTTGTATATCTATTGAACTCGCTTGACTATGTCGTAGTCGTTATACAGCTCATGGTATATTCGAAATATTTTTCATTACCCAGAATTCTGGGCAGTAGAGCAAGGATCAGTGTTGGATCTTTGTTCGTCGACAGAAGACATTGTTATTAAATCGTTTGCTTAGCATATATTAGCTATTGAACTCGCTATCAATACTCGTCTCTTGGGTTAAAGCCTGACATTAATATAAATTTAGTTAACGACGGAGTCAGAGTTCACGCAGGTTCCCAAACAAAGAAGTAGACTCTTTCGTCGCCAAATCGTGTTATTGAGCTGGAGCATGCACGGTGCCGGCTATTTGTTACCGGCCTTAAAAACATCTGCAGGTAGTCCATCGTTTTTCGAAGCGTAAGTTTTTTTAAACCATGCAATTGTCGTGCCAATCTCGTTTTAGATCGGTGGTGGACAATCAATTTGGAGATTTGGTCAGAGTAAGCATTGGCTATTTCTGTGGTATGCATTAATTAAAATTAAATGTTTGTGTCTGTCCATGTGTACCAAAAAAAAATATGGTAGAAGTAAGCTGCTGTAGCATATATGGTTTTAGAGCGTATACTGATATCTTTGAACAATAACTAATGTCATTCAATCGTATTCAAGCTAAATTTAGCACTTATGTAAAGTGTGAGTCCTTGTGGTGTAAAAATATCCAAAATGGTAACCAACAACGGCCAACTGTTAGAGATATATGGAGAACAGTCCCACCATCTCTAGTACCTCCCATACAAATGACCAATTTTTTTAAAAATTACATTTATTCAATAACTTCCAAAAAGGCAAATGGAGGATATTAAAATTTTGTCTGTTTAATTATCTTCCAATAGTAAACAAATACTGAGAAAAGCAAAGCATTTGCTACACTCCTTCTGGTACCTCCTATACAAGTGGCCGAATTCACCCTCATAGTTTTAAATACATTTTTTGATAGATACACTGTATTCGGTCATATTTTGTACAAGATATAAGCTTATTGAAATTTGACTTAGGAAGGAATATGGACTATATCGGACGACCTCTTCTGGTACATCTCATACAAAATAACCAGACTTTTTTAACCAACTAGATTTGATAGACCACATACAGCAAGAACTGTAGAAAATTTCAGTTATATGGGAGCAACGACATATAGTTGACCTAGAAAACTGAAATTAAAAGAATAAGTGGTATATGAGTTAAAAACTTAAGTTTAAATTTTCATTAAAATATTACTTCATTAAATCGAGTTATTAATTAAATCCCGCTAGCACTGCTGTTCACAACTAACGGCACTCACTTGTCCATCGATGAATGCGAACGTCACTGTTTGAGAAGATTTTACTAGACATGCCGATTGACTTGACTGCGAAGATGCTGACGACAACATCGAGGGGACCGGCAATGAAATAAAAATGTACTCTTTTTATTTTTTAGATGACTGGAGCCAGGAATTGAACCTGGGATCTCCTGCATGGTTGTCGCGTGTTCTAACCATGATGCCATGGCCGGTTCCGGTTGCCTTGTGAATATCTTTAAGTGGAAATCTAGATCCACTCTCTACCATATTTTTTGCCGATTCGAGGCCGGTCTGAAAACGTTATCTATGGTATCAGTGTGTAAACTGAATTTTCCGGCTGGTGAACCAAGCGAACCTTCCCTACCTATTTCAACATTAATAATCTCATCACGACGGTAGACGTGGCGTGTACACAAATCCGCATGATGTTAAAATATTTCCGCCTTGATGTGGGTAGTGACTATTCAGTCACTTGCAGGATTAAACCGCTAGACCAGATATCGAAGCCTCTTACCGACTATGAATCCAGATATAAATTCTGTTATTTCTGCATGGCAACTGCAAAATATGGCAGAGGTCTTTCGACGTGTGTATCAGTATCCTGTCCATCACATTTCCTGCGATATAAGAAAGGTATTTGTCAAGGACTACAAAGCTGCCTTCGACTCTCCGATAAGGAATAGGCTTTATGAGGCCATGTCTCAGTTTGGTATTCCTGCAAAGCTAATTCGACTTTGCAGATGTACCTTGGAAAACACCAAATCCTCGGTTAAGATTGGTAAGTAGCACACTGAACCATTCAACACAGAATGAGGTCTCAGGCAGGGTGATAGCCTGTCCTGTACACTATTTAATATAGTTATGGAGAAGGTGATGAGAAAGGCTGGTGTCAACATGTCTGGCACCATATTCCACAAGAGCCACATGCCACTAGCCTATGCCGATGATATAGATATCATTGGCCGAAATCTGCGGGATTTTTCTCATCACTAGAAAAGGAGTCAGCAAAAATGGGTTTAGCGGTCAACGAGGACAAAACAAAAATAATGATTTCGACGAACAAAGAGTCCTCTCGAAGGGGGACGCACTGTGAACGTTGACAATTATTGTTTTGAGGTAGTCGGCGAGTTTACCTATCTCGGATCTTCCGTCAACAAGAAAAATAATGTCACCAAAAAATTAAACGGACAATAGTGCTAGCCAATAGATGTTTCTACGGACTTCGGCAGCACTTTAGTAACACCACCTTACCTCGGAATACTAAGAAACAGCTATACCAGGTGCTTATCCTACCTGTTCTGTTGTATGCTGACGAATCATAGGTGCTTACTACAACGGACATACAAAACCTGGGAGTATTCGAGAGAAAAGTACTCCGAAAAATATATGGACCTATCTGTGTCGGAGGCGAGTTTCGCCATCGGATGAACCATGTGCTGTATGAGCTTTACCACGACATCTACGTAGCTAAAAGAGTCAGAATCCAACGACTTCGATGGCTGGGACATGTTGCCGAGAATGCGAAAAAGGTGTTTGAAGGCGAACCTGAAGAACGGCGCAGAGCAGGTAGACCCAGACTCCGTTGGAAGGACCAAGTGGTGGGCGACGTGCCATCATCTGGTAGGACTAACTGGAGAACACACGCAGAAGACCGAAGCGTGTGGAATTCTTTATTATTTCAGGATACAAATATATGAACTACGTTTCGTAAATTGCAATTGGCCACTTAAGTAAGTATGTAAGTAGTAAGTATTTGCCAAGAACATCCGCCATTTGGAGGACATCCGCCACTGTGCATTCCTGTCCCGTCTTTGGTATTACTTTTATGGCGGTAATGTCAGCACTCTATTTGTCGGGAACATTCGCAAATGGGATAGAAGCAAATTTGTTTAACAAGCGATATCCTGATGTCCAATGAAAGTTCTTCTTTGGAGGTACCCTACGGGAAAATGAACAATTCCAGTCATGGGACCGGTTCCCTGGGGTGCATGAACCGGCTTTAGTTCCGGAACTTTTGTATGTAGAGAACCGGTTCGTTTTGAGGTTGGCCACAAAAGTGTCAATTGGCCCATAACTGATACTTTGTGATGTGTCTTGAGCCGGTTCAACAGTACAAGCCCTACGACAGGTTCAGCAAAAACGACTCACCTAACTATGATATCTGTTTTTTGGTAATATGCCCCAAAATAAGACGGAAAAATTAAATGAAACTTTTTGATAAACTACTTAGTTGTCTAGGGTTAAAATATATACAAATATTTTTCTGACTTTTCTACTTATTTATAAACAGCGCCGTTGGAAACACAAGGCCGCAGAATACTACAGATCAGTCAAATTGACTTTTCTTTAACTCTTTAGAACCAGTTTGGTGACACATCACCTCTTCACCCGTCCTGAGATAGGTACAATCAGGTAAATTAACACCACCTTTAGGTATATAAATATTTTTTAATTATTTTTTTACTATAAAATGATTTAAATATTTTACATATGAACTGTCTGACATTTCAACTTCTTTTAATGTTAAAAGAGGTTTTTTCTATAGATGAATTGTGTTTATTAGAACAAACGTTTTGAAAAGTATTTTTTAATATCTAATTGTATTATCTGGCATGCTTTTATAGAAAGCTTGTTGTTCGGTGATATATTTTTTTGAACAGAACTTAATATTTGTATACCCTTCAGCGTTTTAATCGTCCGTCTATCTGTCGCAGCAAGAACAGCCATAGATACAATTTGGTATGCTAGTTGCCTTAGCGGACATTAAATTCCAAGTAGAGTAAGATCGGATAAAAACTACTCCCACCTCCGAGTAAAATTTTCTTTTTTGGGGGATTCTATTTGCCTGTCCCCCTGATTAGAGCCGCAGTTGAAGAGCTATCGATCTATAGTTTTGTATACAAGCTGATTTCCTCTAAAAGGAAGTTAAGTTCTAAATGAGTACGATCGGACAAAAACTACTCCCACCTCCGAGAAAAATTCTATTTTTTGGGATTGTCTGCCTGCCTGTCGCCGCAATTACATCAGTAGTTTAAGAGTCGATATCTCTAAAATTTCGTATACTTTGGTAAAATGAACACGATTAAATGAAAACTACTACCATTTCCGAGACAAACTCTTCTCTTTTGGGGGTTAAGAAATTCATTTAGCAATTCTTTGTTGATATAAACAAATACTGAGCTTATTTGACATTTCAGTAATAATAGAAAATTGTTGAGAAAAAAATAGATGTGATAACGTCCATCTCTTACACAAGCTCCATTTTTTCTGCGGTACAAAATTGAATAAAATATAGTTGTAGTGCTAAGACGTAGTTCACAATTTTTTTGGTTGCATTATCCATTTCTCCGAGAATTTCGAAAGTATAATAAACATTTTTTCTCAAGTTTTAAAAACAATTTTATCAATGTTTTTGTAATCTTGTAAACAAAAAAAAGTGAAAATAAATCAATAATGTTATCTTGCCATATGTACTCTTCAATATTTAATTGAATTTAATTTGTATTTACTTTAACTTCAACATCAAATCTTCAATTCCATAAAATTTGCTCTTTTGCCTTTAACAGTGACAAAATTAAGCTTAACATGTCCTTTTCAATTGTAAAAATACAAAGCACGCCTACATATTTTCAATGCCTTCCCCTACGTTGGTTAATCCATTTAATGCCAATTCAATAAATGAGTTTGATTTTCTTGTTGCCATTTTGCCTTATCCCCTTTTAATTGAAAACAAAGTACGTTGCTCGTATCAACAGTTGTGAAACTTTTCTGATATAGTCTTGCCTGGTTGGGTTTTCTAACCAAACCGGGAGTTTATTTGATTTCAAAAGAAAAGAATTAACGAAAAAACATACAACACATGAAACCAATGAAAGAATCCCATATACAAACATGTTTCCTTCAATACGTAAATCCCCTTAAGTTAAATTACTCTTAATTTGGCAAAGAAAAAAACAAAAAACACAAAATAAACCAAATCAAAAGAAAACAACAAAATTAAACTTTGGCGCAAGTATCACAAAAGTAGAAATTAGATTTTATTTTATCGAAATGTTTAATCGGTTTAGGGTGGCATTTGGAATACGCTATAGAGTTGGAGGCGGCAAGAAAGAAATGTGTTATATCTTTAAAATTTGAAGCTATTGTTTTTTTATATTAAGTTGGAGGATATCTAGTCGAGTTAATACAGAAATTCTATATAACGATTTCATTGTTCATTTCCGTAGTAAAAGAAAATCGCGAGAAACTATCCCATACTTCATTCATGGGGTGTAAAGGGAAATTAAGTAAGTTGAGTAAGGGAAATTTCCGAACACAATAATTAGATTGTATCGTTGCCAATTTTAAATTTTGTTTGATTTTATTTTATCCTAGAAATTTGCCGGAAATCGTCTATGACAACCGGTCACCTACATCTCGAAAAATAACAATATGAGTCGAAAAGCCGTTTAAATATGTATATCCACCAGATAGAACCTACCTGATTACCCAGATACTGATTTCATACATTAGTTCGCGTTGTATTTTCATTATCTAGGATAATTGCCAAATGCGGTATATTTATTCCTAGCACTTCTGTGAAATACCGACTTTAACGTTGCAAGTAGATTAAATACCTCAACATGACGCCCTCTCTAAGGTGGCGCAACAAAAGATAAACAGCACCTAACTTTGTGTTGATTTTTAACACATGCACATACGTAAACTTACATTTCATACAGAATGTAGTTTATTAATGTTTGCTGTACTGTATACTTTTTAAACTCTGATACAAATATTGCCGTTGGTGTTAATACAAACACTTGGCAGCTTGATGTGTATTGCGACTTACGAGTACATACGAGCGTCGGAGTAGTTAAGAGTATACCAGTTTGATTGTGAGTATGAGTATGTCTACGTATGTCTACGGCTAAGTATGCCTTTGCCTTTGAGTTTAAGCTAAAACAAAAAAAGTTGCATGACCTAAAGAAGTGAACAACTTGATGTTGCCACAGCCCTGGCACAATATTAGAATGGTTACTCATCTTAACAAATTTTAACAGTTTTCGATGATATAAAGGGGATATAAAGAACTTTCACACATTAATTAAAAGTCGATTTTTATTTGCAAATCTTGTTAAAGTGCTTGCATCGGCAAATGGTTCACGAAAAATAGAAAATATTTGTAATCGTAATAGTGTTTGTTTAGTGCAGTATTTTTTTGCCGTACTGCAAATGCTGTAAGGTAGATCTTTTTTCTGCTGTTGTGAGTGAATTATAATTATAATGATACGAGATGTATCGGACAAGTTACAGTTATAGCAGCTGCCGATGTAAACGAAGAATTCCATCGTTGGAAGATGGAACTTGTTTAACCGTGAGACTTTGTCTAACTTCTGAGGTTGATGATAATAAAATATTCATATTTAATATAGCAAAGCCTTTTAAGTATTTAATTCTAAAGCTCAAGCTAATGAACTATTAACTTAGGCATTCCATAGCCTCGCGAGGCCGACAATAAACTTTTTTCACATAGACACGAAGGACAATGCTCACGTAATTAAAAGTTTTGTTTGATTCAAAACCTTTCTTGAGAGTTATGAAAGAAATATCACACATGCTTGTTAGGCACACGCATGTTTCGCATTCAATACAAAAACGGAAACAGATACCGACGGAGCAACAATGTGCAGTCCTACATGAGAGCACGATCGTTGGGCAAACACAACATTTTCATCATATACAATTTTACAGCGGCTGCTGTTGGGGATGTACAGTGAATCTTGCATCTCAAGCCGACTCACCATCTCCTTCGTGGACGGCACCTGGGTAACGTTGTTCGTGATATTTATTTTCATGAATAGCGACAGATATTGACCGTCGAACCCTGATGGTTGGATTAGCCACCCGCCTTCAGGTCCTTTACTGGCTATCAAAACACGAAAAATTAACAACCGGAACCCCCAAATGTTGAAGACCCCCGCAAACGTATTAAAGACAATGATTTAAGAATATGCACCTGAAACGTCCGGACTGCCTATAGAGAAGGTGCCACTATACGACTGGTTTTAATATAAGGCTGACATCACCGCCATCCAGGAGATGAGATGGACAGGACAAGGATGCTCGCGACGTAAAAATTGCGACATCTATTACAGCTGTCGTCTAAAAAAGCACGAAATTGAATGTGGATTTGTAGTTGGCGAGAGACTCAGACATTTTGCCTCGCGGTTCAATCCTGTTAGTGATCGAATAGTCACAATCCGCATCAAGGCGTAATATTTTTACATCACGCTGCGCCTAGAGGAAACATACGACCGCTGCCCTTGGCACGACATTAAAATCGTTATGAGAGATTTTAATGCAAAAATAGAAAGGGAAGATCTTCTTGTTTCATCGATCGATAAATTCAGACTGCATACCGACACGTCAGACAACGGGTTTAGGCTGGTTAGCTTCGCAGCGGGAAGGAACATGGTAGTTGACTATCTCTAGATCAAAACACCAAAAATTAAATTGAAAATGTGGGAATTGATGGCAGGGATGCATCTAGTACATAGATCGGCAAAATCACTGCACGGTGCTTTTGCTGTCCCACATAGTGCATACAAATTAAAAGAGAGTAAACAAAATCATTTACATACTAAATTTACGTTAAAGTGTATCCAAATGATACATCAAATTCGGCTTACGATCAGAAAAGTGTTTTTTATTGTTTGATATTTTTGTTCAAATTCAGTGTGTCACGCACTAGGATGACGCATTTCGAACTCCATGACGAGTTCATCTTCAGACCCCTTTGTCATTTACTCTCGCTCTAGGAGTCGATCGTGATGGTTCTTCTATTGCACAATGCTTTGTTGCTTACCGTACACTCAAAAAATAAAATTTAATGACTAGTGGGAGAATGATTTGTTGTTGTTAAATATAATATTTGAAACTTTCCTTTTTCTATTCAAAATTGATCGTATTGCAAATCCATATTTTGTTTTCTCTTATTCAATCTTTGAAAGAAAAAACGCCCAGTAGTGGGTATCTAAATCGATTTCAACATTGTTCGTAGTGCATAGAGAGAAGGAGAGTTTTATCTCACATATACTTTGACAAAATATAGTGGTATTTGTGTGGCGGTCACTGATCTAGTGTCATGGATGTGTTTCGAGCATTACCTGGTTGCAGCCAAGGTACGCATAAGATTAATCAGAGCGAAAAACTAACGTTACCAAACACAAAGAAAGCTGGACATTGGGAAGCTGCAAACCCTAGAGATAGCCACTGCCTACTCCAACCACCACTCCCAACTACTACAACATAACGCCTCTACTTCTGACGTTCCCGATACACAGTGGCAGCATATTGCTCATTCCATGGCAACCGCCGCAAAAGACGGTGCTAAGATATGAAAAACGGCGCATAGACGAATCCTGGTACGATGAAGAATGTCGCATAGCGTCTGAGGAACAGGATGCTGCTTATAGGGCAACGCTACATCCAATTGTAACCCGCGCCGTTAGGAAACGGCACAAGGAGAGAGTAAAATAGGCGAGACAGCTTTTTAAGCGAAAAAAACGTAAGATGGAGGAACGGGAGAACGAGGATATAAAGTAATACATGGATAGAGATTAGGCCCAAAAATTTTACCAGAAAGTAAAAGCAAAAGGCTACCTGTAAAAGGCTCCCTTCCTACAGGGACAAGGATGGAAATCTGGTTTCAGATACGTAGAGTGTGCTGCATATATGGAGAGAACACTTCCAGCAACACGCCAATTTTCGACGACGGCTTAGATTGCCAACCACCAAGGCAAGCCGGGGTAAGAAGAGCATAATCTGGCAGATCTCTCAAAAACCTTATCAGTGTGGCTTTAGACCTGGTATATAAACAACTGACCAGATATTAACACTTCGGCAAATCATGGAAAAAACCCAAGAGAAACAGATTGACATGTACCAATGCATTCAACAGCCCAATACGGCAAAAAATACTCGAAGCCATGGCTGAGTTTGGTATTCCAGAGAAGATGATACGCCTTTACGGAATGACGCTGACTGATGCGAAGCCTTCAGTGAAGATTGGCAAGGACCTTACGGAGCCATTCTATACCAGACGAGGCCTAAAACAAGGCGACGGCTTATCGTGTAACCTCTTGAACATAGTGATGGATGCTGCATGGAAGCTACAGTAACCACGAGTGGACCGATATTTAACAATAGCCACATGCTATTAACGTACGCTGATGACGTAAACATCTTACTTACTTAATTTCCCTTAGCACCCCATGAATGAGGTATGAAATAACTTCTCGCGTTGTTGTAGGTCACTGTTTGAGAAGCTTTTACTAGACATGCCGATTAACTCGACACTTACAATGTGATGTGGCAACATCGAGGGGGCCGGCAATGAAAGAAAAATGTAGGTGACTGGAGACGGGAATCAAACCCGTGATCTCCCACATGGTAGTCGCGTATTCTAACCACTATGCCACGGCCAGTCCGGACGACGTAGACATCATCAGTAAAAAACTGCGGGATGTGACTGCAGTCTTCTCAGGTATACAAAAGGAATCAGCGAAAATGGTTCTAATGGTGGACGAGGACAAAACGAACAAAGAATAAACTAGTTTGGAAACTTTGTGAACTTTGATAGCTATAATTTTGAGGTGGTAGACAATTGTATCTACCTAGTCCCCGCCATCGACAAAACAAATAGTTTCAGCCTTGAAATCCGGAAACGAGTCCTGATTGCTAATAACTGCCACTACGGACTAAGAAATCGATTAAATGACAGAGCCCTCTCTCGACGAACAAAAATCCAGCTATACCAGATACCTATCTTAATGTATGGTTCAGAATCCTGGGTTATGGCACAAGCGGATGAATTGGTTCTGGCAGTATTCGAAAAAAAATACTCCGTAAAATATATGGGTCCCAAATCGAGCAAAACTCCGTTGGAAAGATCAGGTTACTAAGAACCTTGCAGAACTTGGTGTGACTAACTGGACAAGAAGAAGAAGTGACTAACTGGAGTAATTTCGCAGCGTAGACGCTACTTGTGCAATCGCACACAAGCTTACCATATTGTTGTGTGCGTGCATTCGGTTATGCCTACCACTGGTTTATGCTATTGTAAAGTTTAAATTAAGAATATTTTCTAATTTGTTAGAACAGATAATTAAGTCTCATAATTTGATGACATCAATTGTTGTCTAAATGAGTATCTTTCCGTGTTTAGATACTCATTTATGTCATAAAATTACTGCTTATTATATACATTTACATATGTATTCGTTTCCCAACGACGTATATTATATATTATCCATAATATTGGGAAACTTCTATCAAAAATCTGCAAAATATTCCATAAAAGCCAACTGTATGAGTATTTCCTGCATGACACTAAATGGATCTTTTGTTTTCATTTCATGCCATGTTCATACATACATACATATGTATGTATGAAATCACATATACATTTTCTGTCATGCATGCATGATTAACTTGATTGTGTTTAACTTATGCTTATGTGCTGCATCACACTCATACAATTGTTAAAAACTGCAAACATAACAACAATGTTAGGAACAATCCTCTTTTGATGACATTGCCAAATTATGTGGATTTTCTAGTGTGTTGTTTTCCTAAACTATCAACAACAACTATGAAAACAAAAGCAAATTTGTAGCAATAACAACAAAATTGGCAAATATTTCCACACCACATACAAACTGACATATGGTGTGTGCGCACACACTCACAAACACTTTGTTATATGTAGCCTCAATTGTAGTCAGTGACGGAATGAGGGAGTTTTTTTGATGATTCAAATTTGAAATAATTGGGATTGAGAAATTATCGTTAGATATAATTACCTAACCAGTGCATAAATTCGGAATTGAAGAACAAAAGAAAATGCATCAAAGGAGAAGGAAAAAAATTTTAATTTTTGGGGCATTTTTTTCTCATAAAACCTGTATCCACAATTATTTTCTTATGCCTATACTTTAAGTACCGAAATTGCATACATATCGGAGCAAGCTCAAATCATCATACGGTATAGGTATGAAGCTTCCTCTCCAGTTCGTCACACCAAGTTCTGTAAGGTTCTCAGTGAACTGGTCTTTCCAACGTAGTTTTAGTCGCCCTCTTCTGTGCCGTCCAGCGAGTTCATTGTCGAAGACTTTTCGAGCTGGAGCATTTTCATCCATGCGTACAACATGACCTAGCCAACGCAACCGCGGCACCTTCATGCGTCTGACCACGACAATGTCAGTGTACAGCTCGAACAGCTCATAATTCATTTGATGTCGATATTCTCCGTTAACAATGATGGGCCCATATATTTTACGGAGTATTTTTCTCTCGAATAGTGCCAGAACCGATTTATCTGCTTGTGTCATAACCCAGGATTCTGAACCATACATCAAGACAAGTAGAACTAGTATCTGGTATAGATGGATTTTTGTTTGTCGAGAGAGGGCTCTGTCATTGAATCGCTTGCTTAGTCCGTAGTAGCATTTATTTGCAAGCAGGATTCTTCTCCGAATTTCGAGGCTGACGTTGTATGTTTTGTTAATGGCGGAGCGTGGGTAGATAAAATTATCTACCACCTCGAAATTATAGTTGTTTCCCAAACGAGTAGATTCTTTGTTCATTGAAACTAATAAATTCGTTTCGTCTTCACCATTAGAAGCATTTACGCTGATTCCTTTTATATACTTGAGAAGGCTGCAGTCACATCCCGCAGATTTCGACCGATGATGTCTACGTCATCAGCGTACGCGAGTAGCATGTGGCTTTTGTTGAATATAGTGCCACTCGTGTTTACTGCAGTTTTCCTCATCTACACCACTATGTTGAAGACGCCACACGGTAGGCCGCCGTCTTGTTCTAGGCCCCGTCGGGCTTAGAATGGCCCCATTATATCCTTGTCAATCTTCACTAAAGACTTCGTGTCAGTCAGCGTCATTCCGCGAAAGCGTATCAGCTTCGCTGGAATACCAAACTCAGCCATGGCTTTGAGTAATTTCTGCCGTATCGGTATGTCGAAGGCAGCTTTGGGTCTTTTCCAGCATTTTCCGAAGTGCGAATATCTGGTCAGTTGTTGATTTACCAGGTTTAAAGCTACACTTATAAGGGCCGATCAGGTTGGATAACACTGGCTTTAGTCTTTCACACGGCACACTCGGTAGGACCTTATACCCCGCGGTAGTTGGAGCACACACTTGGATGACCATATTTCATAACATGACATAATACACTTAGATTCCAAATATCGGGCATGCACTTCTTAAGCCAAACCGTGCATAGGAGCTGGTGCACGCTCGTTATTACCTAGGTGGGTTAAAGCCTGATCCCGTGGTAGTTTGTGCACGCACTTGGATAACATTTTTTTAGCACAGGACATAACAAGCATGAATTTCAATCATCAGACATGCACTCATTAAGGCAACCAGTGCAGAGGAGGTGATGCATGCTCGTTATCAGCTCCTTGCCACCGGACTTGAAGAGCTCTTCCAGAAGTCCGTCGGCACCGGCTGCCTATTTTTTTTTCAACCGCGATATTGCTTTTTTTACCTTGGCTTGACTTGATGGTGGTCAATCTAACCCGTCGTCGACAACTGGCGTAATACCTTCACGTGCACTGCCTTCTGGAACCAGAAGTTGCTGGAAGTGTTCTCTCTATATATGTAGCTTACTCTGCGTATCTGTAACCAGCTTCTCATCCTAGTCCTTACAGGAGGGGAGCCCATTACGCTAGGCTTTGGTTTTTTCTTTCTGGTAAAATTTTCGGGCCTTACCTCTATCCCTTTATTGCTCCATATCCCCGTTCTACCGTTCCTTCATCAGCAGCATCCTGTTGCTCAGACGATATGCAACATTCTTTATAGTACCAGGAGTCGTCTGAGTGCCGTTTTTCATATCCTAGCACGGTTGTTGCGGCGGTCACCACAGTATGCGCAATATGGTGCCACTTTGTATCGGGAATGTCAGAAGTAGAGGCGTTGTGTCATAGTAGTTGGGAGAGCTGGTTGGAGTGGGCTGTGGATATCTCTGGGGTCTGCAGCTTTGCGATGTCCAGCTTGCTTCGTGTTTGGTAGCGCGCATTTCGCGATCTGTTCAATCTTGTGCGTATCTTGGCTGCAACCAGGTAATGATCCAAGCCAATATTAGCACCACGGATAACACGCATGTCCATGACACTAGATGCATGCCTGCCATGAATTAACACATGATAAATTTGATTTTTGTTGTTTTGTCGGTGGATAGCGAAGTTGCTTTGTGAATATCTTTGTGCTGGAATCTGGTACACTCACTCACTACCATGTTCCTTCCCGCTGCGAAGCTAACCAGCCTAAACCCGTTATCTGACGTATCAGTATGCAGGCTGAATTTACCGATCGATGAACCAAGAACATCCCTTCCTATTTTTTCATTAAAGTCTCCCAGAACAATTTTAATGTCATGACCAGGCCAGCGGTCGCATGATTTCTCTAGGCGCTTTAATCTCATCGTCTTCATCATCCGTCGGGGCATGATCAGCGTGATGTACAAATATATCGAGTTGATACGGATTGCGGCTTTTTGATCACTAACAGGATTGAATCGCGAGACAAGACATCTGAGTATCACGCCAGCTACAAATCCACATTCAAGTTCGTGCTTTTCGGCAAAGCCAGCTGTAATAGATGTCGCAATTTTTACATCGCGAGCATCCTTGTCCTGTCAATCTCATCCCATGGATGGCGGTGATGTCAGCCTTATAGTTTTTGGGGACATCCGCCAGTCGGATAGTGGCAGCTTCTTTATAGAGAGTCCGGACGTTTAAGGTGCATATCCATAAATCATGGTCCTTATTACGTTTGCGGGGGTCGTCAGCATTAGGGTGGTCCCGTTTATTATTTTTTTCTTTCTCGTATTTTCATAGCCAGTAAAGGACCTGAAGGTGGGTTGCTAGTCCAACCATCAGGGTTTGTCGCTCACTATCAGCCGCTATTCACGAAAGAGGTTGTGAGTCGGCTTGAGATGCAAGATTCACTTTATATCCCCAAGAACCGTACAAACCCCAAAAAGTGGGAGTTTTTATGAAAGGTGGGAGTAGTTTTTAATCGATCGTGCTCATCTTAGAATGAGGTTATTACCTAACAAGTTTTTGTTTAATTGCTTTATCAGTGGCTTTAGGTGTCGCACCGTCGAAAATTCAACACTCAACATTCTTACTTAAAATCTATGATTTAACTTTTTTAGGATTAATATCCCAGCAAATAACACTCAGAATTCCTATCGTCTTCAATTTCAGTTTAGTTTAGGCCCTCTTAGTAAAATGTCATATAAATTCCTTCCCTGCCGTTTACTTGATTTTAAATATTTTACAATGGCGCTTGACAAAGCTTTTCACAGATGTTTTACTATTGTTGTCGCTGATGCTTTTAATGTGAAATGAAACATCAATGTAGTTACATATTTAACTAGCATTTTAATGAAAAACAAATATACACCATAATGAATGCCCGTTTACAGCCCAGACAATGGGGTGGTATATGGAAAATGTTGTACACATTCAATTACATATTTTAGAGTTATATTAAAAATTGAGTTTTGTTGCGTCTAATAAAGAACATAGAAATCATCAAATATTCCAAAAGACATATATGTTGTAGACAGTAGTGATGACGTCTTCAAGATACTAGATATAAAGTTAGAATGGTCCATCTTTGTACAAGTAGAAAGAGCTAAAATGGTTCTTTATAGTTTTATTAAAGTTATTTACCAAAGCATTTGAGAATTAGAAATTTTACTCGAGTTCCTTAAAAGCGCAACTCAATTAAATTTCAAAAACGTTCAGTTTAAATTCGGAATTTCTATATTGTCGGTTTGCAGGTTTACATATTAAGACGACGATATGTAAAACACAAATCCCAAATTTAGACTCAGAATTGCTGTTGAATTTCTGGTGCTATTATATGCATTCGATATTCAAAAGGCTGTACTACATTAACAAAGTAAGATTTTTTTCTGGTCGCTAAGTTAACTCTCATGATAGTATTCAAAGATTTTATTAAGTTTTAAGGTTATATTATTTTCATTTCAAAAAGAACATCACGATTTAATCTAAAACTACTGAGATATTAAGGACGACAAATTCACTCACTCATCCCCACCAGCCCTAATTCGCGAGCTTTATACAAAGCATATTTTTTTTGTGCACAAAACATTTGCTAAATGGTGCATAGCGTGTTAAGCGCAATGTCCACAGTATTATGAAAACCATACTATGTACCTAATTCTCTTTACCTTTTTACCTTGCACGCCGTATGCAAAATTACACTTGATTTTATTAAAATCCCGTAACTACAATTTCAAAAGCCATATTTATGTAATGTCCTGTAAAAACTGGATAAAACACAACTTTTGTGATATCATCGTGTTTTGTTATTGTTTAAAAAGGTGAAAAAGGTCAACAGCGAACGTTTTCATGTTGCTAACTCTTGCACAAATCCCCTAAAAGTACAATTTTAGTCTTTGTGCAACGAAAAGCTATAACAAATCCAAACCGCAGTGGTCATTCTCATGCGTCCTCCATGACTGAACATAACCATAAGGGTGTTCTGTAGTTAATGGAACTATGTAGTAGTAGTGGCAGTGGCAGCAGCACCAGCAGTGGTAGGTGTGCATAATCTGTATCTGTGTGTAACTGTGCGAGTTAGTTTGTTTAGGGGTTTCTACAGGTACACAAAAGATTTTTATGTGTTTGCATTGCAGGGAATGCCTTTTCAGGGTTTATTCGGGAGAAATTAACTTATTGATATTGTGCAAATTTACTTTGTGTTTGCGGTTGTACTCCCATCGCTATAACCATGCCCAATTGTTACTCGACATCGTACATTCATAACAGATGGGTTCATTCAAAGTTTCTACACATTTTTTAATTTGGAAGGCTCCTCGCCCTCTAATCAGATTAAGGAAATTATACGTTCTTTAAGGCACATTAACTGGAATGAAAATCGTATAAACTACAGATATATACCTCACAATATTTAGGTATTCATGACCACAGAAATATTCAACATGGTTATCTCCAGGTCAATTGACGAGGAATCAGATAGATCTCGAGGTAGTCGAGGGAAGGCACGCATCGAGTGTTCTGGACGGACGAGTGATCAGGGGTGCGAACACACAAGACAAAGCGTTGCGCAAAACGTACGTAATTAGGTACAACGAAAGATGGACATCAGTAAACTGCGGGCCACAGAGGTAGCGGACGCCTACTACAACCATCTAACTACAACCCCTGATAATATTACCTCGTAATCTAATCTATAGAAAGATTTGCGAAAAGCGTACTTCGGTACTCAAAGCCGTCTCAAGATGGTGTCTGGTACGATGATGAATGAAGCAATGCCATGAAAGAGACGGATGCTGCATACAGAGCGAAACTGCAGCTAATGGCAACGCGAGCTGTTCGTGGACAGCACAGGGAGAAGAGACGAGAGGCAGAGACTCGTCTTTATAGACAAATAGTTACTCCGAAGTACCAGAGAGTTAAGGCGATAATGTGTGGAACAGGGTTGCCCTCCTGCAAAGACAACGATGGTCCGCTAGTGACGGACCCTGGTAAATCTACGACAGATCAAATACTCACTTTACGACAAATTCTGAAAAAAACTCATGAAAAGCAGATCGACACCTACCACATCTTTGTCGACTACAAAGCTGCCTTCGACTCTCCCATATACAAGGCCATGCTTGAGTTTGGTATGCCTGCAAAACTAATTCGACTTTGCAGATGTAGCTTGGAAAATATCGAATCCTCTATTAAGATTGGTAAGGCTCACTCTGAACCATTCAACACTGAAAGAGGTCGCAGGCAGGGCGGTAGCTTGTTATCTACACAATTCAATATAGTTATGGAGAAGGTGATGTGAAAGGCTGGTGCCAACATGTTTGGCACCATATTCCACAAGAGCCACATGCCACTAGCCTATGCCTATGAAATATGCATCATTTGCCGAAATCTACGGGATGTTACTGCAATTTTCTCATTGCTAGAAAATGAGACAGCAAAAATGGGTTTAGCGATCAACGAGGATAAAACAAAAATAACGATTTTGTCGAACAAAGAGTCCTCTCGATGGAGACGAACCGTCATCGTTGGACATTTTTGTCTTGAGGTAGTAGATGAGTTTACCTAACTCGGATCTTCCGTCAGCAAGAAAAATAATGTCAGCCAAAAAATTTAACGGAGAATAGTGCTCGCCAATAGATGTTTTTACGGATTTCGGCAGCACTTTAGTAACACGGCCTTATCTCAGAATACTAAGAAACAGCTTTACCAGGTGTTAATTTTACTCATTCTCTTGTATGCCGCCGAATCGTGGGTGCTTACGACAATGGACATGCAAAACTTGGGAATATTCGAGAGAAAAGTACTCCGTGTCGACTGCAAGTTTCGCCATCGGATGAACCATGAGCTGTTTGAGCTTTATCACGACATCGACGTAGCAGAATCCAAAGGCTGGGACATGTTGCCTGAATGGATGTAAATGCAGAGCAAGGACCAAGTGGTTGACGACGTGCCACCTTCTGGTATGACTAACTGGAGAACGCACGCAGGAGACCGAAGTGTTCGTAAGTTGTAATGGACCACTTAAATAAGTCAGTAGTTTATTTGCAAAAGCCAAACCACAATGACGAGATATAACCCTGTTAAATATAGAAAAACAGCTTTAAATTCACCTTGAGCAATCAAATTCGTATGGCCATTAAATTGTTAATGCAGCTAACTTGATAAAACGAATGATGCAGACGTTCTTATTTTTGGGACTATTATGACGTGCAATTCTCAGAATTGAGTCCCAAAATCATGTGTTGTACTGTGTAAGTAAGTTAGTAAATATGGATTATACTTGATTATTCTGGCATTTCTGTATCATGAAGTAGAAATTGATTAGTGTTTTGTGAAATATTCTATATTTCATCTCAAAAGGAATGATTTCAATTGTTCCAGAAATATTCAAAGTATTTGTCTTAGATTTCTTTACATATAATATACTAGTGGGCCATAATTGACTAATATTACAAAATTAACTTAATATAATACACAAATATCAATTAAAATTGGCTCACAGTTATGAAAGCTGTGCATATGCCACTTTAAAACATACTTTGGCAACGTTTCCTTAACTCGATAAGAATATGTTTGGCTTGCTTTCTTAATAGGATAATTGTAAGCGTTGATCTTATGCCCTCGGTAAACAATTCGTTACCCCAAGTAACTCCCAAACCAGCTCAATCAACAACGTTTTACTGAGTGGAATGTTATATTTCACTATGACCATCCGCCCACTAATTGAACTTTTGTAATTGTTGCGCATAGTATTATCTATCTAATGTATTGCATCTCTCGAGGGCTAAAATACAAATACAATTTCCGCCGCAAATTTGTAATTGTTGTACCAAATACTATATGTGTATCAAATATTATCTTTTTATTGCTAAAATACAGTTTTGCATTCCCTCCACCCACTGATTAAAAATAAAAATTTGGTCAGAAAATGTCCCTCTAGGGTTACAATACAAATTGGCTACGTTAAATCCGATGATTAATCGAAAATTAGATTTTTTTTTTGCATATTCATATTTGTGTTGTCATATCATATCATATTGTATGTATGTATCATATTGTATATATCATAAAGTTTTGCCATAACCAATGTGCCTATAGGGTCCAAAACTAAAATTCGTCTGCATATTCATATTTGTGTTGTCGAGTACTATCTGGGTAACAAAATGTATCCCTTTAGCTCTAAAAGTTTTGCCACGGCCACTCCGCCCATTGGGCCAACAATTAAAATTTCGACTGCATATTATTATTCGTGTTGTCTAGTACTATGTGGGTATCAAATTGTATCTCTCTAGCCCTAAAAGAGTTTTGTCACGCCCAATATGCCTATTGGATCCAAAAATAAAATTTCGTCTGCATATTAATATTTTTGTTGTCAAGTACTATCAGGGTATCAACTTGCATCTCTTTAGATCTAAAAAAAGTTTATCCACTCCCAATACGCCAATTGGATCCAAAATTAAAAGTATTGCCACGCCTACTCCGCCCACTGATACAAAATAAAAATTTCGTCTGCATATTCATATTTGTGTAGTCGACTACTATCTGCGTATCAAATTGTATCTCTCTAGCTCTAAAAAAAAGTTTTGCCAAGCCCACTCCGCCCATTGGGTCAAAACTTAAAATTCGTCTTCATATTCATATTCGTGTTGTAGAGTACTATTTGGGTATCAAATTTTATCTCTCTAGCTCTAAAAAACAGTTTTGCCACGCCCACTCCGCCTATTGGGTAAAAAATAAAAATTTCGTCTGCATATTCATATTCGTGTTGTCGAGTACTATCTGTGTATCAAATTTTATCTCCCTAGCTCGAAAAAGAGTTTTGCCACGCCCACTCCGCCCATTGGGTCCAAAATTAAAATTTCGTCTGCATATTCTTATTCGTGTTGTCGAGTACTATCTGTGTATCAAATTTTATCTCCCTAGCCCGAAAAAAAGTTTTGCCACGCCCACTCCGCCCATGGGATCAAAAATTAAAAAAAATTATAGCCTACGGCAATTTCCATATAGTAAACTAACTGTCTTCCAATTTTTATTGAAATCGGTTCAGCCGTTTAGGCGTGATGGGCAACAAACATACAAACAAACAAATAAACAAACAAACAGACAGACATTCACATTTATAATATTAATAGGATATACAATACATATATTTTTAAATTTGTTATGACTTAGTCTTTAAACGAAATTACAAACAAAAATCGAAGGACAGAGTCAAGAAGATTGTTGGCGTTCTAATTTTATTACTTAGTAACCGCCTAACCCTTGGCACATTTTGCTCTCTCTAAGCAACAATATCACCATATCTCTCTGTACCGTTACATGTGATTCAGCTAAAGGTGTTTTATCCCACTTATCATTTCGACATCTTCAAATGTATATTTACTTTTTGGATTCCAGGAAATTTACTAATACTTCACCGCTTTCCCAGAATTTTGCAATCCCTTGTTCGAATGTGTGATTGTAGAAGAACGTGCGTGTGAAATGTAGTTTTTGCACAACATATGTTTACATTACATTTTTTTGTTTTAATTTTTAAACTAATTTAAAAAGTTATTTGGGTTAACAATGTTTTAATTAGTGTTGATGTAAAATTTATGCTATATTAAATATTCACATATTCATATATGAATACAACATACTATTACATTGCATACACACACACACACACTCGCCCATAAATGGAAATGACAATAACAACATCCGTGTTAGTGAACAATAGTGTATTTGTAATTATATCGTGCAATGTTTATGGAAGAAAAATTGAAATTAATACCCGTATGGGAGAAATGTATCTAATATTAATATATTGTATATGTTGTGTCCATTTCATAAAATTTGTATATCAATTAATTGAACATAAATTTTCCATAAGGAATATTTGATATGAGTAGTTTACAAAATGGCTGGTCATTAAATAGTTATATATATAATATATGCTAACGTTGTTTGTGTTATAATGTGATCGTCTATTTTCTCTATACCAACAATTTCAGAAAAACTACAACACTTTACAAAACTAAACAATAATTGTATATTATTAAAAATAGCTAAAATGTATTTGTTACGCTTATGAACATAAAAATTTATAAATTAAATATGTTGGGTATTTTTAACTCTTCATTTTGATTTCATTGCAACAATGTTATTTATATGATTGTAGAGAAATGTTTCCCACCCTGCATTGCATTAGACTTGTTGTAATTGCGTTTTTAGCCTGTATCTTCCACAATGTAAAACAATACTAATTAATGTCTGCAGCAACAATATGTTTGTAACGAATGAGAGAAAGGTGCCCTTCGTCATGTCATAAAAATATACAGCATCACATAAATGTCATTAAAATATCTCCGATATTCCATTTTATGTCTTCAAAATTAAGAGACAATGTTATCCAATATGGGTGAGAGAAGACGACGGACGAAGAAACAAAGAAACAAGATAAATGGTAATGCATCATATAAACTGATATAAGAATAACCACAAGGACGACATGAAACAACAACCTAATAAAATGGCATAACGAAGATAAACAACTGTGGAATACATCTCCTCTGGTTACAAATAAGGTCAATATTCATATTTAAAATAAGGCCAATAACACATTTGGTCATGTTGTTGCAACAAAATATACCGTTAACATCCTTTGACTTACGACTACACAGTGTGACAATGTACCCCCTGTATCTGTGTGCGTGTATTTGATTGGCTGAATGAGAGGGACTTGGCGTTGGTTTAAACCAAATATACGAGTATAAACGATTTTATGTTTATGGCACACGTTGTAAATGTAGATAATTGAGGGGATATGAAAGTGGTCCACAAAGAAAAAGGTAGCGGTGATGGCCGATATAAAACACGATGGCGCGTGGTAACATAAACATATTGTTTTATGTCTTTAACGGGTTAAAAGTCAACCCGAAACATGTTTTAAGTTTAAATTATTTTATTTTATTTTGTTTTGCATAGGCGAAAACAAAACGGCGACAAAATAACTTCGAAATAAAACATCTGAAAAGGGTTGAATTGCAACAAAATTTCAATCGGATTGTACGGCTGTTCACTTTAAAAATATATTTTATAAATTTACAACTAAAAGGCGACCCAAGTGTGTGTGTTCAGACTAAAGCAAATGTTAACGAACCTGACTTGAACGTGAATCCGCGACCGACCAGTTACCTGTTACGACTTTGCGGGATATCACTGACCAAGCCAGGCAGGTGGAATATCCTGAGTCTTCTCAAAATATTGGGACCCATCTTGGTTAAAAAAACATTGTCGTACGAACAATGACATGTATGAGCTATATAACGACATCGACGCAGTCAAGCGCGTCCAAATAGGCGAAATTCGCTAGCAGCATATGTTATATAAATCGTTAAAAATGCTCCGGCTTGAAAAGTCTTCGGCAATAAACTCGACCACAACTACTTTGGATAGACCAGGTGAAAGAGTTGTATCTAAACTTGGTGAGACAAACTATCTACGGAGCGCAAAATTCCGAAGCGTTTGGAATATTGTTGTACGTGCGGCGACTGTTAGTTGTTCGTGAGACTAAAAAGAATGAGAGCCTTAAATCTTTTTGTAAGTACCCTTGTCACTAATGTGCATAATTTGTTGAAAAAAGTGAATGATGGAAACTATTTACAAAGCATCTGTCATACACAGTAAGTAAAGAACATTGATTTTGAAGGCCCTCAAACACTGTATGAAGCCCTCAGTTACGAACATGAGTTGTCGATCAACTAATTGACGTCATAGGAATTTTAGGGGTGGTACATAGCATACACTGCAGATGTTTTGCCACATGTCTCTGTAGCACTATACCACTAAGTCTTCTAACGATTTCGTTATACAATGAACAGCCTTAGATGTCGAAAATTGGGCGTAGATTTGTGGGCTTGATGCCTCCCATGAAATCCTTTTTTATGAATCTACGAGCCAAATATGGCTGCAATCAAAACGATGGGCATGGCACATAAACTAGTAAACTTAGTCGGCCTATATATCGATGGTTCTGGCAGAATGGAGCAACATTTCACACCCCTACTATCTTATTAGGTCCATCTCGTAAAATTATTTGAGAGAAGAATGATCGATATTGCCCACAGCAACTTCCCAGTATAAGTGTCGAGATAATCGGCATGTCTAATAAAGCTTCTCAAACAGTGACGTTCGCATTTGTCGATAAACAAGTAGGTGACGATTGTTTTGAATCTAACATAAAAAGCGTGTAAAATCACAACAAGGCGAGAAGCATCCCATACCTCATTCTGGGAGTGTAAAGGGAATTTAAGTAAGTTTAAGTGATATTAACTGACCCAAATTTATCCCCTATAGCTTATGTTAGGTCAATTCTCCAAGCGCCCCTAACAAAGCTCACTTGGATCTATATATCGGTCTCGTTGTCATACCATATCAATAGCCGCACCAATTAATTCAGCTTTATTCGATAAACGTCGCTTTCAAGTCATTCCGTTGCCTCCGTTATGTTGTACATAAGTGTTCGATGACTTAACATTGTGTATCTTAAGTCACCAAAAGCAGAGCAGTGGCATAGAAGATGCTATGTGGTATTCTCTTCATATTCATCGGTGCAACTTGTACAAAAATCGTTGTAGGGAAGTTTCAACCTCTTTGGGTGTCTGTCCAGTTACCGGTTACAACATTGTTTTTACTGTGATGTTTCTAAGATGGTTTCTAGACAGGTTTAACGCAAATTATGCCCACTGTGTAGCCATGGTATGCCAAATCTGTTTGGTCTTGGCAACAAGTTTAAGTTTTTCTGTAATTAGCTGTTTCCCCCTTTTAAGTGGTGCAGTAATGCCACAGTAAACTTCGCTCAAATATCAGACGTATTAGAACAAAATACTTTGTTTGTTAAAAGTGGGTGATGCCACGCCCCTTTTTAGAAAAATTTTATATGGGCCAAATAAATGGACCGATTGCAATTATATTTTCTTTGTGTGATACTGTCCATAGGGCCTTTATTATAGGCTATATGAAAACATAGATAGACAGTGGGGTGTGGCACCGCCAAAAAAACCAAAATTTTGTATCGGTCATATCTCCGGAGCCATTAGAGGTATAAAGATGACATTTTCATACACATGTTGGTGGTACAAGGAAGATTGGGTTTCGCGGTGAAATGGGTGGTGCGACGTCCCTTTTAAAAAAAATCGTTATATCGAATAAATAAATGGACCTATTGCAATAAAATTTCCACTGAGTAGTACTATCTATTTGGCCTCTATCATAGGCTACATGAAATCATAATTAGACAAAGGGGCGTGGCTTCGCCCACACAAAACAAAACTTCAATCGGTCATATTTTACGAGCCATGTAAAACTGGTTGCCAGACCAAACGGCTAATGTGTTAATCGTTAAGTTCATTTAGTTGTGCGATACGAAAGTATATTTGAAATTCTTACTTTTAGGGAGGTGTTCGTTCTTTTGTAGTTTACCTGTACTGCTTAAATTCTTAAGAAGGTCGGGTGAAACAATGTGAGCCGGGAAAACTAGTATCCCATAATTAAGAATTTGTTTTGCGTCTATTTTAATACGGCGATAGTATTCTGGTAACTTAATTGATAGTTGTATATTCAACTTCTTCAAATTTGTACCCTTAAATTTTGATCCATCTGTGAAAATTAGGGTGGCATCTTCCCTAAAGTATAAGGTATAATCATTTTTGTTCCATTAGGTTCTGTCAAGGATATTTCTCATAAAGCCTAGATCAAAATGACCATAGTCGCTGCTGATTTCTTTGCCTCAATGTCTGGGGGTAACCAGTTTAGCATCGTGAACAGTGTATGGAGTAGTTCTAATAATGCGTTCATAATGCGTTCTAAGTTCAATTATTGATTAGCCTACTCCAGCGCCGGCACTAAACCTCCAATCCGTAAAATAAGATTGGCTTAATAAGGATTTCGTAAAACCTGTTCACGTTTGTTGGTATTAATTGCACTGTTGTGGTATTTTACATGAATTTTTTATCAACGTTAGAGTTAAGCCTACTGAGGTGATTGGTCACCCTGATTTGTTTATATCAGGGATTCTATGTTAACCCGCTATGTGCGGGTACTCAAATGAATGATATTTTCGACATGAATCTAATGGTTTATTTTTTACTCTGCGACTACAACAGTGTTATCCAGTTGAGGCCGATCGCCCCCTTGCCTTACTGCCCAATATGAGATCAAGGTATTTGGCATTATCAGGAAGAGTAAGTGCGACTGCATTTAGTCTGGGAATGGCAAATTGCTCCGCTTAACTCCCAACAAAAAATGGGCGGGATCGGATCAGTGGGCGTGGTAAAAAACTTGAAAATTTAAGAGGCGGTATAATATTTTGATTTGATCTTCCTGAATATTTCACAATATAGTAGAGATGTAAACAAATTTGGAAACAAGTTGCAAACAAGGCCCGAGGCGCCGCCCACGCACTTCAATATTTGACTATTATATGGTTGCGAGAAAAAATTACAATTCCTTAATCGAACATTGGGAAAAAAATATAGGATTTACTAAGTACCTCACCTTTGACCTCTTTGAGGCACCTGAACTAGTTGTCCAATCGTACAATAAATTTGTATTTTGTATTTTTTACATCACACTCCGCCCACTGATCGAAAATAAAAATTTGCTTTTGCCGTAGGGTACACTGCAGCGTTCCGCATGATCATCTCTATTAGGATGTTAAAGAGATCACATTGAGATACTATTAGCCTGCCTCTCTTTATAGAAAACAGCTGACCCGGGCAAACGTTGTTTTGCCTTCAAATTTTATTTTCACTGCAAGTCTGGTTCCGGTGCAAAAACACAAAAAAAAACTAAATATTGCTAACTAATATAGTGGGCCCGGCAATGCTTCGCTATTGCATTTTAACTTGTAATATATTTCACATTTAGGTCTACAAAGTACTTTGAAAACGGTACTACGATAATGATATGTTGAGTTTATTAACTTATATAACTAATTTCAAGCAACTCCTTAACATGAAAGTTAACAAATTAAGTGTTGTTGTTTTAAAATCTAAATATCATAGGCTCTATGACGATAGTAAAAAGTTCATCAGCAAAGTCATATCTTTTACAAGTAGGAACAGACATTCCGTTAAAGATCAAAATTCAATGTAGTAGCGGTAACAGTCTGTATACTAACTATCTCTTTGGGCGTAAAAAACACTTTTGACATGCCTATTGACCGAAAATGAAAATTTCGTATGAAGCTTCATGCCTTTAGCCATAAAAACCTCTTTTGCCATGTCTTCTTCTCACATGGATCACGAATATTCCCGAATACTATCTTTGTATTGAACTTGTATTACCATTCTTTAAGATAATTCGGTCATGAACGTTTGGCTTTACAAAGTGATGATCTCACGCGCTGTACAGCATTTTACGCCGTCGTGTTGGAACCATTTCTTCTTCAAATAATGTGCAATGACATGATAAATAAAAAAAAATCAATTGATCGTCCACATATGAATATAGGCCAAGATCTTTCCTCAGCATTTGCAGAGACCGAGTTGCTGAGTTCGGCGTCGGTTCGATAAATTCGAGTCCCCTGTAACGTCTACAGCGTCGATGGCTTCTATTAGCTGCTCAGATGGATGAGTATATGCACAATAAACTTAACAAAGGGCAAACAGAACGCGCATTTTGAAAATCAATGAAAGTCTATCACACTTGACACACCTCGCCTGAATGACGAATGGGTTGACCTAAAATGGCAACAAAAACGGTAAATGGGGTTTTGTTGGGGGTCAATTATACATTAATAATCCACATGAATCAAAATCCTAGCTGATCCTTTTTTTAAGATAAATGGATTTTTCGTTTATTTAGTCCGTTTTGCGCTTTTTTAGAAGTGACTTTCGTTGCCCCATGATTACGCCATCAAATCATAGAGATAATATATCGTGTTATATCTCATTGGAAGAGTACGGACTTCAGCTTTAAGACACTTCTATCAAAATTTAAGTTTTCTGCACTAAATTAAGCTTTCCCAGCGCGAGCTAGGAATTGATATTAGACACAAAGTTTATTGGTGAAATTTTCTAAAAATTCATCGTAGATTCCGATTTTGGTTAAAATTTTTGCAAATAAAAAAACTGGCCTACCTTACTGTTCATATCTCTAGGCGACCTGCAATATACTGTGGATTTTTGACAGTTATAACTGTTTATTTTAAAAGGGGTGTGGCACCGCCCACTTCCACCCTGGCTGTTATTAATACTGCTCAAAAAAAATATATACCAAATCTCATCTTCATACCTCTGATAGATCATGAGATATATCCCTTTTGATTTTCTTGATGTATGGGCGGCACCACGCCCCTTTATCCAATCACAACCTACTATAGCCTGGGACTATCAACAGGTCAACAGTACCACTTGGAAAATTTTTCGTATCAATCGGTCTATTGGAAAAGCCGTCAGAACGATTTTTGGAAAGGGGGCGTGGCACCGCCCACTTCCACCCTAACTGTAATTACTACTGCTCCAACAACATTTATATCAAATCTCATCTTAATACCTCTGGTAGTTCATGAGATATATCCCTTTTGATTTTCAAGTTGTATGGGCGGTACCACGCCCCTTTGTCCAATTGGACCGAATTGTAAATCTAAATCACACGGGGCACCACCCAAACGCATGCCAAAAAATGTATGCAAATCGGTCCAGCCGTTTAGGAGGAGTTCAGTCACAAAACACGTACAGTAGAATTTTATATATATAGATATAGATTAAAAAAATGGGCGTAAAAGTGGGCGTGGTCGAAAAAAGTACCCTATAAGTCATGCCATAGTCCCAGTTAAATGCTGTGAAAATTTCAGGAAGATCGGTCCAGAGGTTTGGTCTCCTATAAGGTACAAACAAACAAACAAATAAATAAACAAACACACATTCCATTTTATATATATAGAAAACGACTCTATTAGATATTTGCCTATCTTACCTGCAAGAGTAAGTAAGAGTCATGTCGTAAAGTCATATTGATTTAGCAGTGATACCAAGATACAAAGAATGTAAGTCGATGTGAATTTCTTGATTCTTCTCCAGGAATTTTTCTTATCTAATCAGTTGTGGTAAATCAATAATAACTTGATCTGAATTTCTTGAGTCTTCTCCAGGAATTTTCGTATCTGGTCGTTTGTAGCTTAACCAGATTTTAAGACACATTGCACTACACGTTGTACCAGTACACGATGGTCCCAACTGTCTAATTATATTGTACGAAATGTTATAATATGAGCTCGTTTAGAGAACTACAGAAGAGCTCTATTATAATAAGTCTTTTTTTTCACTTTTCTCATAAAAAAAAAACACTTGTACCTGCTTATCATGTCAAAACAACTTACTTACATTTTATATTGACGGCTACCATTACGTTAATTTATAACTGAGGTCGTTTTACAATTTGTGCGCATTTTTTAGTTTTATACCAATGAATGTATGTTGCCCTTAACAATCCTTTCTTGCCTTCGTGCAGTGAGCTCTACAGCATTTCTCAACGCTCTTATATGTTAATTTTTATGCTAAGTGCTTCTTTAGTGACACCGTGACTTTTATGGTCACAAAATGATAATACCGAAATGAAATTTATGTAAATACCCTTGATAGTAGCAAGCGTCCCTTCAAAGATATATTTAAATTATCATGTTTATTTTAAACCCTTTGTGGTATTTACCCTGAGCAAAAAAAAGGTTCTTGCAGGACACCCCCTATTACTCATTCTCTGTGTTTATGTGACTTTTCATTCCAGCTTTAATGTAAACATTAGACCATTTCATTTTACCAATTTTTTCGAAAAGTCATTGGGATAATATATTTTCCAATTCTACTTAAAAAAACAAAAATTTTGGTATATATAACTTGAAAATTGATCGACGTTTAGGGGTCGCGCAAAATCGTTTAAGGTTTTTGGCTGCAAAAAGGCATGTTTCAAAAATACTGATTTACTTATATGATTAAAAGTTGTGATACGCTTGACCGATTTTGATCAGAATAGACTTGTTTTAAAGGTAATAATATTTCACACATTTTCTGTGAAGACATCAAAACATTTCAGATAGTAGTTTGAGTTTAAGAACCCTTCAAACCTAAAAATTTTAAAATTTTAATCCAAAATTTACCTACTTTTGCCCATTAAAAAATTATTTTTTTTAGTTTAGGCTCTAATTTTTGTATATCTTTAAATACACAATTGACAAACACTTCCTAACGATACTTTTGATGTATAACATAATGAATAGAATTTTTAATTGTTGCTGAAATTTTAAGTATTTCGCTGGTGATGAGCTAAATGGATTAATTCAGATAAACATTTTTGTGGTCAAAATTTACATTCAAAACTTGTTTTAAGTGTCCTCTTGCAACACAAGCCCCATTAAACGACATTTTGTTGATAGAATCTTAAAAAAATACCGCAAATCAAATGAAATGATAGCAAATGTTGCACTCAAAACTTTTGTGTGGCATTTATGGTATATAAGTGACATCGCGTTCGGCTTTTTCTTTTCGACTCCACGCATACCGAAGGAACTTTAATTAAAATTACACGTGCATTAAAGCATCCTAGTGACCAAAATTGCGAAGAAAATGTTACAAAAATGATTTCAGAAAGTACTATGAAATTCTTCGATATTATTGGAGTAGGCAGCAGTTTTCTTGCTATCCACCCGTCAAATTGGCCCAAGAATGAGAATTGTAAACGGATAAAAAAAATTGTGAAAAACATCAGCGTTGTCAACGATTGCTATTGGGCTTATTAAAACTGTGAACAACACTTTGACGAAGGATAATAACCAGCAAAACTAATTAGTACAAGTCATCTAAAAACGCAATAAAACATGCAAAAAGAACACAAAAGGTGTTATCGTATCCAATTTGAAATAAATCTTCTTTTTAATTACCAAAATCGTTTTCCTTACTAAAAATATACATAGTAAACAGTTTTCGTTTAATTTTTATCACTATTGAATATTATTGCTGCTGCTGAACATATGTCATTTGCATGGTACTGCCATACATCAAAAGTATCGTTAGAAAGTGTATGTCAATTGTGCATTTAAAGATATACAAAAATTAGACCCAAAACTACAAAAAAAAATTTTTTAATGGGCAAAATTAGGTAAATTTTGAATTAAAATTTAAAAATTTTTAGGTTTGAAAGGTTATTAAACTCAAACTATTATCTAAAATGTTTTGATGTCTTCACAGAAAATGTGTGAAATATTATTACCTTTAAAATAAGTCTAATCTGATTAAAATCGGTCAAACGTATCAAAACTTTTAATCATATAAGTAAATCAGTATTTTTGAAACATGCCTTTTTGCAGCCAAAAACCTTCAACGATTTTGCGCGACCCCTAAACGTCGATCAATTTTCAAGTTTTATATACCAAAATTTTTGTTTTTTTAAGTAGAATTAGAAAATATATTATCCCAATGACTTTTCGAAAAAATTGGTAAAATGAAATGGTCTAGTAAACATCCATTAACTTACATTATCATTATTATTATTATTATCATGATTGTCATCCAATTACGAATATATTTTCGAAAAATTTGTTTGTACGAACTTCCAACAGCAAATTGTTTATTACCCTCCAACATCTATCGCATGCATATTTCAAGAGTTCTGCCAAGTCAAAACATTTTGCTTCGAGCGTTTCGGTTTACGTTTTCCCTGGGACATTCTGCTGGTACGGTCATAAATTTGCTTTATATTACTTTTGTACACCAATTTCATATATCATAGTATTTTGTTTGGTTATTATACTTACGATATACATTGCAAGTAAGCGTGTGTGAGTTTGTGTGAGTGTGTATCTGTATATGTGGGGACTGCTCACATGTCATTCTCTTGTAAAATGTAAATAAAAATTGTATTTTTTATTATATTTTTAATATATTTTATGGTTATGGCAAGAACTGACCACTACTTTGAGATATGTTTTACTTCACGTTACGTTTCTCTCACTCACGCACACTCGTTAGTCATAGTCGTTTTTTACTTTTTTGTTTTCCTTTAGTCATAGTGAGAAATTAATAAAAATTGTGTTCATATGAGGCATTTGCTATAATAAATTTGATGAAAACGGGAAGCAGGAAATTTGTTCAGGTGCCTGATATATGTAACCGATTATTTGCCATCATTATTTATCGCCACAATAGTGTGTGTGATTTATTTTCTGTAAAGGTTTATAAACGACGAAGTTATCATAGATGAAAATTATATTGGTTGGAAAATGGGAAATAGTGCAAAAAATGGCAAATTTATATAGAAGTTGCACATGTCTAAAGCTACAAACGATATGTTGCGCACTGTACTCGAAAACCTCGTTATCAGCTGAAATTTGAAAGTCCATTGAGTTTGGTATCCCACTGCTAGTATACGCTACTAGCATATCCTACCTGATTTGATCTAAAGCACAGAATCCTCAATGCATTTACTGCCCCACCCGTTCGATTAAACATCATTTTCATACTGACCACCACCATCACATTGACTTATATTTACACAGGGTCCTTGACATTGACGAGGACCATACACGGTTAGAGTTAGTAATCAATTGCACTTTCACATGATTGCTATAGTTTCAAAAATAAATTCCACTACTAAGGCCACTGCAATGTTGTTAAAATGTGTGCAGCAACAAATTGTGGTGATAAAAATTCGTTAGAACAAAAATACACTTAAATAGGTTTAAAATTTACATTCCTATGTATGAATTTTGCTTTGAATTCATCTAGTCTATCATCAGCAGCACTTAGGTTTATTGACAGGCAAACAAAACAAACAAAAAATCAAGCGGCGGTATAAAATATTGTTAACATGCAAAAACATGATAATGAAATTAAATGATACGAGTATTTTATAGTAGTGCTCAAACAGTATAAACGGCCATGCAGTGTATGAGTACTTTTTATTGTTAATAGATTTTTATGGGCTAATAAAAGTTAATTGCTAAAGAGCGATGAATATTGCAAGTTATAGCTTATCCGGTAATTTTTTCATGCAAAGTTGTATATGTACATTACATAGGTATGTAATATTTTAGTTATATACATAAATTCATGATGTTTTGCATGAATAAATTCTCAAAAAGGATTGAAGCTTTATGCAGTGATTTAAATGTAATTTTTTTACTTCCCTTTACTATTACTTAGTTGAGTGTGATTATGTAGGAATATTAGATTAGATATATTTTCCTGGTGTAATTTGTGGCTAGTGGCTAGTTTTTTTTAGAATATTACAGCAAAAAAATGATTGAATTATTTAGAAAACCATTTACTGCTTAAATTTTCTGTTTTAGTCTTGGGTTAGACTACAGTGTGCCAGTAAATGTAGCAACGGCTCTTTACTGCTGCGAAAACTGAAAAATCAGCTCCAAAAACGTAAATTAGTTATTAGACTTTGTTATTAGGCCAATCTAATTTTATGGATCTGCGATGTGGTGGCCGTCGCCGGAGAGGGCTAACCAACTTTACTTACTGATAGTAAAGTGGCCATTAGATTCCTGAAGAACGTGTAAACCACATCGAGAATTGTCCAAGTAAGTACATGGGGATATATATAGTAACCAATAACCCGCCTAAGTCTGCCATCATCATAAATTTGAGCGAAGTTCGCAGTGAAATTGGGGTTCCACATAGAAGGAGGAAACAACTATTTTCACGATTTTCCTTAAACTTGTCTATATTTCATCATAGGTAAAATAGGTTAAATAGGCTTATAGGTTAAAACTTCACTACAACGATTTTTGTAGGAGCTGCAACGATGAGGTAGAAGAGGACACGACACATGAGCATCTTTTATGCCACTACTCTGCTTTTCATATGAATAGTTTGGTCACCGGTAACTTATTGATAACACTTGTTCATCAGTTAAGGATTTGCGACAACGAAATGGCTTAAAATCGTAGTTGACCAAGTATAGCAGTATTAATTGGTGCGGCAATTGATATGGTATCACAACGGGACCTGTATTCAGAACCAAGTGAGATATGTTGAGGACGGTTGCCAAATTGACCTAACCTTTGCTATTGGGGATAAATCAGGGTCAGTGATTATCACTGTTTGCCGGAAAATTTCGCGAGCTGCACCTAATGAGTCATTGGATGTACTACATGTTGCGACATTCTGCCACAACCACTAATTTTTTAAGCCGGTGTTGTTTATTAGGGATATTTTTATTTGACATGTTCCCAGGCACGTTGGGTTTCAACTCTAACATTCATAATAAAGGAAGGGATCAAACCCACAAATCAGTCCACAAGAATTTTTCTTCATGAAAGACTGTTTATTGGATAGGAAAATCGTACAAAGTTTGAAGGCACTCACTGTCATAGTGCTGCAGATACATGTCGTATATATATATATACTATCTTTTCCGGCTCGCGTTGCTTCACCCGTACTAACAATGAATCCTCTTAAGAATTTATCAATACAGATGAAATGCAAAGGCTTCATAAGTCGAACAGACAGACATTTATGTGATTGTAGCTTTATCCCATTGGTATGAGTGATTGTACCGCTTTAATCCCTTTTCGAAGTTCGAATTTCAAGAGACACATTCTTATTGCACAACTAAAATGGAGAGGCACCCCCTCTAATTCTATGCCCATATACGATTATAGCTTTAGCTGTTTGATCTGGATGATGGTACCAGTTTTACCCCCTAATGTTCAAATTTCTAAAAACGTAATGGCTCTTGAGATATAACATATTACGATTTTCTAAAAGAGGCGTGGCATCGCCCACTTTCCACAAACAAAATATTTTGTCTTATACGACCGATAAACTTACCAAATCTCGACTTCGTACATAAAATGGTTTAAAAGATACAGAATACAAAATTCCAGTTGTACGGGGCGGTGCCACGTCCATTTTTCCCCCTTGCAATTTCCAAAGATCCCTTCTTGTGCGCCTACGTCATAAAAGGAACCTACATTTCAAATTTCACGGCTCCAGCTTTAGCCGTTTGGGCTGGGGAGTAATCAGTCAGTCACCCAAGCCTTTTATATATATAGACTAGTGGACCCGGCAATGCTTCGCTATTGCGTACTTGACGTATACTTATAATATGTTTGGCCTGCTTACTTAAAGGGCTAAGTTTAAGCGTCGATCTTGTACGCTCTGTAAACAATTTGCTACCCCAAGTTACTCCTTAACCTGATCAAACTAACAACATATCTCTAACCGAAAATTAAAAATCAGTCAGAACATTCATATCCATAGCGCTAAGTACTACCTGTATACAAATACAACCTTAGATCGGAAATAAAATGTTCGCCTTCATATTCCGGCTGACCGAAAATAAATATTATGTCGGTATATTCATGTCTGCACTGCCGAGAACTATAAAGCCTCATTTACACTACTGACACCAATGTCAATGTTTTCTTTCTAAATGTGTCAGCATCATGTAAATAAGATTGTTTTGTCAAAGTTTACCGACATATTGCCAACATTTTGGATAAAACCAACTGACGCCGTGTAAATAGTCCTTAAACTTCAATGACACAATTCTGAAAAAAAATCTTGTCAAAATGCTGCAAAAACGAAGCTAAGAAAAAACAGTTCTAGTCCTTGCCTTTTGCTTCAACAACATTACTTATTGATAAAAATAAGAGTTCTTTTTGTAACTTTTGTACAGTAAATTTACTTTTTAGTAAAATAAATTGAAATTTTTAGTGCAATAAATTGTACTTTTTTCGTGTCGTTATTATCTGTGTATCAAATATCACCGGTCTAGTGATAAAATACAGTTTTCCCACAACTGATTGAGAATAACAATTTCGTCTGCAAATTTGAACATGAAGTCCCAATAACTATCAGTGTTCCAAATTGTATCTCTCTGGAGCAAATATACAATTTGGTCACGCCCCCTCGGCCCACTCATGTTTTTTACAAATTCATATCTGTGTTATCAAGTACTATCTGTGTATCAAATTTCATATCCCTAGGGCTAAAATACAGTTTGGTCACGCCCACTCCTCCCACAGATCCAAAATTTAAATTTCGTCTGCATATTCATATTCGTGTAGCCGAGTACTATCTGTATACCAAATTGTATTTCTCTAGGGGTAAAATATAGTTTTGCCACAGCCCTCCGCCCATTAGTCCAAAAATAAAATTTCGTCCACAAACTCATATTCGTGTTGCCGAGTAGTATATGTGCATAAAATTGTATCTCCCTAGCTCTAAAAATATGTTTTGCCACACCCATCGGCCCACTGGCCCAAAATTAAAATTTCGTCCACAAATTCATATTCGTTTTGCCGAGTACTATCTGTATATCAAAATTTGTCTCCCTAGCTCTAAACATATGTTTTTGCACGCCCACTGGTCCATAATTAAAGTTTCGTATGCATATTCAAATTCGCGTTGTCGAGTACTATCTGGGTATCAAATTTTATCTCCCTAGCTCTAAAAGTATATTTTGCCACGCCCGCTCCGCCCACTGATCCAAAATTTAAATTTCGTCTGCTTGTTCATATTCGTCTAGCCGAGTAATATCTGTGTACCAAATTTTATCTTCCTAGCTCTAAAATAATGTTTTGCCACGCCCATTCCGCCCACTGATCCAAAATTTAAATTTCGTCTGCATATTCGTATTCGCCTAGCCGAGTAATATCTGTGTACCAAATTTTATCTTTCAAGCTCTAAAAATATGTTTTGCCACGCCCAATCCGCCCACTGGTCCAAAATTAAAATTTTGTCCGCATATTCATATTCGTGTTGGCGAGTACTATCTGTGTATCAAATTTTATCCCCCTAGCTCTAAAAAAAGTTGTACCACGCCCACTGTGCCCATTGGGTCAAAAATTAAAATTTCGTATGCATATTTAAATTCGCTCCGCCCACTGATTCAAAATTTAAATTTCGTCTGCATATTCATATTCGCCTAGCCGAGTAATATCCGTGTACCAAATTTTATCTTCCTAGCTCTAAAAATATGTTTGCCTCGCCTACTCCGCCCACTGGTCCAAAATTAAAATTTTCGCATATTCATAATTGTGTTGCCGAGTACTATCTGTGTACCAAATTTTATCTTCCTAGCTCTAAAAATATGTTTTGCCACGCCCAATCCGCCCATTGGGTCCATATAAAAATTTTGTCCGCATATTCATATTCGTGTTGGCGAGTACTATCTGTGTATCAAATTTTATCCGCCTAGCTCTAAAAAAAGTTTTGCCACGCCCACACCGCCCATATGGTCAAAAATTCAAAAAAATTATAGCCTACGGCAATTTCCATATACTACACTATCTGTCTTCCAAATTTCATTGAAATCGGTTCAGCCGTTTAGGCGTGATTGAGCAACAAACATACAAACAAACAAACAAACAAACAAACAGACAGACATTCACATTTATAATATTAATAGGATGTGTATACAATTTGAAGTAAATCTGTTAAAAACCATATGGGAGTAATTACATAATTTAAAAAATGGGCGTAAAAGTGGGAGTGGTCGAAAAAAATACCCTATAAATCATGCCAGAGTCCTAGTTAAATGCTGTGAAAATTTCAGGAAGATCGGTCCAGAGGTTTGGTCTCCTATAAGGTACAAACAAACAAACAAATAAATAAACAAACACACATTCCATTTTATATATATAGATATATTGTATATAATGTATCACGCCCACTGTTTTTATAACGCCCATTTTCATCGTGACCTTAAATATCACTGTTTCAGAAATCTGATTAGGAATATTTATCTTGTATGGTAGCTGGGGCCGGCCGTGCCATGATGGTTTGAACACGTGGCCACTATGTGGAGATACATGGTTCAATTCCTGTAAGAAGTTACCTACATTTTTCTTTCACCACTGGCCCCCGATGTGGTCGACTGCAAGTTCACATGTCAATCGGCGTATCTAGTAAAATCTTCTCAAACAGTGACGTTCGCATTCGTCGATAAATAAGTAGGTGCCTTCAGTTTTGAATCTAAAAATAGAAAGCGTGTTATTTCACTATTTCAATAATAGGGGCACTCGCAAATTTAGCAAAAAGAACAAAAATCCATTCGTCAGTTGAAAAAAATTTCAAGTGCTGCGGCCTTTTGAGCCCCGTAGATAGTTTGTCAAGTCAACGTAGTTTTCGAGCTGGAGCACTTTCATCTACTCGTATAACATGTAGCAGCCAGTGAACTCTGTCTTTTTAGACGCGCTTGATAACGTCGATGTCGTTATACAGCTCATACAACTCATAGTTCATACGACGACAGTTCTCGAGGATGGCTCCAATTATTTTCCTAAGTATGTTTCTTTTCAAAACTCCCAAAATAGATTGATCCACTTATGTCATTACCTAGGATTTTGCAGGTCAAGTAGGATCAGTGTCTGGTAGAGTTGAGTTGTGTTGTGGTAGAGTTGTGTCATTATCCAGAATTTTGCGCTGTAGAGCAAGACAGGTAGGATCAGTGTCTTGTAGAGTTGGATTTGTATTCGTCGAGAGGTGGCTTTGTTATTAGATTTGCATTTGCTTAGCGCATAGTATCTGGTCGTTTGTGTATAAACCAGATCTAAAGCAACACTGATAAGATCCAATTATGTTTGTTAAGGTTGGCTTTAGACTTCGAAAGGGTCTTGTATGCGATGGGTAAAAAGTTGAACCCGCGGTAGTTAAGGCACCCAATTGCAACATTTGTAACATTTTCGTATCAATCCTAATAGACCGTTGACACGAAAATGAAACAAAGTGGTACGGTTGACCAGTTGATAATCCTTGGCTTTACTTGGTTGTCCATACAATTTAACTTTTAAAATGGATATATTTCATAAACTTCCAGAGGTTGGACGATGAGATTTGTTATGTATGTTGTTGGTATAGTATGAATTATTCAGGGTTGAAAATAAACCTTTAAACAAAATCCCATTTAAAAGAAACCATTATAAATGCCTAAATAATAGTTTGATTGTCCTGAAAATTCCGCAAAAAACCGTCAGTGCGATTTTTTAAAAGAGGCGTGGCACCGCCCACTTCTGCTCTGACTGTATTAAATATTGCACCAAAAACATATTTACCAAATATCATCTACATGCATCTGATAGTTCATGAGATACAGCCTTTTTAATTTTCAAGTTGTATGGAGAGTGCCACGCCCCTTTATCCAGGCTATCAACGGGTCGTCTGTACCACTTTGTAAACTTTTCGTATTAATCGATCGTTGGAAAAACCGTTAGCGTGATTTTTAAAAAGGGGGCGTGGCATCGCCCTCTTCCACCCTGGATGTACATATATACCAAATATCATCTTCATACCTCTGATATTTCATGAAATAGAGTCTTTTTAATTTTTAAGTTTTATGGGCAGTGCCGCGCCCCTTTATCAAATCACAACCAGTTGTAGTCGGGGACTATCTACAGGAACAGTACCACTGTGTAAACTTTTTGTATCAATCGGTGCTAAAGCCATCAGAACGATTTTTTAAAAGGGGGCGTGGTACCGCCCACTTCCACTCTAGCTGCAATTCTAACTGCACGAACAACTTATGTAGAAATATCACCTTCATACCTCTGATAGTTCATGAGTTACAGAAGTTTAAAGTTTTAAGATGTAAGCCACGCCCACTGATCCGATCTCGTCCATTTTTTTGTTGGATCTCGAGTTTTGGTGTCAAATGCATCCACACAAATTTTCAAGGCGATTGGTGAAATAGTCAAAAATTGGGCCAAATGGGCGGTCCCACTTGATACATCAAAAATTCAAGTAGCCTATTTTCACCACACATTCTGTGAAAATTTCAAAAAGATCGTTCCCGCCTTTCTAGAGGTCATACAGTACATAAAAAATGCAAACAAACAAAGGCCTTCATTTTCATATATATAGATAGCCTTGACCTTTGACGTCTTTGGGGCACTGCGTAAAATTGTCCGATTTTGTTCAAATTTTGACCATAGCAGTATTATAACAACTGACACAATATTCCGCTCGGGAATTACCGAAAACCTAGATAATCTAAAGGACCGGCAGTGACATGATGGTCAGAACACGCGACTACCATGTGGGAGATCCCAGGTTCAACTCGTGACTCCAGTTATCTAAAAAAATAAAAAATACTTTTCTCTGTCATTGCCGGCCACTCTCGATGTTGTCGACAACAGTGACGTTCGCATCCACGAGAAGCTATCCCATACCTCATTCATGGGGAAATTAAGTTATTTAAAGATAATCTAAAGATATTGGACAAATTTAATAGAAAAATTACTTACAATTATTGCGTAGAAATCTATTGTACAACAATTTCAACAGCGTTACACATTATTACTAATGCTATTGTAGTCCATTTTATTATACCATCCACAGATGCTTTGCCATATTCAAATACAATGTCCATAGTATTACATTTAGTGTAAATAACCATTTGATTTACAAGCCGTCTGTCTGTCTGTCCGTAATTGTCCACAACAATCATTATCGTTATTTTCTATTATTATTTGCATTAATGTAAAAATAACTGTAACGATATTGACAACCAGCAATAACGATATCAACAACAATTGCAACGACACTAAATATTTATGGAAATATTTGTTGTTATGGCAAAGCAATTGCACTAACAACTGTCAAACCAATAATAACAAATCAATTAACCACGATCTCCTACAGGAAATTGAGGGAAATTATTTTCCTCTGCAAAGATATGGAACAATGACGACGAACGCACCGCAACACCCACAAAAGCCACAGTGCCACAGTAATACCGCAGCCCACGCCGAGCTATTCCCCCTAGCCACATCACCTTATGTGATGTGGCGGCTAATGTTGCTTGGTGTAACGTATACGTGGGTGGAAATATGGGGCAAACTGACGGTTGATGACAGTGGTGTAGAAGTAGCTTCCAAATGTTTTGTGTGAGCGACAACTACACCAAGCAATCTTTGAACCAGAAGTAAAATTTAAGTAAATTGTGGTTACAGATTAGATGACGAATATTGTCTGACGTATATTCTAACAATGTTAATGACGATTTCTCATTCACTAACTTTTAAAGTGCATCGAGTGCATTCCATACCTGCATATCCCACAATATAATCTATTTCCCTGTTATACTTAACTTTTTATCCTTACTCATCGCATGCACTGCCACATATCACCCCATATCCATCTATAGTTGGTTATAAGCGTGAAAAACCATTGGACGTTCGGAAATGACTGTGTTTATTTACAATTGGACTTTTATCAATATCCGCTTATTTAATAGTTCATGAATGAAATGCGTATGCCCCGATGCCCATCCGCATCCGAGTGTTTATTTAAGGATATGCATGTGTGCATATGTGATAGTGACTGCCGTTGTCCTGGCAAATGTGGCGTCCCAAAACAATGACAATGAAAATTATGCCACACTTGTAGACATCAACGCACTTGCTACCTTTGTCGAACGTCCTGCAAATGTTGGCGGTAATGATGACGATGATGATGCTGCTAACGATGGCGAAGTAGATGGCTTTGGTTGCGGTGGCCATAATTCGACTGTTGTTGTAGTTGCATTTGTTGCTGCCGTATTGGTGAGCATGTGTAAATGTTTATACCTTTTGGTGGCATTTCAGACTATACATATACTATTATATATGTATGTGCGCATAATGTCGCCTTAAATGGCGACCGTATAGCATCCTTGTCGACCATCGCATCCCGTGTATTGCTCAATATATCTCTGGTGTATTCTTCTATGGCGTGTGAATGCAATATTCACTGCATCACATTGAGTTAATGACCAATGCTGTTTATAATTGTATAATTACGACAATTAAAAAAATATTTACAATTTTTCTTTGGTTAATTTATATTTGTATATGCGGCATGTGCACGCGTATTTTCGTAAGTGATATGATTGCATATCAAAAGTGAGAGGAGCGTGAAGCTGAAAAGGAGTTGATGAGAGGGGTCACGACATATTTGAAAGTTATGGTAATAGCATTTAAGTACCTCTTCGAAGCATCTACTAGATTACCAAATTACCGATAATTGGATTCACCGACATCGGTCACCCAGTTTGGGTATTGGTACACGATGCACACAAGAATCTTTGTCAAGGTGAAGGTTAATATGTGTCTCAAAACAGTAAACATGATCCCAAGTCGTTTTGCTTTTGTTAGCACATACTTAAAATATAACTCCTCATTGCAACATACGCCTCTGCACCCTAGTATCGTAAATATATGTATACAAATGAATGTAAAGGCAAACACATACATAGGATAGGATGAACTTAAGGGATCTTATTCATGCTTGATTTACTTACAGTGTTCGTAGCAGCAACAACCACAGGAGCAACAGAGTACATTCATTAATGTTTATATTTTATTTACATTTTACATGTCATTTTTGCAATCAGCTCTATTAAATACGCCGCTCGGATAAAAGCAGTGTCAGCGATGGCAGCAGCAACATTGAAAATAACAACATGAACAACGCTCTGACAAGTAATGATGGTGATTATTTGTATATTTTTGTTGTTGCTGTTAACGCTTAACATTTGCCATGACTTTTATAAGCGTCATTGTCCTTTGTTCTTGCACTGCTTGCATTAAACTTTTTCGCACTTCACTTTATGACCACCGCCCGCCAACCACCATTGCTATCTGAATGACCATAGATGACAGTGTCATCATTTTAACATGTTTCCACTCTTGAGACATCAGCAAACAAAGATTGAATTTAATGCGATTTAATTGTAATTTGTTAAATTTGCTGAAAACGTTACGAACGAGATTAATTAAATAAAGAAATATCCATGCGGATGGTCTTGTGTAGTTCTTTATCCTGTGTCTCCAATTTATCACAAGAGAAAATGTCAAACGGACAAGTTGTCATCTCAAATTCCAACATTCTCTTGCTGTCATCCACTGACAGCGAGTTCGTGTGTTCAGCCACTTTTACCTTGGTCAGATTTCTTTTTGTTAAGCTGAGTGCGAAAAGTTAAATCTGAGTATTTGCACTAAGTAACTTGAGAGAATTGAGAGAAAAAGTAATTTTCTTTTAGATTTCTTGGAAATATACTGGGATAATGATACTTTCATATTATGTTGTATTATAAAACAAGAATATTTTTTTTGAAATTCTTGGCATTCAGCGTAAACTATTTAGGAGGGCAAGGGCAATTGTTTTTCAGCTGAAGTGTTGTTTTTTTTCTTTAATGTCTTTTTTCGGGAGTGTGAATTTACTAAATGGCTTTGGTTTGTGAATCGGAGCAAATACTTGGGCTGATTCATTAAGCGCCTTAAAGACAAGTACTGCCGAAGGAACAGCAATATGCGTGTATTGTTTAACTTGACTCAGGATAAGAAGGTATGTGTCACACGGACAATGCAGTATTAAAATTTAAACAGTTTTGTTTTTCAAAATTAACACATTTCAATCACATGGACATTGTTTATTTCGTATCCAGTGCAACAGCAAATCGGGCGGTGGGGGTGAGAAATTTCAAATCAGCGTGAAGGTATTAGGTCAGTTAAGTAAAACTTTTTTGAGTGACTTTTATATTTTTTGCTTATCTTGATGTTTGTTATCTTAGTTTTAAGCTATAACCACTAACCATTGATGATTTAATATATAATTTTTTTTAGCAGAATTGAAGCTAAGACTTTAAACAATAAATTTTATTAATATATCCATGCCAAGAATGAAGTTGGACTAGTTTATTCGAAAGAAAACTTAAAAAAATTGTCAGTTATCGCCTTTTTTTTAGTAAATTTCGGGCCATATATAGGCTGTGTCATCTGTGATAAGCAGGGCAACCGGAAATATGTCCTATGCGCATAAAATATGACCTAAAAATGGCAAAATATGACCTAAAAATCAACAAAAACATGCCCTAAAAAATTAAAGTCATACAATTTTTTTCATATGAATTAGAAATATTTTTATCAAAAATAAAAAAAAGCTTAAAAATTAAAAAAAAACAATATTATTTTAAATTCAGACTTTGTTAGTAGTTTTGGTAAACTTACATATACAAATCTTGAGTAAAATAAAATAGAAATAAATATTTTCGAGGAAATATTCCCCGGAAAATTTTAATGTAGGTCTCCGAAGACATGAAATACCCCAAACGTATTTCTACAGATGATTTTTCATATTCTTTGATTCGACTTTTGACCAAAAAAATCAAACTTTAAACCACTGTAAAAAAAATTGCGACGTATTGGAGCAAAATGGAGTTTAGGGTTTTGTTACCGACGTCAAATGCTATCGTTTGATATTGGTTTGGTTCACCCCCGAAAAAATGTGTTGCACTGTTTTATCTTTCAATTTAAAAGTGTCTTCATTCACCTGAACTTGTTACAAAAGCGTAAGACCTGATGTTTGCAAATTTTCAATATGTTTTGCAATAAAACTTTAATTTGAAGCAATATAAATCAAGTCAGATCTAGTTTGGGGGTCTGTCAAGACATCCTTTGAAGTTTTATTGAATTGTGCATCCTAATCGTTTAATGCACTTAGGACCTATAAAATGTCTTCATAATTGTTGGCAAAGTAGTTAACTGCTTCAAGCCATGTTACCCATCGTGTTGTTTTAGCTTCTGGAGGTAATGGAAGGTCTGGAAACATTTGTTTAAAAAGTTCCTCTCTACATGGAGCTTTTAAAAATAACTTCTTCACATTAGCAATAGTTTTATTTACGTTTTCATAAAAATTCCTAATACATTCACACAATCGATGCACACCATGAGCAAAACATGTCACATGCGTCACTTTCGGATAAAATGCCACTATAGCTTTTGCAGCCTTTACCATGTATTGAACTGCATCCGTCACAAAAAGCTAAACATTGTTCTTATTGAAGTTGACGTCCAGATTTTTGATGGCGTCGTCCCACAGTCTAGCAATTGTTGAGTAATTAGCCCTTTCCAAGGCTGCTGTATTTAGTAAAAATTTCTCACTTGCAATTACCTTAATACACCTGCTAAAATGTTTGCCACATTTCTGCCTGTTGCATCTATAGTTTCATTGATTGACATCCATATAAATTGATTTTTTAATTTTGCTCGTATATTGTCCATGCAGTCGTTGTATAATATTTTTAAATGTTTAGTTCAAAAAACTGTTTCGAAAGGTCCGTGTATTCCTTAAATCGTGTTCTTATATTTTGATTTCTCATTTTGTAAAGTAGAATGTCAGCAGACCCAAAAGCTCGGCACAGTTTTTACTTGAAAATCATATTCTTTTTAAAGTCTACCGGAACATTCTGGCAAAAATAATTGTTTGGTCTGCTTGTTTTCACTTCAATGACTTAGTTGAATAAGTTTGCCGCTTTCCGCATGTTGCTTCACATGAAATCTGCGTTCTGCTGCAATAACTTTGCTGCAGATTTTAGAATAGAGGAGTCCACCATCAGCTCGTAAGTCTGGAAACTTTTCTACAACAGCCTTTAGATTTTCTGCTTTTATCGGATTAGCTTTAGGCAGTATGTCCAGGGTCGTAATCGGTGGTGGTTGAAAAGCACCTCTTTTTATGTTTTGTTTACTTATTGAATAAGAAAGCGCGTTAAAAGATTAATAAACGTTTAACATTTCACAGTTGTATAAAACATGATTTGGCTGTTACATTTTAAAACACCAAAGTTGCCAAGACACTTGTTTATACGAACAAAAAAAAAATAATGTCAAAAACAAAAAATATGCTTAAAAAGGGATATTTTTGAAAAGATATGGCCTACAAAATATAAATTATGCTTTAAAAAAGGAGGTTTTTTTTTAAAATTATGCTCCTAAAACTAAAATTTCCCGAAATATGACGTTATGGGTAAAATATGCCAAAATATGCTCTAACAAATAGGTCTCAAAACACATGTAGGACCATGAAACGTGTAAATACATCACCCATTTGTTAATATCTCGTTGAAAAAAAACATGCTGTAGCATAATTCCGGCTGCCCTGGTGATAAGTATAAAACAGGTCATTGCTGAAGATATTGAATGACGACTCTGTCCCAAGTACATATGTAGCGAGTACTCAACGTATGAGTAAAAACAATTGTATGCGGAGTTAATATTAATCATACGTACATTTTTCCAACATTGGTTATTTATGGTTTAATTACACAGTCACATTACGAAATTCCAAGCCAAGGTGAAGGTACTAGGCCAGTATAGGAAAACCTCCAAAGTGTTTGGTTGAGTTACGAGTAATGAAAGTAAATGTCCATTCACGTACCAATACGTCGAAATATAACATTATTTGATAGTTAAGGTTACCCAGCAATATGATATTTTAATTCTGTAAACGAAAAACTGTAATGAAACGGGTAATTCAACAAATTACTAAACTAAATTTAGCATCTACCTTTATTGATGAAGACTTTTGGAGGTGGAGCATTTTCGTCCATTCTTAAAACGCGGTGAAGCCAGCGCAATGGGTCTATTTGAACACACTTGACTACGGCGATATCATGATACAGCTCACTGTTCATTCGAAGGAAGATACAAGCCACTTACGATGATGGGTCCACATATATTGCGAAGTATATTTCTTTCAAACACTCCCAAAATAGATTGCTTCCATTTGATTCTAACCCAAGATTCAGCGCTGTAGAGCAAGACAGTTAGGATCAGCATTTGGATCGCCGAGTGAAAGCTTTGTTATGAAATCGCTTACTTAACGCATAGTGCGATTTACAATTTACTGATCTCTTGATTTCCATATTGGAATTATTATTATTGTTTACGTCGTAGCCAATGTAGACAACATTATCTACCACTTCAAAGTTATAGTTGTCAACGACCATGCAGAGCCCCAAAATAGTAGGCTCTTTGTTCGTTGAAACAAATAACATGGTTTTCTCGTAATTTCCCACCAGACCAGACCAGACTCTGACTGCTTCTCAATGCTTGAAAAGGCAGCAGTACTATCCCTCAACCCTCGATCAATGATTAAAGATGTACCAGTCGGGTTTGCTGCAACCTTCTGCATGATCATGTCCAATATGATGTTAAAGAGCTCTCATGATATGACATGACCGCCTTGCCTAAAGCCTTGCTTGGTAGAAAATGGCTCTGTCAGATTTTTGCCTATTTTCACTGATTCAAACTTAATCACAGCATCTCACTGTTTTTGTCGTATCGGACTGTCGAATGCAGTTTTGTAGTCGATAAATAGATGATAGGTGTCGATCTGCACTTCTTGATTCTTCTTCAGGAGTTGCCGTAGTGTGAATATTTGGTCGATCGTAGATGTATCCGATCACAAGCTACACTGATAAGGTTTAATAAGGTTCGTTTGAATGGGCTTTAGTCTTTTACATAACAGGCTAGACATGACTTTGTATGCGATGGGTAAAGGCTGATCCAGCAGTGGTTAAAGCACACACGCTCATGGCAGCTGTTATATATGTTGCAATTGTTACGTCACCAGCACCCATGCCTGTTCCATTTCATCTCATGGATGTCGCTGATGACACTCTTGTATTTTTTAGGACCTCCGCCGGACTTTATAAAGCGTCCAAACGTCCCAGGTTTACATCCTTATATCATGGTCCTTATAAAGTTTGCGGGTGTCGTCAGGGGTCCGTTTTACTTTTTCTTCATGTTTTCATAACCAAACTCAACCATTGCTTCGTGTAATTTCTACCATATCGGGCTGTCGAAGGCAGCTTTATAGTCTAAGAAAAGATGGTACGTGTCGATCTGTTTCTCTTGGGTATATTCCAGGATTTACCGAAGTGTGAATATCTGGTCAGTTGTTGATTTACCAGGTCTAAAGCCACACTGGTAAGGCCCGATCGGGTTAGATAACACTGGCTTTAGTCTTTCACATAGCTGGTGCATGCATGTTATCAGCTCCTCGCGACCGTATTTCACATCTTAGCACGGTTGTTGGGGCGGTTGTAATGGAATGCGCAATATGCTGCCACTGTGAATCGGGAACGTCACAAGTTGAGGCGTTGTGGCGTAAAAGTTGTGGGATGCTAAAATCTTCATATCTATATATCCATTATATTATTACATGGAATAACATACATGAAATATCATATCTATTTTACGAATACTTAGCTGCTCATATTTACATAACTAGCACTACGTACTCAACTTGCGATTTTGTGCCAACATAGCAAGCTGAAGCTGATATGAAGCATTATGCAAAGTTGTAATAATTCTCATTCTGAATACCGATGAAATGAAGCCATTATCATTGTTACTTGTTAGAAACAACACTCATTGTTTTTCATCATTTGCACACAACAAACCACAATTGAGTGTCAAATTTTGATTCTCCCCCATTATAACATATGTAAAAATTAAGTTAAACTTTTTAATTCAAAATGTATGCCAGATTATTTAAAATTTAAGATAAATGTGGATAGTATATAATATATTTCAAATGCCTTGTAAGTTTTGGAAAACACTATGTTTTAGGGTCTGGAAGGATATGTTTAATAAACAAACTCCATATGAAGGAGAATGGGGCTTTGCCCAGAGGCTGAAAGTTACTGATTGTCACTCACTTGGGAGTGACCAGAATCGATTCCTTTGCGGCACTGTCCAAGCAGCTAACTACTTCCGGTCTTAGACCAAGATTCCCCGGGCAATGACTTTAAAGCAACCGCTTAGAAGTTAGCTAGAGTTAGAAGGCGAAACGTTGAGTAACCTAATAGGCATGCTACCACCGATGCGTCTTAGGAAGTAGGTAACAGAAGTCACTGAAGCTCAACACAGGCTCTCCTAGTGGCTTCGGCAGCCCCAAGAAACTAGGATCGGGAGCGGTGGCCTAATAAGCCACTCTCCTTAAACAAAATTTATTATGAAAACACGGAGAATAAATAAAACAAGAACCCCCCAAAATGTTGACGACCCCCGCAAACGATATAAGGACCATGATTCAAAGATATGCACCTGGAATGTCCGAGCTCTTTACAGAGATGGTGCCTCTATCCAACTGGCGGATGTCCTCGACAAATACAAGGCTGACATCACCGCCATACAGGAAATGAGATGGACGGGACAGGGATGCACACGACGAAAGAACTGTGACATCTTTTACAGCTGCCATGCAGAAAGACACGAATTTGGATGTGGTTTCATAGTCGGCAAGAGACTTCGACACCTGGTCTCGCGGTTTAACCCTGTAAGTGACCGAATAGCCACCACTCGCATCCGGGCGAAATATTTTTACATCACGCTGATTTGTGTACACGCCCCGACGGAAGATAAAGACGATGAGATTAAAGATGCATTTTACGAGCGCCTAGAGGAAACATACGACCGCTGCCCTGGCCACGACATTAAAATTGTTCTGGAAGACTTTATTCAAAAATAGGAAGGGAAGATGTTCTCGGTCCATCGATCGGTAAATTCAGCCTGCATACCGACACGTCAGACAACGGGTTTAGGCTGGTTCGCTTCGCAGCGCGAAGGATCATGGCAGTGAGTGGAACCAGATTCCAGCAAAAAGATATCCACAAGGCAACTTGGCTATCCCCCGATCAAAACACCAAAAATCAAATTGATCATGTGGTAATTGATGGCAGGCATCCATCTAGTGTAATGGACGTGCGTGTGATCCGTGGTGCTAACATTGGCTCGGATCATTACCTGGTTGCAGCCAAGGTGCGCACAAGAATACGCAGAGCGAAAAACGCACGTAACCAAACACAAAGAAAGCTGGATATCGCGAAGCTGCAAACCCCAGAGATAGCTACTGCCTACTCCAACCAGCTCTCCCAACTTTTACGACACAACGCTTCTACTTCTGACGTTCCCGATACACAGTGGCAGCATAATGCGCAATCCATGGCAATCGCCGCAACAACCGTGCTAGGATATGAAAAGCGGCGCTCAGACGGTTCCTGGTACGATGAAGAATGTCGCATAGCGTCTGAGGAACAGGATGCTGCTTATAGGGCAACGCTACAGCCAATTGTAACCCGTGCTGTTAGGGAACGGCATAAGGAGAAAGCAAAACGGGCGATACAGCTATTTAGGCGAAAAAAACGTCAGATGAAGGAACGAGAGAACGAGGATATTGAGCGATACAGGGATAGAGGTGAGGCCCGAAAATTTTACCAGAAAGTAAGAGCAAATAGATACGGTAATGGCCTCCCCACCTGTAAGGACAGTGATGGAAATCTGGTCACGGATACGCAGAGTGTGCTGCACATATGGAGAGAACACTTCCAGCAACTGCTGGTTCCAGAAGGCTGCGCACGTGAAGTTATCACGCCAATTGTCGACGACGGTAAGAAGAGCAATATCGCGGCTGAAAAACAACAAAGCAGCCGGTGCCGACGGTCTGCCCGCAGAGCTATTGAAATCCGGTGGCGAGGAGTTGATAACGAGCATGCACCAGCTCCTGCGCATTGTTTGGCTTAAAGAGTGCATGCCCGACGATTGGAATGTAAGCGTATTATGTTCTGTGCTGAAGAAATGTGATCCAAGTGTGTGCTCCAACTACCGCGGGATCAGCCTTTTACCCATCGCATATAAGGTCCTGTCGAGTGTGCTATGTGAAAGACTAAAGCCAGTGTTATCCAACCTGATCGGGCCTTATCAGTGTGGCTTTAGACCTGGAAAATCAACAACTGACCAGATTTTCACATTTCAGCAAATCCTGAAAAAGACCCAAGAGAAACTGATCGACACGTACCATCTTTTTGTCGACTATAAAGCTGCCTTCGACAGCCCGATACGGCAGAAATTACTTGAAGCCATGGCTGAGTTTGGTATTCCTGAGAAGATGATACGCCTTTGCGGAATGACGCTGACTGACACGAAGCCTTCAGTGAAGATTGGCAAGGACCTTACGGAGCCATTCTATACCAGACGAGGCCTAAAACAAGGCGACGGCATATCGTGCGATCTCTTCAACATTGTGATGGGGATGATAATGAGAAAAGCTGCAGTAAACACGAGTGGTACTATATTCAACAAAAGCCACATGCTACTCGCGTACGCTGATGACGTAAACATAATCGGTCGAAAGCTGCGGGATGTGACTGCAGCCATCTCAGGTATACAGAAGGAATCAGCGAAAATGGGCCTAACGGTGAACGAGGACAAAACGAAGTTATTAGTTTCAACGAACAAAGAATCTACTCCAGCTATACCAGATACTGGTTCTACCTGTCTTAATGTATGGATCAGAATCCTGGGTTATGACACAAGCGGATGAATCGGTTCTGGCGGTATTCGAGAGAAAAATACTCCGTAAAATATATGGGCCCATCATCGTTAACGGAGAGTATCGGCGTCGTATGAATCATGAGCTGTACGACCTGTACACTGACATTGACGTGGTCAAACGCATTAAGGTGCAACGGTTGCGTTGGCTAGGTCATGTTGTACGCATGGACGACAATGAACTCGATGGACGGCGCAGAAGAGGGCGACCAAAACTCCGTTGGAAAGACCAGGTTACTGAGAACCTTACAGAACTCGGTGTGACTAACTTTGTTAAATAGGTTTATATCAGTAAATATTAGTTTAAATCATACTTCTGTGTTTTTGGAAACTTAAAACTTGTTAACATATATTTTTTTATTTTGGTTATTTCATTTATCCAAGCACAATTATTTTCATTAACTACTAACATTAATACATTTCTAAATTTTACTACATAATGAGCGACGAAATCCATTTAATTATAAAGCACTTTTTTGCCACATTCCCGTTATATATGTGATTATATAGATGTTTTTAATTTACTTTCTCTGTTGACACCAAAATAACAGACGTACATGCATGCATACACCCTCAGGGCTATAGAGATGTTTACTTGCATACACCCTGCAAATACATGAGTGAATTGTTGCGTGCATTTAGTATTCTGTGTCTGTTTGCATTGCCAACGCATAAGTTCAGTTAGGCATGTTGTTGAAAGTATTGTTTATCAAAGATGCCACTATGTTAGCGACGAAACATCTTGAATGGCATTGTTTATCGCTCCTTGTGAGAATATATGTATCCTAGGGTGATTGTTATTTTTCAGGCTGAATAAAAATCTACTCACTTTAGAATAGAAATTTATAATACGATAAATAGATCGATATGGCAAATGTTCTAAAATAAATACTACGACAAATGATTTTTAAATAATATTCACTGCTATTCGTCATTGCTAATTCCGTTGCAGATTTCAAAAAAATTTAAAAAATACCTTCTTATAATTGCAATTGGTACTATTGTTACCACGTTATTATTATTAAATTTCTTCTATATCTACTACATTATCTTACATTTCGTATATTAGCTGCCACTCTAACTTACAATATATGTCATGCCTCACTCTCATAGCAAAATGTGCGTGCACATATGCACTGAGTGTATGTAATTCCGAGGTTGGGTTGTTTGCCTTTCAAAGTAGCAAAACAACAGTTCACATTTTTCATCAACAACATTGAAAGAAGACATAACAACATCATCGGGTAACGCGAGAGTGAACAACTGTTGCTGTATCTCTCTTTACATTGGATTTTGGCAAAAGCGACTCCAGTAGTAGCGGCAGCAGCAGCAGCATCCTTAGCATCATCAGATGTGTTGTGAATGTGCTACGAATTTGCTTTCTTTGGCTTTGTTTTCTCTAAAAGTACGTGTGTGTGTGTGTGTGTTAAATCGTGTCTTTTTGTCTTAAATTTAACGTGAAATTGAAATATGTTCAAATGGCACCATGTGTCTTTTAGTTTGCATGTTACGAGTATACAGAATACACAAAAAACAAAAAACAAACTGCATCTAGTCTCCTCCTGGTAAACTTTGTTCTTGTCGTCTCACTTATTATCGTTGATGTTACTGTTTTTGGGTTGTCACATCTTATAATGTTGTAAAATGAGCAAAAGATGTATATAAGGTACCATTAAGACATCCGCCGGATTATGTTCTGGAAACCTGATGAGTGAAGGTAACGTTTTTTTTTCTTTCTTTCTTTGGTTTCACACAAAAATTGAGTTAAATGTGAAACAAATTGAAATTGTAATTGGAAGAAATTTTGCCTTGGAGTCAAAACTATATTAGAAGCGTAGATCGAATTTGGGTCAAATGTAATAAAAAAATTTTAAGCATTTGATGACATGCACATGAAGTTTATTCTAGCGCAACCGTTAACCAGAACATTTGCAACAAATCGTATGGCGAATAAATGAAATATTTATTAAGTTGTTTTAAAAATATCACCAAAGCACAAAGAAAGGCTTTGTCTTTACATATTATAGCTTTATTATTTTAGATACAAAGTTTGGTAGCTGTTTAGAAAATGAGTGGTGACATTAATGATAATATTTGAAATATGTTCGATAGGTTCATTGCCAAAAATTTGAAGAGTGGATTTATACATTTGGAAAATAATCGTTGTCATTTTACATGATATCGTGTTTTTTAATTGAAGAACAATTATACAAAATTAGAAAAAAATAATGGTATTCGAAAAGTTTTATAAGTGTTTTCGAACAGATAAATGACTTAATTTTTCTTTCAATCGCGTACAATTTCTTGTAATATTAATTTTCGAGAACGCCTGCACCAAATAGGATAGCGCTTTTTTATACACTCAACCTACGGTTGGAAGGGTATATATCATTTTATACGACCCAAAAGTGTAACACGAAGAAGGAGTTTCTTTAGACCCTAAGTGTCTTTGAACCAATTTCGATTCATTATTTTTAAGGCGTTTGAATAATATCCGTCTGTCTGTCTGTCTGTCTATCCGGCTGGTACGCACGAAAGATGCAACCAAATGCTTTTAAACTTTGTACGAGTTAGATTTCTCAAAAACTACTTACGGTATTGCAAATGGACTACATGGCCACGCCCCTTCTGGGGCATTCCGCGTCTTATTACATATTAATTTCAATAGTTCGAATGTTGGCTTCTAAATGATCAATCGTCAAGTTTTTTTCAGAAGACTTTTCGATCTGACTTTTGTTTTCATTCGTACAACGAGTCCAAGACATTTAGTCTATTTGACCGCGCCTGACTACGTCGATGTATTTTTACAACTCACGGTTCATTCGACGATGGTACTCGCTGTTAAAGTTAATCCCCCTTGTTACGTATATCGTATTCGACTTTCGACAACATTCTATTAATTTTTTTATTTAAATAAAATTAACAATAATCAGCAGAATTGTTTAGTGTTGAGAATTTCTCATCATCTGATGAAGAAGAACATGATAGGAGCAAGGACATGTTGTATTTCAGCCTCAAAATCGTCGTTTGCAATGCCTTTTTTGAAAACGGCAAAAATTCGACGTGACTTAAAAAAAAAACTTAATTTCCCTTTGCACCCCATGAATGAGGTATGGGATAGCTTCTCGCGTTGTTGTTAATTAACAGGCTTTCTATTTTTAGATTAACAACTAACGGCACCTACTTGTTTATCGACGAATGCGAACGTCACTGTTTGAGAAGCTCTTACTAGACACGACGATTGAATCGACGCTTAATACTGCGAAGTTGCTGTCAACAACATTCGAGGGGAGCCGACAATGAAAGAAAATTTTATTTATTTTTTCTTTTAAGATGACTGGAGCCAGGTTTGAACCTGCGATCTCCCGCATGGTTGTCGCGTTTTCTAACCACTATGCCACGGCCGGTCCCAATTCGACGTGACTACGACATACATAATAAGGCGGAATGTGTCCAAATGTTGTGCAAAGTATTGTTCTTTCGAAACTTCCATAACAGATTGATCCGCCTACATCATTACCTAGGACCCTGACTGTAGAGCAAAGCAGGTAGGGTCAGTGTCAGGTAAAGTTCGTCGACAGAGGGTTTGGTAGAAAATGGATCTGTCAAATTGATGCCTATTGGATTTGTGGATTTGTCAGTTCTAAAGCTATACGTTAGTCTTTCACATAAGACCCTAGACAGGACTTTGTGGTGGCGAATCTACTCCATCATCGATGATTGGCGAGATTTAATCCCTTATAATGCCTTCAGCAACGAGAAGATAATGAAAATGTTCCCTCTATATTTGCAGCACACTCTTAGCGTCCGCGACCAAATTTCCGCCTCTGTTCTAACAGGTGGGGATGCCTGTTCCAAACCCTTTGCTCTCTATCATTTGGTAGAACTTTCGTTCTTCACATGTATCCCTGTAATTTTTGGACAATCTACTCCGTGGTGGATGATTGGCGTGATTTCGTCCCTTATGCTGTTTGAGAATGAGCAGAGTACGAAAGTGTTCCCTTCCATCTGCGAGATAATCAGCTGCAGTTTTACCTTTAATGCAGCATCCATTTACTCAGACATTACACGACACTGCTCATCGTACCAGGACCTGTATGATCATGATTTTTCATAAGCCAGTACGATCGTTGCTGCAGTGGTGATAGAATTCTCATTATACTTTCACTATGTGTGGGAAATATCAGAATTAGGGGGTTTGTTAGAAGTAGTTGAGGGAGTTGGTTGAAGTAGGCATTATTTCCTTTATATAAGGTTGCGAGCATTTTTAACACTACTTAATCGCGAGTGTATCATGACTGCAACTAGGTGGTGATCCTAATCAATATTTTCAACGCGCATCACGGGCTCGTCCATTAAGTTTGTGACATACCTTCTATAGAATACCACGTGATCAATATGGTTTCTTATCATTTGATCAGGGAATTTACAGGTTGGCTTGTGGATATATTTATGCAGGAATCTGATACCTTTACTTACTACCAAGTTTCTTGCTGACGCGGAGCTAACTAGTCCGAATCCGTTATCGACTGCTGAACCCAAAGCACCTTTCCTTACCATTATAAAAAATCTTCTAGAACAATTTTATTTTCGTGGACAGGGCAGCTGTCATACAGTTCCCCCAGGGCTTATATATAGTATATTTAATGTCCTCGTTTTTGTTTTCCGTTCGGGGCGTGTACACAAATCAGAGTGATTTAAAATATTTTGCATTGATGCGGAAAGTGACTATTCGGTCACTTTCAGGGTTAAACCGCGAGTCCAGAAGTTCAAGTCTCTTGCCGAATATGAATCCGCATCCAGAAGCGTATTTTTAAGTATGGCACCTGCAAAAAATTTCAAAGTTCTTTCGTTGTGTGCATTCCTGTACCGTCCATCGGTAGTATTTGTAGGGGACATCCACCAATTGGATAGAAGTACCATATCCGACATTCCAGCATTTGTTTAATTGAATTCAATAATTATACAACAAAATAGATTTTCCTAAAAATAAACTTCGATAGAACTATATTTTTCTTAAATATCCAATCATGTGTCCCGCATAGTTCTTGCGCAGCAACAAAGACTCATTTGACAACCTTACAGACATAAGCATGCAGACAAGTACTGCTGACTTAACAGTACAAAAATATCAAAACTGCAAAACCTCTGGCAATGAAAGTAGCTTCACTATAAGTGACAGACATCAACGTTGTACCGCCACTGCCATAGTGGAGTTTATGGTTTCATTGTCGGTAATATCTGAATTACTGTGGCATTGTCGTTTGCAACACTGACATATTGTTGCATCTTCATCAGTATCAGCGTTTTTCCGTGTTCTGTTGGCGTAGGTGAAATGACTTAATCTTCTCCGCAACCTCGGGCTGATTGCAGTAGCTTCTCACATATACACTGTGGTGCAAAAATGAGCCAATGTTTTAAAAAATGTACGTTATTAAATATTTTTTATACTTTTTATTATATTATTTTCAAACCTTTTGCTAAATTTAAAAAATGTATCTGTAAAATATGTAAAGCAATAATAAAAATATAACTTACATTACTGTAAGTATATAAAAACAAAAAATTTTCAAAATCAGACCATTGGCACACTTTTGCTCCAAGGTTTTTCTTATCTAAATTTAATAATTATTCCTGCATATTTTTACTTTCTTCAAATGATTCATCCTATTTGGCGTATATTGACAAATTGAGCAACATAATATACAGGAATTTTGATTTCATTTAGCCAGAACCCACTCCCACAGCTCATTAATACTTTTCGGCGCTCTTTCGTTTCAACCTGCCCGCCTTTCAGGTAAGCCCAAAGGTTTTCGATCGGGTTCAGATCTGGACTCTCCAGTGGCCACTCCCAGACTCCAAACACCTGAGAACTAAGCCATTCCTTGACAATTTTTACAGAATGTTTTGGGTCGTTGTCATATTGGCAGACGACATTCTCTGGTCTATCTGGAATTTGGCCAGGGCTATGGGGAAAATTGTTTTGCAAAATGCTAAGAAAGTCTTCCCTTCGCATTATTCCTTCGATTAGTATAAGTGGTCCCACACCATATGGGGTTCCACATCTTCATATCATAATAGAACCGCCTCCGTGCTATATGGTTTGAGATTGACACCTGGTGAGTATTTGTTTTAACTAATACAAATTAAATATATGATAAACTTGTTGGTCGTGTGGTCAGATGAGACCAAAATCAATAGATACCAGTCGGTTGGGAAGGTTTTTTATTGGGCCAATTGATCAAACACACCAAATCCAGCTCATGTATCACAAACCATGAAGCACGGAGGCGGTTCTGTTATGATTTGGGGATGTGTAACCCCAGATGGTGTGAGACTACTTATACGGATCGAAGGAATAATGCGAAAGGAAGACTATCTTCGCATTTTGCAAGATAAGCTGCCCCATAGCCCTGGCCAAATTCCAGGTAGACCAGAGAATGTCGTCAGCCAATATGACAACGTCCCAAAACATTCTGTAAAAATTGTAAAGGAATGGCTTAGTTCTCAGGTGTTTGGGGTCAGGGAGTAACCACTGCTGAGTCCAGATCTGAACCCGATCGAAAATCTGTGAGCTTACCTAAAACGCGAGCTGACAGAAACGAAAGAGCCCCGAAAAGTATAAATGAGCTGTGGGAGTGGGTTCTGGCTGAATAAAATAAAATTCATGTATATTATGTTGCTAAACTTTGTCAATATACGCCAAATAGGGTGGATCATTTGAAGGAAGTAAAAATATGCAGGACTAATTATTAAATTTAGATAAGAAAAACCTTGGAGCAAAAGTGTGCCAATGGTCTGATTTTGAAAATGTTTTGTTTTTATATACTTACAGTAATATAAGTTTTGTTTTTGTTATTGTTTTACATATGTTACAGATGCATATTTTAAAATTTAGCAAAAGGTTTGAAAATAATGCAATTAAAAGTATAAAAAATATTCTATAACATACCTTGTTTAAAACATTGGCTCATTTTTGCACCACAGTGTATGTATATGAGTACAGTAGCGGAACAAGCACATATATGCAAAGATAATCAAATATACCGTAAAGAGAAAATGAAGGGTTAAGTTGGCCTGAAAACAGGCCTGAATTGTATATCAATAAGTATACCAAATACTGCCGTTTTTCCCTGTAAGGCGGTTTTTTAATACCAATAGTGTATAGATTATGATACAGGTGCCCTGGATTCAAGCCTTTTTACTGCATTCTAAAATTCTTAGAAAGCTCTTCAGATGTTACCGAAAAGAATTATGAGAAATTGGCAATCTGGGTTGACAAATTATATACCATTAGTTCAGTCATGTGTCGGTCTACAGAAGAGCAGTTGTAGAACTCATGGGCTCCTTACCGTTTATGTAGGTTGACGTTTTCTTTCGAATAGTCGAATAACCAGTACAAAAATTTCAGTCAGATAAACTGACTGATAAATAGCATCACCCACTATAAGATATTGTTTGACTTGAGCTATTGAAATTAACCGATATGTAATTAAAATCAGTTAGAAAGTTTCAGTCGGTTCAGTTCAGTAAAGTGGGCGGAGTGGTACATTTGTATGGGAGGTACGAGAAGGGGTGAGTCTAGGCTTTCTGATTTATTCTCCATAACTTTATCCTGTTATAGCTTTGCGTTGGGTGTATTGATATTATTTCTACATCCCTAAAGTGGGCGGAAAGGTACATTTGTATAGGAGGTACCATAAGGGGCGTGTCTAGACTTCCAAATTTTTATCCAAAACTTTGTCCTATTATAACATAACAAAATTCAGAATTTGGGCACGATCGTATCGAGTGTATTGATATTATTACCCTATTTCTAAAGTGGGCGGAGAGGTACATTTGTATGGGAGGTACCAGAAGGGGCGTGACTAGACTTCCAGATTTTTTCTCCGAAACTTTATCCTGCTTGAACTTAACCAAATACAGAATTTGGGCACGATCACGTTTGGTATTTTAATAATATTAATCGATTTCTAAAGAGGGCGGTACCAGATGTGTATGGGAGGTACCAGATGGGGCGTGGATAGACTTAAAATTTTTTTCTTCCAAACTTTATTCTGTTATAGCATTACTAAAAGTAGAAATTGGGGTACGATCACGTTTGATTTATTGATATTATTCCTCCATCTCTATAGTGAGCGGAAAGATTGATTTGTGTGGGAGGTACCAGAAGGGGCGTGACAAGGCTTTCAAAATTTTTTCCAAAACTTTATCCTGTTATAGCTTTAGCAAATACAGAATTAGGGTACGATCCCGTTGGGTGTATTGATATTATTACTCTATTTCTAAAGTGGGCGGAATGATGTATTTGTATGGGAGGTACCAGAAGGGGCGGGGCCATGTAGCCCATTTGCAATACCGTAAGTAGTTTTGAGGAAATAATAACTCGTGCAAAATTTCAAAACATTTGGTTACGTCTTTCGAAAGTTATCGTGCGAACCAGCCGGACAGCCAGACAGACGGACAGACTGACAGACATGGCTCAAACGACTTAAAAAGTCATTAATCGAATTTGGTGCAAAGAAACCTAGGGTCTAAAGTGACTCCTTCTATGTGTTACACTTTTGGGTCGTATCAAATGATATATACCCTCATCCCTAAGGGTGATGGTATAAATACGCTTAAACTCACTCAAATCCCTACTGGGAAATAAACTAACACAGAACTAGTCCTGTGATTGGGTCCTGGAGGGTAAGGACCAGTCCTAGTTCTAACTCAAATATATGAAGGAGACACAACACTTTAACATGCCTTTGTCATTGGAGGTGTGAATTAACACTTTACACCATAACCTAGACCACTTCTGTGTCTGTCCTTCAGTAACAGTCTTAAGCCCAACGTTGAGAAACATGACACAGACCACTCCTTAAGAACATTAGGTATTATAAGGAAAAATATTTGTATGCTGTTAAACACCGACATTGAAAAATACTACTCTACAGAAATGCAGTACATCAGTCATATTGACACTTCTTTACTACTTAAGAACCATATTGGAGACACGTCCCATCTATTCTAATCTCTGAACAGATACTTTTAGGCAAATGTCACCCAATGACCCGTTGAGATGCATATTTTGTGTATGGTTACAGTTTTTGTTTATAAGGCCTTCGTCTAGCAGATCCTTCCCAATACTTCCCGCTGCAGCTACATAGCATTTCATTTGCTCACAAATTGCCCCCACTACATCTACTAGTACAACTGCTACTACTACCACTACTACAACTACCGTCATATACACAAATTTACGTGTGCGACACATGTGTGCCCGCAAAATGATTATTTAATCGGAGCCAACACAGAAGAAGCGCAACAAATTCTTTATTATACTGTTGCCGGATATCTTTTGGATTGTGTCGCGACGCCATTGTGTGCTTGTGAGGTGGATTTTTCTCCGTTGGTTTCAGGATATGTATGTGCGGATGTAGCTGCTTTTGGCAGAACCCGGACAAATGTGTTTTATTCTGGTTTTCCAAACAACGAGAGGCGGAAACATAACAAAAGACATTAGCGTTCGTTTTTATTCACATATGAAATGATGACAAATTTCTTTGGTTATTTTAATTTAAATTACTACGAATTTATCATCAGGTTTTTTTTTTTTTTTTTTTTTGATAAACCAAAACAAAGAAATAATTAAATTTTATTTTCGATTGTGCTGAACACCACATGGGAACTTTAAGGCGAGAATGTTATTAATGATGTCATTATACTGATGTGCACATGGGGCAAACTGTTGGGAAGTTTCGAAAAGAGGTGAAAAATCTTAGTTACACACATGAAAATGTGAATGTGTGTGATGTTTACGTTTACGGGAATGACGTAACATGCGGTTTTATAATTCAATAACATGTGGCAGAAGACAGCTTAGCTTTCGTTACCTTAAACAGTACAACATTTTTCAGCTCATTGATTTGGGACTCAATTCTGAGAACTTCACGTGAAAGTAGCCCCAAAAAGAAGAAGTTCTGCATCATTCGTTTTGTCAAGTTACATGTCATAATAATTTAATATCGATTTGAAGTTAGTAAGTATAGTATAGGGGAATTTGTCACGTTTTAGGCTATTTTGAAGGCTGAATGTATTTATTATCACTTTTAAACCTTTTAAAGTAATGTAATGTCTTGTAAGGTAAACAGAGCTTATAAATAGAAGAAAGATCAAATTTAAAAACTTATTTAGGTTTCAAAACTACAAATACTTTATAAAAAAGATTAAATCACTTTCCAATTGCCAGTACCACAGCAAGAAGCTTTTTTTTAATTCCCCTTCTTACATTTACTTGCCAAACAATATAAAACACATTCTCGGTTATTGCAAATTTAATTTAAAATTAAATCAGCTTACAGGATTTCATTATTTTGTTCGTTATTTTTAATAAATTCTGGAAACTCGTTGATAAAGACATATCTTGCGTTGGCTATGACGATACCATCAACTGAAGTGTATTGCTAAGAAATTCTTGTACATCAACACAAATACGACGATAACAAAAAACAGGATGGAGTTCTCATAAGTAGTAGCAAAAAAAAAACGAAATACCGAAGGACGTTATCTACAAATGCATGTAGATACTCCCGCACTAATATAACTCAAGCAGCAAACACAAATTGACAACTCTACAAAAGGGAGAAGCAAGAGAAATTCATATAGAATACCAATATGAACGCAGGACATAGGAAAAAGAGTCGGTGCTGATATGGGATTCCAAACACACACACACACATACATATATCAGCATGAAGTAGCATATAAGACATGTTAACATCCTTATTTCATATTATAAGAAGGCAGTGACAAAAACTACTATATTCTAGCATAAAGGAGACCGTTGTGGAAGTTTTGGCAATGGAATTCTATATTTTAAGACGTGAGTATTCTGATATGTTTTTGTAACTATTTGAATATTTTGACATGTTTGTAAATATGTGTTTAAATATATGTATGAATATTAAGAAAACGCAAAGAATAGACAAGAATCTCTGCAAATGTCGGCGAACCCTGCTAACGTTATAAGGACCCTGATTTAAGGACATTCACCGGGGACGAACTCTTTTTAGAGATGGTGCCTCTATCCAATTGGCCGAATTCCTCAACAAATACAAGGCTGACATCACCAACATACAGGAAATGCGATGAACGGGACAGGGATACTCGCGACGAAAGAATTGGGACATATTTTACACCTGCCATGAAAAAAGACACGAATTTGGATGTGGATACATAATCGTCAAGGGACTTCAACATGGGGTCTCGCGGTTACACCCTGTAAGTGACCGAATAGACACAATCCTCATCAAGGCGAAGTTTTTTTACATCACGCTGATTTGTGTACACGTCCTGAATGAAGATGAAGACGAGGACGTAAAAGATGCATTCTATGAGCGCCCGGGGAAAATATACTACCGCTGCCCTGCGCATGTCACTACAATTGTACTGGAAGATTTTACTGCTCAAATTGGAATGGAAGATTCTCTTAGTTCAGCAGTCGGAAAATTCATTATACACAACAACACCTCCAATAACGGATTTGGGCTGGTTAGCTACGCATATGCAACAAACATAATAGTGGAACCAGATTCCCATATAAAGATATCAACAAGGCAACCTGCAGACTCTCTGATCAAAGGATAAGAAACCAGATTTAATCGATGTCGTGTCTTATGCGTAATGGACGAACCCATGATGAGCGGGGCAAATAGGATCACCACCTAGTTGTAGCCAAGGAACGCACGAAATTACGCCGTGCTAAAAACACTCGTAACCACACTCAAGCTAGGAAGCTATACATCGCAAAGCTGCAAACAACCGAGATAGCCAATACCAATATAACCAACTCTCTCAATTATTGCAAACAAACGCCCCTAATACTGATGTTCCCCACACACAGTGGCTGTGAATTGCAATTTCTATGACCACTGCCGCAACGACCGTACTGGGCGATGACTTTCCAAGATAAGGAATGTCGCGTATTGTCTGAGGTAATGGATGCTGCAAACAAGGCAAAACTGCAGCCAATGGTAAAGCATACAGTGACGGGAAGGTATCATCAGAAGAGGAGGGAGACGAAGCGCCTCTTAAACAGAAAAAGCGTCTATGTAAACAAAGAGAGAGCCAGGCTTTTGTTAAGTACAGCGATAGGTAGATAGAGGTAAAGTCCAAAAGTTCTACCAAAAGGTTAAAAGCAAAGGTTTTGGAACAGGAATCCCCACCTGTAAGGATAGAGGTGGAAATCTGGTCACGGACACGCAGAGTGTGCCGCATATATGGAGGGAACACTTTCGTACTCTGTTCATTCCCGAAGGACACATAAGTAACAAAATCATGTCAATCATCGACGAGGGAGATTATCCATCAGCTTACAAACATGATTTGGCTAAAGGATGAATAAACGACGATTAGAATCTGATTGTTTTATGTAATGTGCTTACAATACACGATCCAAGTGTGTGCACCAACGATTAAACTTTTACGTATCGCATACAAGTTCCTACCAAGTATATTATGTGGCAGACTAAAGCCAATCCTTGTGAATCTAATTGTACCTTATCAGAAATGGTTAATTCACGGCCGACAAGATATTCACACTACTACAAATCCTGGAGAAGAACTAAAAGATGCAGATCGACACCTACCATTACACAGTGTAACACATGCTTGTGGGACTCAATTCTGAGAACTGCACATGAAAGTAGCCCCAAAAAAATAAGTTCTGCATCATTCGTTTTGTCAAGTTACATGCCATAATGATTTAATACCGATTTGGAGTTAGTAAGTAACGTATAAGCTCTTTGCTATATTGTTATATTGTGGCCTATGATTATCATAAGCAATATTCCACGTAAATCATACGCCACGGAGTACAGTAGTTTTATTGTAACTGCTACATAATAAACCCAGTTCAAAATCATTCGATGAATAAAAAAGTGAAACTGTTGCTTATGTAGGGAAACGTTATATGAACAGATTAAAGGATTTGCAATTCTTAATTTTTTTAAATCTGTTTCAGCTAAATCGGACTAGTGGTTCTGTCAAAAAAAGAGCCTGAAACGTGACTAATTCCCAACGATTCAACTTTTATGATACTTACTAACCTCAAATCAATATTAAATTATTATGGCATGTTACTTGAATAAACGAATGTTGCAGAACTTCTTCTTTTTAGGGCTTCTTTCACGTGCAGTTCTCAGAACTGAGTCCCAAATCAATGAGCTGAAAAATTTTGTATTATGTTACTTTATCGACTACAGAGCTGCATCCGACAGTTCGATGCAATAGAAATTATTAAATGCCATGACTGAGTTTGGTATCACCGCTAAGCTGATGTGACTTTGCGGGATGACACTGACTGACACGAAGTCTTTAGTGCAAATAGGAAAAATCTAACTGAGCCATTTCCTACCAAGCGAGGCTTTAGACAAGCAGATAATCTGCCATGCGATCTCTTTAACATCATAATGGAGATGATCTTGCGGAAGGCTGCAGTAAACAGGACTGATGCCATCTTTAACAAAAGTCACAAGCTGCTGGCGTATGCCGAGGATATTGATATCATTGGCCGTGGCCTGTGGTATGTTACTGCAGCCTTTTCGAGCATTGAGAAGCAGTCGGATCAAGTGGGTCTATTAATAAATGAGGACAATACCAAGTAATTTATGTCAACGAACAAAGAATTCACTCGTCTGGGACGCTGCGTGAAAGTTGACAACTATATCTTTGAAGTGGTAGATGATTTTATTTACCTTGCCGCTGCCATAAACAAAAATAATAATGTCAGCCTGGAAATCATGAGACGAGTATTGATCGCAAACCACTGCTACTATGCGCTAAGCAAGCGATTTAATGACAAAGCCCTCTCTCGAAGAACAAAAATCCAACCAGACACTGTTCCTAAATATCTTGCTCTATAGCTCAGAATCACGGGTAATGACCCAAGCGGATCTATCTACTCTGGGAGCCTTTAAGTTATAATTTGAACCCAATATCGTTTACTGCCAGTACCGTCGTCGAATGAACCATGAGCTGTACAACGACATTGATTTAGTCAAGCGCGTTCAAATAGACCATGTGCGCTGGCCACCTGGACACCTTGTACGATTTGATGAAAACGCGTTAGTTTAAAAAGCCTTTGACAATAAATTCAATGGGCGATGCAGAAAAAGTCAACCAAAACTTCGCTGGATGGCCCATATGAAAGAGCTATTATCTAAAATTGGTGTGACAAACTATCTATGCAGCGCAAAAGACCGAAAAGTATAGAATTTGTATATATTAATTCTTGAAGAACTTGTTGAAGTAAACAACATTTTAAAACTTCTCAAAGACTGTTAACATTTTGACTGTCATCTCCTCTCTTCGCCTGTACGACGCACTGAAGGATTGTCCTCATACAATAGCAAATGCTTACAATACAATACAAGCATGTATATCCTGTCTCACACACATTCTCATACCATTGCGCTGTTGATGCACACAATATTCAATTTAAAATTCATAACAGAAATCATACAGAACAAATGAAATAAATTCGTAATATACATATGTGTAAGTGCATGTGTCGCTACACTTGTGTACGAATCCGTTTCTCTATTTTATGTGCTCGTGAATGTACTTGATTTCCTAGCAACTTCCGTTTCCGTTTATCTTTCATGTTTATCAATTTACGTTTAGTTTGGAATGACAATCTTTCCCCCCCTCACCCTGTTACAGCTGACTTCGGTTGAAGTTTATGGGATTATTTCTCCGCATGTTCAGTTTTTAATCTGCTATGGTTAGAAATTTTATTTATTTGTTTAACGAAACTGTTCGTGGTATAACTGCGGCGTTTAGGTAGTAACAGCGGACAATTCAAAGCTTTGTACAGAGCGTCAGTATTTGTCAGAGCTGGTACTTTTGTATCATATCCTTGGTCCTGTTTGCGCTGCTGTCGACGTTGTTTCCTGTCAAAAAATAACATAAAATAGACACAGCGTTTTTGAAATACTGTTTATGTTCGAATTTATAAAGTTAAAAACTCTAAAAGACTTTTTTACTGTTGCCTAGTCGTGGACATCAAGGCTATAGCTATTCCTCATAATAGATTTTTTGCAAGTGAGAACTGAATATAAAACTTCTTGTTTACATTGCGGGAATTTTTAGAAAATAGTTTTGTGCCGCTTAGCACCTACTCTCACGCATTTTGCTAGTGTGGTACAATTCATTTACATAGCTTTAGTTCTATATGTGTTTGCTGTTCAATACTGTTTTGATGGTGTTTTTTTTTTATTTAAATTGAAAATTGCTTACCAGCATGTGTGTAGTTTGAGTTCCGGTTATGCCAACTCACACGCATAAGTACACAAATCAAACGAATCAAATAAACCACATCCTCATACAGTGTGGTGGTCTCGTAAACTCTGAAAATTGGACGAGGGTATTGTATTAAGGTTGATCATATGTAATGCTATAAAAAGGTGTTTGATAATCTACTATTATAAAGAAAATAATATTTTAATACACTTGTAGTGCTTCTAGTAATGTATTTATATTCATGAATATTATACGAAAATTTCTGAAAACCTTAACTCTAGATATTTCATGTGGGAAAATTTTTAATTTAACTATTTTTTTAGGAAATCTTTCCTTATTTATAACATTCTTTCTATGCGACTTGTCAATGATCTAGCAACAAGCACAGCGATTAGGAAATTTACAAAACTAGACTTAATATGTATGAGGGTGAAGTAATGAAGGCGTAAAGGCAGTCATGGCCATACTTTTGGAAATACGTGGAAGGGAACAGCCAGACTGAACGCTTCCGGTACTTACTTTGTAAGGGCTCACACTGTATGGGATTTTCAATGAAAGATGATGGATTCTTCCAACAATGACTTAAAAACTTGTATCGTCGAATGGAAGTCCGCCTAACTGAAATACAGTTCGTAAGATGGTGAGCAGGAAGAATCCGATATGAAGCATCAAATGCTTTAAACTCTTTTAATCAGCTGGACCTGGCAGAATAATTACAGCGCATTTACAGTGGGCCTTATACCTATCTTCTGGTTTGTTAGAAGGGACTGCCTTATGTTGGGAGTCATCACAAACATTTGAAAGTTCGCAAGTGTTCTCCTTAAAAACCAAACGACTTTTGACCAATCAGTCTCTCACTGTTTGTCCTTAAAAAATTTAAGAATTCATTAGATATGCATGTTCGAAATTATCTTCCACAGAAATTACTATAAAATCTCAACATGCCTACACCAAAGGAAGATCAACGAATACAGCTCTCTACTTTATAGTCAGTACAATCAACAACTCCCTCAAGACAACCCCTTTGCTACTCTCTCTAATATAACAATATGTGAACTGTTTACCTTTTTGCGTTTCCCAAATTTTGTACCAAAATATGTTCTTAAACTTATCATACTTACCAAACCATGTATTTTAAATCCCATACATCATTGCAAAAAAAAAACAAAAATATCCACCACCACCACATCAACATCCAAAAATCCCCAAATCCACATCCGTTTCCTGTAGTTCAATGCTTCGATGGCGTTGCTGTTGCTGGTGATATATTAACTTTCTAACTTGCATATGTATGTGCAAGCATAGTTTTGCATTTGTATGCATTTTATTATCGCCACTCATCACGCACAGTGAGCAACGTCAACGTCAACACCAACGCCAACACCATCATCAGCACTACTCACTCCCATCATCAGCTTCAATGTCTGCCATAACTTTGTTCCAAAATCTTCATAAAAGAAACATAGAAAATTTCACCAGAAACTAATAGAATGGTGGACTACAGAGACTCAGATACCGAGTCAGTGGAAAACGCAACCACTTTAAAAATAACCAAATCCCTGCTCTAAACCAACAAACAAATAACCATCTATAAACTTTATTTTCTCTACATTTTGCGAGTTTTCTAGTCCTTCTTTTTTTAAATATCCATACTCTACAGCAACAGAATCCAAATTGTCTCATACATAGAGTATAAGAACGCGTCTGTATTGGAGGGATATGAGTAGGTATTAAGTTTGTGTACAAATTCGTTTAAACTGTGATTGTTTAAAACATTTCCCAATCCCACGCTCGACTCACAGTGCAATACTTTTAAATAACCAAAGCTTAGATAACTTCAACTTTTTGCGTAGTTTTGCTGTACGATTGAATGCATCCGCATTTGCATCTGCAAATTTCAACAAAGCGATAGAGAGACATACAAAAAAAATTGTGTAAAATAAATAAAAGTTTTTGATGACTTGGCTGTTCAAAAAAGGCGTTGTTGGAGTTGAAGTTGAGACGACTAGGGGGAGTGCTACATTTGCAACAGTTTTGTTTTCTAATTGCTTTAAGAGCAACGTTATTGATGTTCGAAATAAACAAATTATTTAGGTGGTGCGAATATGGGAAATACAAATATGTTAATTTAAGTGTACGTTGATTTAGATTTACATACAGATTAAAAACATAAATTAATTTATTTTTAAAGTTGTAAAAAAAGATATTTTTAAGACTTTTTGTAAAACAAATAAAAATTACAAGAACTGGAACTTCCAAGTTTTAAGTTCAATTTAGTCTGATGCTTTAATTTATTTCTAAATATACATATACATATGGTTTATTTCTAACTGGTTTTCCTCTTACTCTTTTTGCAACTGACTGAAATGATCTATTGCATTGTGGGGTTATGGGGCAAAACCTTTCATAGTACTTCTTCTTCTTCTTATTTAACAGCAGCAACAGAAATTCATCCATAAGTAGTTGTATGTAGAAAAGAAATTCTAAGAGCTTCGGTCTCTTTCACCGCGCTTGGATACGCCGATGTCTATACATCTCATACAGCTGGTTCAGCATGGTTCGTTCCACGACGGAAATCGCTGTTAATGTTGACGTGTCCAAATATTTTGCGAAGTATTCTTCACTCGACGGCTCCCATTTTTCATTATTCTGCTCTGTAGAGCAAGTTGGACCTTTGTTCGTCAAGAGATGGTTTTGTCCATAAATCGTTGATTTTCAGGATGACATTATTATTTTTGTTTGTGGCAGAGGCAATGTAGTCAAAATCATCTATCACTTCAAAATTATTGTGGACAACAATCTAGCAGTGTCCCAAACGAGTAGACTCTGTTCGTTCAAACAAATAACTTGGTTTTGTTCTCATATATCACTAGACCCACTTCTGCCGACTGCTTCTCAATACTTGAAAAGGCTGCAGTTACATCCCGCAATCCACGGCCAATGATATCTATATCATCGGCATACGCGATCACCAGGTGACTTTTATTAAAGATGATCATAATTGGGATTACTGCTGCCTCCCGTATGATCATCTTCATTATGGTGTTCAGAGATTGTATAACAGATTATCGCCTTGTCTAGAGCCTAGCTTATATAATATGGCTCTATCAGATTTTAGCCTATATTCACTAAGACTACGTGTCAATCACAGTTATCCTGCAGAGTCGTATCAGCTTCGCGGGGATACCAAACTTAGCCATAGCCATAGTTTCTGTCATATCGGTCTGTCGAATTTTGTTTTGTAACCGATGAATATATGGTAAATGTCGATTTGTATTTCTTGGGTCATCTCCAGCATTTCCGTAGTGTGAATATCTGGTCAGTCATCGATTCACCATGGCTAAAGCCACACTAATAAAGTTCAATCAGGTTCGCTAAAATAGGCTTTAATCTTTCACATAACACACTAGACAGGACCTTGTATGCGATGGTTAATGGTACACACACTTGGATCGCCTTTCTTAAGCACAGAACATAGATTCCAAAAATCGGACATGGATTCCGTCAGTCAAATTGTGTTTATGACGTGGTACATGCACATTAACCACCGCAGTCCACCGGAATCCGAGGCTTCACTGTTTTAAGCCATTGTCGTGTTGATCTTGTTTCGGTGAGTGTGTTCATAGAATTCGCCATATACAGCCACTGTATGTCGGGAATTTTCGATTTAGGCGGTTATGAAAGAAGTAATTGAGAGGTCTTATTGAAGTAGGCATAGTTGAGAGCGTTTCATGCGCTGCTTTATCGTGTGCGTGTTTTGGCTGCAACTATGTGTTGATCCGAGCCAATGCTTGCGCCGCGCATCACACACACGTCCATAACGCTTGGGACATAACTTTCATTGATTACTATGTGATCAATGTGGTTTCTTGTATTTTGATCAGGGTATATTGAGGTTGCCTGGTGGATATTTATACCATCACCCTTAGGGATGAGGGTATATATCATTTGATACGACCCAAAAGTGTGACACATAGAAGGAGTCACTTCAGACCCTAGGTTTCTTAGAACCAAATTCGATTCATGACTTTTTAAGTCATTTGAGCCATGTCCGTCTGTCTGTCTGGTGGCTGTCCGGCTGGATCGCACGATAACTTTCGAAAGACGCAACCAAATGTCTTGAAATTTTGCACGAGTTAATATTTCCCCAAAACTACTTACGGTATTGCAAATGGGCTACATGGCTCCGCCCCTTCTGGTACCTCCCATACAAATACATCATTCCGCCCACTTTAGAAATCGAGTTATAATATCAATACACCCATCGGGATCGTACCCAAATTCTGTTCTTAGTAAAGCTATTACAGGTTAAGTTTTGGAAAAAAATTAGAAGTCTAGCCACGCCCCTTCTGGTACCTCCCATACAAATTCACCTTTCCGCCCACTTTAGATATGGAGTAATAATATTAATAAATCCAGCGCGCTAATTCTTAATTTAGTAAAGCTATAGCAGGATACAGTTTTTGAGAAAAAAAACTGAAGTCTGCCAACGCCCCATCTGGTACCTCCTAGAGATGGGCACTCGGCACGTGATTAGCGTGAATCACGTGAATCACGCGTGATTCACGCGTGAATGTGAGTTAGTTGGAAATTTGCTCACGTGAGCGTGCATGAACGTGAGCATCAAAAATATCTTCGTGCATGAGCGTGCGTGAGTGCATACTTTGCGTGAATCACGCTACTCACGCTAACCACGCAATGCAAAATAAAATGCGCTTAACACAAAACTGGTTATTTGCATTTGTCATTACATTGATAAATATTTAAATTTTTGTGTGAATGTTTTTTTTTGTAATATTATAATATAAAATAATATATATAATATATAATAAAATATAATAATGTTACAATATATAATGTTTAATAATATTTGTATAATAAAAATAATATATATAACAACACTATGTGACAGTCATTTGGAACCAGAGGAGTGACCTAGTGCATGTTGTTGGTCTGGTCAAGTACAAGATGACCCCATATACCAAAGTTTAATAACACCCCGAATATCTTGACTTACTCTCTTATTAATTTTTTCCATGAATGTTGCAGCGATATGGCCGGTAAATATAGTGAAAGGTCCCACAAAGGTTTTCTAACTTTAGAAAAGCGTTACGAAGTTAAATAAATCCCTACTATGCTCGCTAACTGCTGCTTATATATTTTAGAAGACTGCTAGGATATTCAGCATAAAATAAAGAAATAACATTATTAAATAATATAAAATACATATTTGTTCTTCTTATTTTACATGTTTTAAGCTCTTCAAGTATCGGTTATTGTATGTAAAAAAGATTCTGTTGGATCTAATACAATTTTTATAACATATATGCAAAATGTATTTTAATGCAACACAAGGAAAGGAGAAAAAAAATTCAAATTACTAAAAAACTGTGCCTGATGAAAAAAATCTGATAACATATTTCTAATCATGATTTATAACGGCTCCACGAAAAGCCCCCCAATGAAATAACGCCCAAACGAGAAATGAAATATTCCCCAAATTTTTTTCATACATTTTTGGGTGTTATTTCATATGAAATAACTCCCAATTTTTTTGGGCCATTTTTCATTTTTCTTTGGGAATTATTTCATTCTTCATTTGGGGTTTTCAAATTATGAAATAATCTCCAATGAAATAACACCCAACCAATTTTTTAAATTTGGGGCTTGTTTCATACCGTATATAATTTGGGTGTTATTTCATTTTTAAAGCTCTTGGTTTTTAGGGGTTATAATTACATAATTATATAAAAATAGGCCTTTTACAAGAATACTTTTAGCCTGTGAATATATTACAATATCTTTCGAACGTTTACATATATTTCCATTTGTGTTCATATTGACGGATAGAAAATCAACAAAATGCACCGAGCATTTTTCATTTTGAGAATGATATCTTAGAATGGAAATTTTTTAAATTTGTAAGAGTTCTTCACAAGGAAGAATTCAATAAAAGCTGAGAGTTTGATTTGCTTGTAAACACTGAAGGTGGTTGTGTAAAGGCCAAACGTAAAAGGCAAATTGTCTTCCGAACTGCAAAAATAGAGCAGGGCTACAATGATCTACTATCCACACGATTCATTTCAATAATTTTTCGACTTTGCTGATGGTCCATATTGACTTTATGAAATCCTTGGTGAAACTGACTTTTATGAATTTTGGGCATAATTTCATTTTTGATGCTGATGGTGTTTATTTCATTGGGGGTTATTTCATTTTCATCATTGGGTGTTATTTCATATGAAATAACTCCCAAATATTGGGGGTTGTTTCGTTTTCGCTTTGGGGTTTATTTCATTTATTTTTGGATGTTACTTCATTCACTGTTTTTGGGTGTTATTTCCAATTTTTTGGGGTTTATTTCATTGGGGGTTATTTCCTGGGGGTTATTTCATTGGGGGGCTTTTCGTGGAGCCTTTATAACTATAGGAATCACAATTCAGATACCCAAAAAAATGGAAAATATTTTTTTTTAATCTATTAAGATAGCTTTAATAGATTTTAACTTTTTCAAATCCTTTCAAAGATTGCTCAAAGTCCAACAATAAGCAAATACGTTTTATGGTACGAAAAACTTTGTAAAATTTGCTCAGAAGAAATGTGTGAACCAAAAGTCATAACTAAATTTAAAACATCTATCCCATGCAGTTCGGCTGCAAGTGAATAGGATTTTTTTTTCATTATTTTTTTAGTTTGAAGAAGTTTGTAGCAACTATTTTCTAAGGACACCCTAATGTTTACTATTTTATTCACAAAATACATGCTTTCGTGAGTGAAACGCATACCTGTTTGTCAAAATCGGTTACCAAATAGGTAAGTTATTCATCGAGAATCTTTTGGGGTCCCTAAAAAAAATTGGTCAACAATCTCGCCAAACTGAGTATATGGTTTTATTTACCTTCTACAGTATAATCGAACCTAGAAAAAGTCTTCATTTGTTGCACAGTGTAATTATAGAAACATACAATATCATTTTTTTTTTGTATTTTATTTGGCGTGATTGTCGTGATTCACGCTCACGTGAACGTGCGTGAGTACAAAATTTACTCACGTGAGCGTGCGTGAACGTGAGTAGCGAAAAAATTGTTGAGCGTGAGTGTGCGTGATTGACAATTTCAATCACGTGAGCGTGCGTGAACGTGAGTCAAATTTACTCACGTGCCCATCTCTAGTACCTCCCACACACATCTGGTATAGCCCACTTTAGAAATCGATTAATATTATTATTAGAACTACCGCGATCGTGACCAAATTCTGTATTTAGTAAAGTTCAAGCAGGCTAAAGTTTTGGAGAAAAAATCTGAAAGTCTAGACACGCCCATTCTGGTACCTCCCATACAAATGTACCTTTCCGCCCACTTTAGAGATGGATTAATAATATCAATACACTTGACACGATCGAGCCCAAATTCTGTATTTAGTAAAGCTATAACAGGGTAAAGTTTTGGAGAAAAGATCTGGATGTCTAGGCACGCCCCTTCTGGTACCTCCCATACAAATGTACCACGCCGCCCGCTTTAGAGATGGAGTAATAATATCAATATTCTCGAAACGATCGTGCCCCAATTCTGTATTTTATTAAGTTATAACAGGATAAAGTTTTGGAGATAAAATTGGAAGTCTAGCGCCGCCCCTTATGGGACCTCCCATACAAATGTACCTTTCCGCCCACTTCAAAGATGGAGTAATAATATCAATACATCCAACGCTATCATGCCCAAACTCTGTATTTAGTAAAGCTATAACAGGATAAAGTTTTGGAGGATAAACCTAGAAGTCTAGACACACCCCTTCTAGTACCTCCCATACAAATTTACCACTCCACCCACTTTAGAAATCGAGTAATAATATCAATATAATAGCAATTTTTTTTATTTTACTGAGGGTGCTGGTATATGTAAGTCGGGTCGCCCGACTGAAACTTTCTTACTGGTTTTATGTGGAAATTTGGTGTCACTTACCAGCATGGTTCTTGCAGAACCAGTCTGCATCCGTTTTCAGAGGTGTTCTCTTGTCGACCTTGATTCCACATCCAAATTCGTGTTTTCTGCATGGCAACCGTAAATGATGTCACCGTTCTTTCGTCGTGTCCAACCTAGTCCCGTTCATCGCGTTGCCTGTTTGGCAATGATAAGGCTGACATCATCGTTTTCATCATTTTCGGAAACATTCCCCAATTGAATAAAGGAACCACCTATGTGCAGAGTTCATACAATCCAGGTGCTTATCCTTAAATCATGGTCGTCTACATTATGGGGGTTCTTGTTTTTTTTCTTTTCTTTGCGTTTTCATAATAAGTTTTGTTAATATGGAGAGTGGCTTATTAGATAACCGCGCCCGATCCAAGTTTCTTGAGGCTGTCGACGCCACTAACAGAGACGTTGTGTTAAGCTTCAATAACTTCTGATACCAACTGTCCAACGCTTAGGTGATAGCATGTCATTTACTAACTTACTTAAGTGGCCCATTACAACTTTCGAACATGGTTCATAATTTAGAGGCCTGAAGTATTAAAGAATTCCACACGCCTAGCTCTTCTGTGTGCGTTCTCCAATTACTCTCACCACGTCGCCTACCACTTGGTCCTTTCAACGTTTTGTCCCATGGAGAAACTCAACGTCGACACAGATAGGTCCATATATTTTTCACAGTACTTTTCTTTCGAATACTCCCAGGTTTTGTATGTCCGTTGTCAAAAGCACCCACGACTCGACAGCATACTATAGAATGGGTAAGATTAGCACCTGGTATAGCTGGTTCTTAGTATTCCGAGATAAGGTGGTGTTACTAAGGTGCTGCCGAAGTCCGTAGAAACATCTATTGGCTATCACTATTCTCAGTTTAATTTCTTAGCTGACACTATTTTTCTTTTTGACGGAAGATCCAAGGTAGGTAAATTTATCTACTACCTCAAAACAATAATTGTCAACGTTCACGGTGCGTTCCCATCGAGAGTACTCTTCGTTCGTCGTAATCATTATTTTTTGTTTTGTCCTCGTTGACCGCTAAACCTATTTTAGCTGACTACTCAAGTGATGAGAAAACTGCTGTAACATCCCGCAGATTTCGGCCAATGATGTCTATATTAAAAGTGGCATATGGCTCTTGTGGAATATGGTGTCAGACATGTTGACACCAGCCTTTCTCATCACCTTCACCGTAACCATATAGGACTGGACGTGGCATAGTGGTTAGAACACGCGACTACCATGTGGGAGATCCCGGGTTCAATTCCCGCCTTTAGTCATCTTCATTGTTCTGTCATTGCCGGCCCCATCGATGTTGTCGACATCAACGTCGCATTATAAGTGTCGAGTCAATCGGCATGTCTAGTAAAAGGTTCTCAAGCAGTGACATTCACATTCGTAGATAATTAGGTGCCGTTAGCTGTGAGAACCTATCCCATATCTCATTCCTGGGGTGTAAAAGGAAATTAAGTTTAAGTTTTATATAAAACTAGTGGGCCCGGCAATGCTTCGCTATTGCACATTAACTTGTAATATATTTCACATTTAGGTCTACAAAGTACTTTGAAAACGTTCATCAGCAGTCATATCTATAGTGCTTACATGTAGATTAAGTTTTTTCTGTATGTAGGGCGAAAAGCCACTTCTTCCAAAAATCGGAAACAGACATTCCGCAAATTTTAATAATTTTTATATTGATCTGTAGTAGCGGATACTACCTATCTTTTTGGGCATAAAAAACATTTTGTTATGCCTTCTCCGCCTATTGACCGCAAATGAAAATTCCGTCTGAAGCTTCATGCCTTTGGCCATAAAAACTTCTTTTGTCATGTCTTCTTATCACACGGATCAAGAATATTCCGGAATACTATTTTTGTATTGAACTCGTTTTACCATTTGTTTGAGATAATTCGGTCACCAATGTTTGGCTTAACAAAGTGATGGTCTCACGCGCTGTATGGCAAATTACACCGTCGTGTTGGAACCATTTCTCGTTCAAATAATGTGCAATGACATGATAAATAAAAAAAATCACTTGATCGTCCACTGGCTCAAATTCTTCCACCAGTTAGATCTTATATAGATGCAGGCCAAGATCTTTCTTCAGCATTTGCATAGACCGAGTTGCTGAGAATGGCGTCGGTTTGATAAATTCGAGTCCCCTGTCACACTTACGTCTAAAACGTCGATAGCTTCTATTAGCTGCTCAGATGGATCATTATATGCACCCTCAACTTCACAAAGGGCTCCATAAATTTGGCGAACAGAACGTGCATTTTGAAAATAAATTTGCAAGATTTGCAAACGTTGTTCTTCTGTAGTTTTTACATGGTGGTTTTCCAAAGTATACTAAAAGAAGTTCTATACGTCAAAAAAAAATTACCCCATATATAGGTTATTTACAAATATTTGCTTATGTTACCTCTGATATACTTTAAAAATGTTAATTGTGCCCCAATAAAACAAAAGGTGTTTTCCAGTATAACTACAATGAATATTGCATTTTTTTCTGAAAAGTAACTGGTGTACGTACCATTATTTGATACAGTTTAAATATTTAACTATTGAAGTGCGTGGCAGCGCCTCGGCACTTTTTACTTATTAAGTTCCAAATAGCCTGTTCATTAGGGCGGAACAATTTGTTCGCGTCTAAAAAAACGTGGTAATCGTATACCAGTATCGCAATGTACGATGAATTCTTAGACAATTTCGCTTAGAAACTATATGTCTACAATCAATTCCTAGTTTGCGCTGAGAAGCATGAAGATTTCAGGTTTAGGTATATTTTTAGCAATTTTTCAGTTACGTCAGACGTACCATCCCGATGTTTGGAGACCAAGACGAAGAGAATAGTATATTTTTGACATTGTTTTGGATCCCGCCCAATATTCTGAAAAATGATTTTTAAAAACTTAATTTCCGTATGCCAACTCTCAGAGGTCATAACTTTTTAACCAATACATAGATTTGCTTCTGTAATACCTCATTTACTTTGCTGGGAAATTAGTTTTACGCAGAAGGTCTCGAAAACTATATATCTGAAGTTTTCGGTTTGTGCTCATTTAAAAACCAAAAAAAATTACTTCTTGTAAGCGCGGAATACCTTGTGTTATCGAATATTGCCATTTTCACCCCCTTAATGTAGAAAAATCTAAACAATGTGTAGCCTATGTTACTCGCGGGGTTATTCGGAAGATTCCCTGAAAATTTCATCAAAATCGGTCCAGCCGTTTTCGAGTCCATACGTTACATATATACACACATCCTCTTTTATATATATAGAAGAAAGACTAGTGGGCCCGGCAATGCTTTGCTATTGCATATCCCGTTATATTGGATGTCCCGTTATATTGGAATGCAGAGAGTTATTTAAAGAATTTTTTTAAAGGTTTTCCCATGGACGTACGCAGGTATCTTAAAAGAGTACACAAAGTTGTTTATCATCGATTGATAATATATTATTTTTAACTTCTTGTAAGCGCGGAATACCTTGTGTTATCGAATATTGTCATTTTCACCCCCTAAATGTAGAAAAATCCAAACAATGTGTAGCCTATGTTACTCGCGGGGTTATTCGAAAGATTCCCTGAAAATTTCATCAAAATCGGTCCAGCCGTTTTCGAGTCCATACGTTACATATATACACACATCCTGTTTTATATATATAGATAGATAGTGTAAACGACGAGCTATCACCCTGCCTGAGACTTCTTACCGTGTTGAATGGTTCAGAGTGATCCTTACCAATCTTAGCCGAAGATTTGATGTTTTCCAACGTACATCTGCAAAGTCGAATTAGCTTTGCAGGAATATCAAACTTAGACATGGCCTCATATATCCTATTTCTTATCGGAGAGTCGAAAGCAGCTTTGTAGGCGACAAAGAGGTGGTAGGTGTCGATCCGATTTTCACACAATATTCTCGAAAGGACCCTGTAACCATTTGGTAGTAGTAATCAGCTCCTCCCCGCCAGCCTTAAACAATTCAGCGAGGAGACCATCGGCTCCAGCTGCTTTGTTGTTTTTAAGGCGGGATTAATTAATTAAATACTATCGTACTGGAGTGGAGCGGGGTCTTCTGGAGTGGTGTCCGTTTCCAGTAAATTTCTGAAATGATCTCTTCATAACTTCAGAAAATTTACTGTAGGAAAACTAGTATTCGTCTGCCCGAACGACACCAAAAAATAATCAATCGTAATTTTATGTTATTCGGTAAAAAACTTAAAAATTATTTCCTCCAAGCCAAATTGCTTTTCATGCTGAGGTGGATTATACTTTATTATAGTTTTAGACATTTCATAGCCAAGCGACTCCGGCAGTAATCGTTTTTTTACACTGTTACGATAGGCAATTCACACGCACCCGAATGTCTTGTTTGATTTACAGCAGTCAGTCTCTGATTGAGTGTTATGAAACGAACACTAAACACGCTTGTTTCGCATTTAACACACAAACAGACACAAGTACAGACATAGAAACAATGATCAGCGATTGTTGGGAAAGCTCAACATTTTCACCGTGTAATATTTGAGAGTGTTCACTAAGGTGGGTCGCACTTCATACAAATAAAAAAAGTTTTGCCGGTCACCCCCTAGAATAAAAGATAATTTAAAAACGAATTCAAAAAAAATTTTTATTTTTTTTTGCCACGCCCCTTGACCCCGCGCATTGGGTTTTTTGTTTCCTGTGTCTCCATTTATAGTCCGATCGTAATGTGTGACATATCAATGTTTTTGGACTGACAACAGCTACATTTTCTTCTCTGATCACTTTTGACTCCGACGTCAACTTCTAGAAGTTTCTACCGGAATCTCGGTTTTTACCCCCCTAAGTAAAATTTTTTTTGCAACTATAAAAAAGTTTTTTGAATTCCATGATATTTTCTCTTTAACCGTATATATTTTTATTCATAAACAAAAAAGTTACAGAGGTTTAAAAAACAAAATACGACCACGCCAACATTTGTAAACAATGATCTTTGGCCTTTAGCGACGTCAAATTGATTTTTTTAAACCTCTGTAACTTTTTTGTTTATGAATAAAAATATATACGGTAAAAGAGAAAATATCATGGAATTCAAAAAACTTGTTTATCGTTGCAAAAAAAATTTTACTTAGGGGGGTAAAAACCGAGATTCCGGTAGAAACTTCTAGCATTTGACGTCGGAGTCAAAAGTGATCAGAGAAGAAAATGTAGCTGTTCTCAGTCCAAGAACATTGATATATCACACATTACGATCGGACTATAAATGGAGACACAAGAAACAAAAAACCCCATGCGCGGGGTCAAGGGGCGTGGCAAAAAAAAATAAAAATTTTTTTTGAAATCGTTTTTAAATTATCTTTCATTCTAGGGGGTGACCGGCACAAGATTTTTTATCGACCCACCCTAGTGTTCACGCTTCTTGTGCGACCACACACACCATTATTATAAATCTTTATAATAATGTTAATTGGCAGTGAGTTAAGATTTCCCTTAACAGGCTGACAATAAAAATGACGAAACACACTAAAACAATTTTTTTTGAGTCAATCAATCAATGTTGAAGAAGTTGTTTTCAAAAACTTGCATCAACTTTAGTTTCTCTTACATGTGAAATTTTACATCCAGTCAGTGGACTGGGTATAACCCTGTTCTCTTTTCCATTTCCACCATCTGTTACATATAACGTTTGAAGTGCGTTTGCTACTCCGTACATACCTCCTTGTTACGAGTACCGCTACCACTACAAACCATCGACCATCGAGTTTCTGTAGGGAAATTGAAAGAGTTGAACAAGTGTTGAAATAAGTTGTGTTTGTTATTTAATTGACTGCAAGTGAATTGTTGGCAGATTTTTATTTTTTTTTATTTTGTGGTCGAGACGAAAAATGAAATGATATGCTCGACACAGCACCGACACTAAGCCAAAAACTATTTGAATTTACTCAAAGTAAGCAGCGTAATGGACAGTTTAGATGTTATGACAAAAGTTTTACTGTACTAGGGCTATAAAGAGCATTGCACACAACAACAAAAAAAAATTAAAAATATTTCAAATTCGATTTATAAGCATTGTAAACATTTCAATTGAAAATTATTTAGAATATTCCGCTACAATAGTGCGCGTTATCACAAAACTATAAATCAAATATATGATGGTGGTAAATTAAGTGGTGATGGTTTTTCGGTATAGAAGCAATAATTTATTTATGTTTTTCATTTAGTGGGAAATATAAATTTATTAGCGTAGCCAACGGAACTTGATTAATTTAAAAAAACTTAGGTTCAGATTCGTCAGTACACCAAGTTGATGTTAGAGGCAGTAGAGCAATAAATTCTCGTGTATGAATGCTTGTGAAGTTATGGGATTTTGAGGCTTGAGACCTTGATGAACTTTTTCAAATGTTATACGAAGTCTGTGGCTGAATCCGAAATAGCTATCCAGACTGCCTGGCATTATGAGAATATCATTCTGATTCTAAACATTTTTCAAACAAACTGATCTTTAGCTTGACTTAAAACAAATATTAACGTTCACAAAACAGATCGAACAAAAAACAAGAATAAAGTATGGTTTACACGCTAATTACCCATATCTACTCATATCCCCTCAACAACATGAGCGACATAGCCTTATTAGAAAACATGTAGAAGTAAGCAAAGACAAGAACTACAAAATTATAGCAAAGTAATATTGAATTATAGAAAGGTGGATAGGAAATCAAAATGTACTGATTTGACGGATGATATGGGATATGGGTGGATAGCGTGTAAATATGCCTTAAGGCAGTAAGGCATATTTAGGCCTTCAATTCATTTGTAACCAATATATTTAGAGATGTGATTCAGACTTCTTTCATGAAGTTACTGCAATTATAAAAAATCGTATTTGGAACTTCTTTTATACAATTGTAAAAGAAAGTAAAAGTAAAAAATTTCTACAAGCTAATATTTTTTTTAAGGAAAACTAAATAACATTCTGACAACACTGTTTACACAAACAGTAAAATGCTACTGTGCCCCACAAAATAATCTTCCATTCGTAAAATTTCCGTATTGTTTCTTGGTTTGGTTTCATACTATCCATTGTTCTTTTGTGCAACTATTTATTAAAATTATATTTCCAAGAAATGAAACTAAATTAACAAAAACTTAAGATTTTTTCAAGTTTCTTTTTAAAACCATTACAATAAATATAAATTACCCTTTTGCTGAATACACTCGTATACTTTTCATTCACATATCTACACTGAGTACCCAAGTACAGCCTCACAAAACGTATACATACATACATAGTATATATGCTCTGACACATAAAACCATATCAAGAGCTTTAGAGAAAGCAATATTGTTGCACAACAATCAGAAAATTTGGGTTATTTAATTATTAAGTTTTTAATCTGAGATTTTAAACAATTTTCTATTTGCTTAAGGTATTATCTCAACATCAACAACAACAGCAACAATGGCGCAGAAACTTACACAAAACTCAAAAGATTGCATTTTGCCAAAGTACCTACACAGCGAGGGAGGGGTAGGAGCGGGGAAATAATAACACATATTCACAACTAAGCTCTCAATGGAAAATGCTCGTGTAGGCAGGAATAACTGCAAAAGGACCTTCGTATTATGATTCAATAGTTGTGCAGTAGGGCATATGATAGAAGAAATAAACACGCACACACACACACGTATTCGACATAAAAGAGATCCAAATGAAATGTGTTTTTTTTACCTGATCACAAAACATTTACACAGTACAATACACCATATGGGGCAAAATGGAAGTAAGGGTACAATTCAGACATTAAGTCGATAGTAACGAAGTCAAAGGATGTATCACATGGTTTTGATGTATGCAATTGTTAAGATATTGTTTGCTTTATGGATTATTATTTGCAGTAATATACCGATTTTTTTTGCTGTGGGCACAAAAGTGCAGCACTGAACATTTATTTTTTTTTAACATATTTACATTTAAAATGAGTTTTCTTTTTGGGTTAACTGGGCGTAACTGGCGAAGGCAATGTAATTTCACAACCTATAGATGGTGTAAAGTATGCGAAGTTTGTCCAATTGCTTAAACTATACTAATTCCAGCTTAAAGATATTGCCAAAAGTACAAATCCACAATATTGGCCACATTCCTCCAATACAGTATGAATAAGTAAACTTATAGAGGTTTCTTAGCCTAGTACCGTTGCCATTTTCGCAATTCTGCTGCCGATGTTAAAGATATGATATAATTAAGAAATACGACCGTCACAAACCATCATGTCATCCCACAGCCCCGTTGACCTTACATCAATAACTTTTGTTGTGGTTATATTTTCGCCTGAAATTCTCAATTACTTCTTCCTCCGTCCTTGCCAATGTCATAAAGATTAAGCAGTAAAATTTTTACATTTTCACTGGTAACATATAAACACTTTTTCATGAAGAGATAATACTTAAATTGTACAATGAAAAATATGATACATAATTCACAGTAATTAATACGAAGTTTGTTTTATGTGACTTTAACGATATCAACATGAGCTCATACTTGCAGCTCAACGTCAGTGTGGTGAGGATTGAGATGATTGTTAAAATTATTGTATTTTCTTATTTAATGGAAGACATTAAGTGTTAAACTTTATATAATATAAATTTAAGTTAATATATTACGCAATACCAACGTATTTGCAACGACGAGGGAATATATGTGAAGTGTGTTGTGGTTTTTTGACGATAAGAAGTTTTCGATGAGTGTCAGCAGAGAACTTGTTGAAGATAAATGATTCTCATTTTTATATATCATTCTATGCCGAAAATATAATATGACATTAATATTTTTTAAAGTTTTGTGACCTGTCTAGTATAAATTGACTTAAGTCTAAAAAACTGAATGTGTCGCGAATGGCAGATTTCATTTGCTACTGCCGTTAGAGGCTGTTAACTATTAACTATTAACTATTAACCATTAACTATTAACTATTAACTATTAACTATTAACTATTAACTATTAACTATTAACTATTAACTATTAACTATTAACTATTAACTATTAACTATTAACTATTAACTATTAACTATTAACTATTAACTATTAACTATTAACTATTAACTATTAACTATTAACTATTAACTATTAACTATTAACTATTAACTATTAACTATTAACTATTAACTATTAACTATTAACTATTAACTATTAACTATTAACTATTAACTATTAACTATTAACTATTAACTATTAACTATTAACTATTAACTATTAACTATTAACTATTAACTATTAACTATTAACTATTAACTATTAACTATTAACTATTAACTATTAACTATTAACTATTAACTATTAACTATTAACTATTAACTATTAACTATTAACTATTAACTATTAACTATTAACTATTAACTATTAACTATTAACTATTAACTATTAACTATTAACTATTAACTATTAACTATTAACTATTAACTATTAACTATTAACTATTAACTATTAACTATTAACTATTAACTATTAACTATTAACTATTAACTATTAACTATTAACTATTAACTATTAACTATTAACTATTAACTATTAACTATTAACTATTAACTATTAACTATTAACTATTAACTATTAACTATTAACTATTAACTATTAACTATTAACTATTAACTATTAACTATTAACTATTAACTATTAACTATTAACTATTAACTATTAACTATTAACTATTAACTATTAACTATTAACTATTAACTATTAACTATTAACTATTAACTATTAACTATTAACTATTAACTATTAACTATTAACTATTAACTATTAACTATTAACTATTAACTATTAACTATTAACTATTAACTATTAACTATTAACTATTAACTATTAACTATTAACTATTAACTATTAACTATTAACTATTAACTATTAACTATTAACTATTAACTATTAACTATTAACTATTAACTATTAACTATTAACTATTAACTATTAACTATTAACTATTAACTATTAACTATTAACTATTAACTATTAACTATTAACTATTAACTATTAACTATTAACTATTAACTATTAACTATTAACTATTAACTATTAACTATTAACTATTAACTATTAACTATTAACTATTAACTATTAACTATTAACTATTAACTATTAACTATTAACTATTAACTATTAACTATTAACTATTAACTATTAACTATTAACTATTAACTATTAACTATTAACTATTAACTATTAACTATTAACTATTAACTATTAACTATTAACTATTAACTATTAACTATTAACTATTAACTATTAACTATTAACTATTAACTATTAACTATTAACTATTAACTATTAACTATTAACTATTAACTATTAACTATTAACTATTAACTATTAACTATTAACTATTAACTATTAACTATTAACTATTAACTATTAACTATTAACTATTAACTATTAACTATTAACTATTAACTATTAACTATTAACTATTAACTATTAACTATTAACTATTAACTATTAACTATTAACTATTAACTATTAACTATTAACTATTAACTATTAACTATTAACTATTAACTATTAACTATTAACTATTAACTATTAACTATTAACTATTAACTATTAACTTTTATTGTTCAAGTTTGTACGCTAAGTATTTTAAGATATGCAGAATCACTATACGCTAATTATGTCCTTGTGCAACGCACAATGCAAAATCAAGTAGAAACTAGAAACGTTTTTTGGTGAGAACCAATGAGCTTTAATTTATTATTAATCGCAATCAAATTCTTTGATAAGAATGCGAACGTCACTGTTTGAGAAGCTTTTATTAGACATGCCGATTGACTTGGCACTATACTGCGAAACTGCTGTCGACAACATCGAGGGGAAACAAGTTAGATGACTGGAAACAGGAATCGAATCAGGGATCTCGCGCATGGTAGTCGCGTGTTCTAACCATCATGCCACGGCCGGTCATAAATAGTGTTTACATACTTTGTTACTTAAATGGCCCATTACAACTTACGATGGTGGTTCATAAATTAGAGTATTAAGTATAAAGTACTTATCATGTGGAAGTATTTGCAATATTCTTCCTCTTCCTATGGCAGCAACGGAAATGCATCTATCTGTAGCTGCCCGTAGAAAATAATTTCAATCGCTTTGGTCGTTTGCGCTCCGGAGTTCGGTGGTCTCATTAAAATTAGATAACGGCTCTTAGTACTGGTCCATCCAGCAGAGCTTTGCTTGTTCCTACTGCGCCGTCCCTTGAGTTTATTTTCTAGCTGGAACGTTTTTATCCACATGTACGCCGTGTCCAAGCCAATGCATTCAGTCATTCAGTATCTTTAAAAGCGCTGTGGCTTCAAATATTTTACGTGGTGTTTTTCTCTCGATGAATCCCAGAATTCTTTACCCAGGATTCTGCGCTGTAGAGCAAGACAGGTAGGATCAGTGTCTAGTAGAGTTTGAACTTTGTTTGCCTTGTTATTAAATCGCTTGTACAGTGAATTGTAGCTGTGGTTTGTTATCAATGGTTGTCTTTTGACTTGCAGGCTGACATTATTACTTTTGTTTATGCCGCAACCAAGGTAGACCATGTAATAGTTGTCAACATTCACGGAGCGTCCCACACGAGTAGACTCTTAGTTCGTTGAAACAAATAATTTTGTTTTGTCTTCATTTATCTCCAGCCCACTTTTGCCGGCTACTTCTCAATGCTTGATAAAACCGCATTAACATCCCTCAGTTCTCGGTCAATCATGTCTATATCATCGGCATACGACAGCATCATGTGCCATTTATTAAAGATGGTAACAGTCGTGTTGATTGCAGCTTTCCAAATGTTTATCACGACTAAGATGTTTAAAAGATCGCACAATATACTATGACGCTGTCTGAAGGCTCGATTGGTAGAAAATAGCTCTGTCAGATTTTTGCCTGTTTTCACTGAATACTTTGTGCTAGTCAGTGTTATCCCGCAAAGTCGTATCAGCTTCGCGGGGACACCAAACTCAACAGAGAACACTCAGATTCCAATCATCTGTCGTGCAGCCTTTATAGTGTTTATGAGCTGGTACATTCACGTTGCAAGCTCATAGCAGCCGGCCTTAAAAACTTTTGCCTGCAGTCAGGTGCTTACATTGTTGCTTTAAGCCAATTGCATTTGTGTTGCCTCGATGGTGGCCAATCTACTCCATCATCGATATCGTCGTGATATCGTCACTTATGCTGCCTTCAGAAAAAGAGTACAAAAGTGTTCCCTCCATATATGCAGCACAATCTGCGTGTCTGTGACCAGAATTCCACCAGAATTAGAACTTTCGGTATTCACTTCCATCCCTATAATTTTTGATATTCTGGCTATCTATTTTCTTCCATGGGCGTTTTTTCTGCCTAAAAAAGCTTTTCATCTCTCCCCTCTTCTCATTATATTGTTCCGTCACCGCACGTATTGCCTGTGGCTGCAGTTTTGCCTTGTCTGCATCAGCCTTTTTCTCGGACATTGCGCGACTTTTCCCATCTGAGCGTGGCTTTTCGTAACCCTTTACGGACATTGCGGCACAGTTTAAAGCATTCGCAATAAGCTGCCGCTGTGTTTCGGGATCATCAGAATTTTAAGTAATTAAGAGAGTTGGTCGGAGTAGGCATTGTCTATCGCGTTGGTATGCAGCTTTGTAATGTTTAGCTTTCTTTGCATTAGGTTATGAGCGTTTTGAGCACTACTTAATCGCGTGCGTACCTTGGCTGCAAATGTGTGGTGATCCAAGTTAATATTTGCACCGCGCATCACACGCACGTGCATAACGCTTGACGTGCTTGCCTACCATAAATTACCACGTGATCAATCTGATTTCTTGTGTTTTGATCAGGAGATATCCAGGTTGCTTGTGGATATCTTTATGTGGGAATCTGGTTCCACCCACAACCATGTTTTTTGTCAACGCGAAGCTAACCAGTTTGAATCCGTTAACGGAGGAGTTGTTTTGTAGACTCAATTTTCCGACTGCTGAATCTTCCTATTTTAGCATTAAAATATCCCATAACAATTTGAATATCATTTCCAGACGCTTATAGAATGCATCCCTAATGTCATCGTCTTTGTCTTCCGTCGGGGCGTGTACATATATCACTGAGATGCACAAATATTTAGCGCTGATGCTAATAGTGGCTATTCGGTCACTTACAGGGTTAAACCGCGAGACCATATGTCGAATTCCTTGTCGACTATGTTTCCACATCCAAATTTGTGTCTTTCTGCGTGGCAGCCGTACAAGATGTCACCGTTCTTTCTTTCCCTGTCCAGACGATTTCGTGTATGGTGGTGATGTCAACTTTGTATTTGTCAAGGACATCCGCCAATTGGATAGATACACCATATCTACAGTGTGTTCGAATGTACCAGGTACATATCCTTAAATCATGGTCCATGTTACGTTTTCAGTCGTAGTCAAAGTTGAGGGTATTCCTGTCTTTTCTTTTCTTTGTTTTTCTTTTTATTTTATTTTCTTTCAATTGTGTTTTCATCATAGTTGTTTTATTTGCGAAAAGAGGCTTACTAGGCCACCGTGTCCGATCCTAAACATATGCAAACGTTATTTAATTTTCTCGCTTTCTTACCATCAAATGCACTTAGCGACATGACACGTAAGGTGTTTAGATGTTAAATGTTAATCCAAAATTTATCTTTGTTTCATAGTTTTCGTCTTTCATTCCCTATCGATGTAAAATCGAAGCCACAATGATGCATATGAAACATTCCTAAAAAGTGCGTGGGAACGAACAGCATCAAGACTTGAATGTAACAAAACTAAAAGCATTTTTCTTTGATTTGTTCATAATGACGAAACACAATCTCTGCAAATCTGTAACAACTTTGCTCTTTTGCCATATTTTCTAACTTACGAATGAAAACTTTTTCTTGCTTTATCCTCTTTCGTCTTCTCTGGTTCTCCTGCGCAAAGGCAGCCATATAAGTTGTATGCTGCTCTGTAGTTGTGTATTCATCTCATAGATATTCTAATCATCTTAATTAGTTTACAAGCGAAAGCCCCTTATTCCTCTGAATTCTAAGGAACAATCTAGCATTACTATACGACTGTGGCTCCATGTGTATGTAGGCATAGGTGTAGGTGTACAATTTCACTTTGGCATGTGTACTAGTTCCTAACAACACACACTCAAACACACATAGTAATGCGAAGGTGCGGTGATAAAAGTATTACAAGGATTTTTTACTCGTCCGTGTGTGTATAGTGCAACATTTGGCTGCATTAGAGTTGGAGTTTTTGTGGGCCATTTGATTCTATAGTATAGCCTTCTGGAATATGTTGCTAAGGCGGACGACATTTTAAAGGTATTGTGGGTTTGTGATAATGTTTGTGACATATATATGTATAGATAAGTGTGTCTCACAATTTGCAGAACGTGTACAGTCGAGACACGTGACGAGTAGAGATAGTGAGTTAAAATGTTCCACAAAACAAATCCTAGTTAAATTTCATTGAAGACATCTGATATCAAAAATGCACTTAAACAATAAGAGACATAGTTTTTTAGGACTCGTTTCAAGGTCTATTTTAGTTTAAACTAAAAACTTCACCGGGACATATAAAAAAAATTTCTCCCTAGGTAAAACGTGACAAATTCCCCTATACGATAGTTACTAACTTCAAATCGATATTAAATTATTATGACATGTAACTTAACAAAACGAAAGATGCAGAACTTTTTCTTTTTGGGGCTACTTTCACGAGCAGTTCTCAGAATTGAGTCCCAAAATCATGTGTTGTACTGTGTAGTGCAATATACCTTATGTGTCACAGTCATTAACAAATCCTATAGAGTTAAAATAACTTTATCACAAATGATATTTCTCCATCAAAGGTAATGCACTATTCAGTCGGCTTCGCCTATATTTTACCAGCATTTTAACAAACTGCATTCATGTTTTTGCCAAATTGAATTTCTGCCCCGTGGCGTAAACATTGCTGTTGCTATTTTCACAATCACACATTTATTCACTACCAAGTGTAACAACTATGTACCACAGTACATATGGATGGATGTATGTATGTATGTACGTGTATTACAAATGTATCTGATATACATTGCAGTGGAGAAGTTTTATATTACACACTCTTATTCGTGTATTTATACATCTAGCAAATGCGGCGGCGAGCTTTCTTTTGTTAACGCTGTCTGCGCTGCAGCCTTTTCATATCATTTGCACGTCAAAAAAGGCATTACATTGAAAAAGTTTCCTAAATGGATTAGACTAAACTAACGTCGAATATTGACTTTAGAGTCATCTCATGTGATGTTCGTTAATTCATTTGAAACGTATGAGAGTATCTGGGTTTTGGCAAAAGCACAACGCGTTTGGTTTGTAATTGTAAATTAGAACGCAGAGAATCTTAGTTGGATCAGGAGATCTAAGTGTATATTGGCATGGAAATATAAAATTACATGAATAGAACATGAATTTGTTGAACACTGTGGTATTTGGATTCTAGCATTTGCATTAGACGTGTTGTGCTTAGTTATCCCATAAGTGTGCTGTGTAATGTGGGGAAAAGAAGCCAAAAAATACCTACATAAAAAATTCTAATATTTGAACATAAATTTTGCCATTTGAGTTTTTCAAAGTTCCGTATATTTGGAAACCTGTAATACTACTGTGTATGGAATACTTACGTTCTTACAACCTCACTTACTAATATCTTAACACATAAGACACTAGGATCAGAAGCGGTGGCCCTATAAGAAACCACTCTCCTTAAATAAAAGACTAGTATGAAAACACAAAGAAAATAAAAGAAAAGAAAGAAGAGAAGAAACCCTCAAATGTTTACGACTCCTGCAAACGTTATAAGAACCTTATAAGGATTTAATGATATGCACCTGGAATGACCCAACTCTCTATAGAGATGGTGTCTATATACAATCGGTGCATATCCTCGACAAATACCAGGCTGACATCAACGCCATAATGGAAATGCGATGAACGGGACAGGGAGGTACACGATGAAAGAACTGTCACATCTTTTACCGCTGTCATGTAGAAAGACACGAATTTGGGTGTGGATTTATAGTCGGCAGGAGACTTCAATATCTAGTCTTGCTGTTTAACCCTGCAAGTGACCAAATAGCCAATAACTAATTTGTCACTATCACGCTAATTTGTGTACACAAAGACAAGGACATTACATATGCATTATTTAAGCGCCTCGTGGAAATATATGAATTCTGCCCTGGCAATAGGGAGAAACTAAAATAGGAAGGGAAGCTGCTATTGGTCCAGCAATTGGAAAAAATTCAGTCTGCACAATAACATCTTTAGTAACGGACTAGTTAGCTTCGTATCAGCAAGAAACATGGTTGTGATTGGAACCAGTTTCCAGTACAAAAATATCCACACCGCAACCTAGATATCCCCTCATCAAAAGACAAGAAATCAGATTGATCATCATTGGTAATCGATGGAAGGCATGACATAGTCGTAATGGACGTTCGTGTTATGCGCGGTGCAAATATTGACGCGGATCACCACCTAATTGCAACCAAGGTACCCACGATACCAGGTCTATAGAAAAAAGTGCTCTTAACCAAGCGCAATGGAAAGTAGATATCAGAGAACTGCATACCACCGAGATAGCCAATGGCTGCTTCATCCAACTCTCCCAATTGCTTTAAAGAAACCCTCCTAATTCCGTTAATCCCGACACTAAGTATGAGAATATTGTGAATTCTATAAACTGATACTGGGTTATATATAACCATGCTCAGACAAGCCCTGATACGATGAGAAACCTCGCGCAATGTCTGAGAAATGGATGCTGCATACAACGCAAAATAGCAGGCAATTGCAATACGTGTGTTGACGGAACGATATAATGATAAGAGGAGAGTGATGAAGCGCATCTTTGCGCGGAAAACCTATCTATTAAGGAAAAGAGAGAGCCCGTATATCGAAAACCGGTCGCGGCATGCTGGTTAGAACACGCAGCTACCATGCGGAAAATCCCGGGTTCGATTCTCGCCTCAAGTCATCTAAATTTTTCCTTCATTGCAGGTCCTCTCGATGTTGTCGACAGCAACTTCGCAGTATAGTGTCGAGTCAATCGGCATGTCCAGTAAAAGCTTCTCAAACAGTATTGTTCGCATTCGTTGATTAACAAGTAGGTGCCGTTTGATGCTAAACTAAAAATAAAACGCGTGTTAATTCACAACAACGCTAGAAGCTATCCTATAGCTTTCTTGGGATGTACAGGGAAATTACGTTTTGTAGAATATCGAAAATTACAGGGATAGAAGTGAAGACCGGAAATTGTACCAAAAGGTAAATAGAAAAGGTTTTGGATGAGAAATTCATACCTTTACCGACAGAGATGGAAATCTGGTCACGGACATGCAGAGTGATCTGCATATATGGGTACTCTGCTCGTACCCGATGACAGAATAAGTGGCGAAATCATGCCAATCTTCGACGATGGAGTAGATTGTCCACCACCGAGCCAAAACGAGATCAGCACGGCAATTTCACGGCTTAAAAATAACAAAGCTGCGGGAGCCAAGTGACTGTCGGCAGACCTTTTTAAAACCGGCGGCGATGAACTGGCAACGTGCATGCACCAGCTAATAAACATGATTTGGCTGAAGGAATTCTTGGAATCTGGGTGTCCTATGCTTATGAAAGGCGATCCAAGTGTGTGTACCAGTTTTCGACGGATCAGCCTTTTGCCCATCGCATACAAGATCCTGTCTAGTGTATTGGTTATGCGTAAGACTAAACGCCATTCTCGCATACCTCATTGGCCCTTATCAGTGTGGCTTTTTAGACCTGGTAAATTTACGACCGACCAAATATTTACACGACAATTTACGACAAATCGTGGAGGAGACCCAAAACATGCATATCGATCCCAACTGTCAGTTCATCGACTACAAAGCTGCATTCGACAGTCCGATACGACAGAAATTGTTAAATGCTATGGCTGAGTTTGGTATCCCGACGAAGTTAATATGACTTTGCGGGATGACACTGACTGACACGAAGTCTTGAGTGAAAATTGGCAGAGCCATTTTTTACCATGCTAGGCTTAAGACAAGGCCATAGTCTGTCTTGCGATCTCTTTAGCATCGTAATGTAAAAAATCATGCCGAACGCTGCAGTAAACAGGAATAGTATCATCTTCAACAAAAGTCACATGCGTATGCCTACGATATATACATCATTGGCCGAAAATTTCGGCATGTTACTGCCATCTTTTCAAGCTTTGAGAAGAAGTCGGCAGAAATAGGATCGCTTTTAAATGAGGACAAACTCCTGTTATTTGTTGCAAAGTAAAAATAGTTTTCTTCTTTGGGACGCTGCGTGAACGTTGACAACTCTAATTTTGAAGTGGTAGATGGTTTTGTGTACCTCGGCTTCGCCACAAACAAAAATACTAATGTCAGACTGGAAATCAAGAGATGAGTTTTGATCACAAATCACTGCTATTATACGCTGAGCGAGTGATTTAAAAACAAAGCCCTCTCTCGACGAACACAGCTCAAATTCTACCATTTCCTGATCCTTGTTATCTTGCTCTAAAGCGCAGATTCCTGGGTCATGACGCAGGCGGGTCAATCTATTCTGGGAGTTTTCGAAAGAAAAATTTGTTCGCAAAATATCTGGGCTCATCATCGTTAACGACGAGTACTTTCGTTGAATGAACCATGAGCTATATGACGACATCGATGTTGTTAAGGTCGTTCAAATCGAACAAATGCGCTGGCTTGGACACATTGTACGAATGGATGAAAATTCTTTAGCTCGAAAAGTCTTTGGTAATAAACTCGATGGGTGAACAAGTGCTATTTTCTAAACTTGATATGACGAACTATCTATGGAGCGCTAAAGACCAAAGCGCTTGAAATTATTTGTTACATGCGGCTATTGAAGGACGAATTTCTGTTATTGATCTCCCGAAAAAGGGGATTTGGGAGATAAACGATTACTTGTGAAAACCTCAGAATTGTGTTATGAAATAGGCATCCATATTATGGAGCTTCTTCTTTTACCTTTCCTACAGATGACCGAATGAAGTCCTGCATTATTGTATTTATAGCTTTTTTTGAATTCCTTCGTTATTTGCTTCCTACATCATTTGTGATTAGTATGAGAGGTCTTAAGATTTTTTCATGGTAAATCTAAGAATTCTTGTGCTAATGAATGTATACAAACTTGTGTACCTATTTTAATTTTATTTAAATTTTTCGCATTCTATGATGAATTATCCTTAATTTTTCTATCTTAATGAATTTGTATATTTATTTCAACTGCCGCATATCTCTTTATTTTTGAACACACATAGTATATGATGGCTTTTTTCTTTCCTGAAATCTATCCTCTTCCAGCAGAGTGGTTACGCTAAACCATAAATACTCAATTCGCCTCATTGATTCAACAAATCATTTATTCCCTCAGTTGAACTGCATCGGTCTGCACTTTTAAATCATCGTTGGAATATGAATGAGTTATGAGCCATTTAAATTGAATCACGACATCAGCATTTCTTCGATGCATTTCATAGCCATTGAATGACCACTTTTGCTCAAATGACCAATTTATGCATTACTTTTGAAGCAAACAAACTTTAATTAAGTGTCTGTAGTCGTCGGTCGGTATGCTATGGGCCAGCCAATCAACGTCATGCAGCCCGTGGATTCACGACGGATGGCAATTAAAAAATTGTATTAAAAATATTGCTGATTATATGTTGAGTTTCTGTTATTTTTAAATTAAATAATAGTGAATAATGGCAAAAAAAAAGGCCTGGCAATGCATAAAAATCGTGTGCTCTGCTAAATGGTCAGATGAATGATGGACCCAAAGAGCGAAAGCATGTCGATGCATTCGGCTGGATTGTGGAGCAGTTTGCAGTGCTGTGCTGCGTGTTCTGGCATACTTTGAGTATGTAGCGCTTGCATTCCAGTGTGAATGAATATCTCTAGCGTTGTAGTATGGCTGACCAAAGCGATGGTGATGGTGGTATTGGTGGCGCAGTGGCACGGTATGGTTTTTATGAGTAGCATTAATGTTGTTTACATTGAGAGCGCGTATTAAATTTATGAGTAGAGATCCACTGGGGAAATATTAATCATTTTAATTTGATGTTCTCTCAGCCATGCTTATATACATACATACATAGATAGATACATGCACGCGCAGTACACAGTGGATACGCCTCCCGTTTCGGCGCCACATGACACAGCTGGAGCAAAATCCTCGTTGTGTGTGTGTGTGTGTGTGTGTATGCGAAGCTCAAACTCAAACCAAAGGCGAATTCAAGCAACTCTTATTTACATTCACTCCTGTGCATAACCAAATGGCGAATGCCAATGAATTGGCCTACATTATGAAATGTTCAGGTCGTAGTCTATGCGGTTGCCAGACTGGCATTGAACGTATCCCACGTATCTATCGTTTGGTTTATCAAGCTTTCGTTTACCTGCTAAGAATGCGCCTGCTGCTCCATGCCACCATAAGTGATGTGATGGTTTCCCACTTGTATTGCATGTGGCCATGTTGCTGACGGCGGGATAAGTGGGTGGGGGACGTCGAGGTGAACTGGGTGAAGATATTACAGGGTTTTTAAACTGTTGCTTTAATATTTGCTTAAGGATAGCACACAGTTGATGTCAAGTGCTACTGATACGATAATTTTTTTTCGTTGCGTTGTATGCATATAATATCAACTGTGGTTTTCAGGGGGCTCATATTATTGGAGCCATAGTATCAAAAATGCTAATATAAAAGGATGCAAAAGTATTGTATTGTATGTGATCGTGAACATAACTGTGTTGCCGTAATGAGTTGTGACTTGTGGGAATGTTTTTTTTTATCACTGAGTTTAGTCATGCTATCGGGATCAATTATATCATATATGTTGACTCGTTCGTATATATGATTAAATGATCCATTGAGGAGCGTAGCTGAGCGCTACGGGACTTGTCCACAGGTTGCGGATAGTGGAACATCACACAGTTTCTCACTTCGGTGTAATTGCCTTTTGGCGATCGCGGACAGCTGAGCGATACGGGACGTGTCCACAGGTTGCGGATAGTGTAATTCGGGGTAATTGCCTTTTGGCGATCGCGGACAGTTAGCGGCATCAAAAAGAGGGTCTTGAGGGGACGTCTCTGCGCAAAAACAATCCCACAATGAGGCTTGTTAATCGTTGGCGATTGCTGGCGCCAGTAAATAATTAGTACGCATGTCATCGTCCAGTTTAACTTGTGTGGTGAAGAACATAAACACAATCAGAGGAAGAATATTGACGTATAGGAAACACCCTCTAACCAATCCTCCGGGTGAGGACCCTATAACCCCTGGCAGATATGGATAAAATAAAAAAAAAAATGCATGTCGGGTGCCTACCGACACTTCCAATAAGTCCGAGTTACCAATGGCTACATATATTGGTTATAATGTGGATTATATAACGTGGTATGAATGAAGTCGAAAAAGGATAAAAAGCGGGCGATAATATATAAACAAGCGTCGTGGCGGATTTGGAGGCGACTATCAGCGGGCACGGTGAGAAAAACAGCTTCTGTCTACGTGTCGCCAGCGGCCACGTACAAACTGATTTTAAAGTTGACGGAAAGCGGAATGAAAAGGACAACGATAACGATATTAAAGTCGAACTTAATTTTCAAGAGGTAAACGATAGCATTTTAATGCAACAAGAGGAGCTACGCGTGCGCCTCTCGCAGATGAGGGTTAATAATAAAGGGAGAAGCCACCTCGTTCCCCCAATCCCTAATGATTTCACAGACAAGGCCGAGACAACTGCAGGCACTGGTGAACCTACTTTTGAACCTCTCGCTGATGAGGATGGTGTCATCATTGTAGGTGTGCCATTGTCTGATAGCCTGGTACTTCTGAAATACTTGAGGCTCCACTTCCAACACGATCTTCTACATCATCGATACCCATTGGAAGTACCGACCAGGATGCTATGGAAACCTTACTGACAGAAGAGCGCAGCCGGTCTTCTCCTACTGGAGCTTCATGTAGGACCATCTCGGTGGCCTGCATAGAGGTCGTACCCAAAAAAGGGGAACCGGGGGGTTCCTCCACTGGGTAGAAACCCTTGAACCCTTCGCTGATGAGGATGGTGTCATCATTGTAGGTGAGCCTTTGTCTGATGGCGTGGTTCTTCTGAAATACTTGAGGCTCCACTTCCAACACGTTCTTCTACATCGTCGATACCCATTGAAAGTACCGACCAGGATGCTATGGAAACCTTACTAACAGAAGAGCGCAGCCGGTCTTTTCCTACTGGAGCTTCATGAAGGACTATCTCGGTGGCCTGCATAGAGGAGGTACCCAAAATAGGTGAACCGGGGGGTTCCTCCACTGGGTAGAAAGATAAAAAAAAGAACAGAAGGCCAAGTATGGCTATAGACGATCCTGGTCACATTAATGGTTAAACCTCGTGACTATGAATCCACATGTACATTTGTATATTTCTCCATGGCAGCTATACAAGATGTCACAGTTTTTTCGTCGTGTACATCCTTGTATAGCGGTGATGTCAGCCTTGAATTTGTCGAAAACATCCGCCAATTGTAGAAATTTCGGATATTCCCGGCGCATATCCTTAGTTCGTGGAAATTAATAACTACGTTTTGTTCTCTACACCGTTAGATCCATTTTAGTTGATGCTTTCTGTATCCCTGATATCCTTAAATCGTGGAAATTAATAACTACGTTTTGTCCTCTACACCGTTAGATCCATTTTAGTTGATGCCTTCTTTATCCCTGAGAAGGCTGCAGTCACATTTCGCAGTTATTGGCTAATGATGTCTACATCTTCAGCGTACGCAAGTAGCATATGGCTTTTATTAAATATCGTGGCGATCGTGTTTACTGCTTCTTCATTTTATAGTGTTAAAATTTCCAGAAAAGACCCGAAAAATTTTAACAACCAGATGCTTGGATTAACTCCCGGTACATATGACATTAAATCTTACAATTAACAAATACATTTTCTATTCAATAGAATTTCCATTTTATCCAACTCTACCACTGTGCTAAATTTTGTTGCCGGGTACGCCAACATAAATTATTAAAATATGTACAACACAAAATTGCTATGCATACAAACAGAACAACAACAGCAGCAGCAACAACGACAACGGAATGTTGTTGATAACTTCAACAGTGAGTGTAGCGTTTGGTAGCGACACAACAGCGGTATCACGGTGTCACAACCGTGATACAACCAATATGTATCACCTCACATTGCTATCACATACAACTGACAGTAACCGTTGATGAGTACTTTTTGTTTCTTTTTTCATATATCCGCAAACTCTTTTCATTGGGCATGCAAGCAAACAAAAGCACGTATATACAGTGGGTATTTGGTAATAAAGGACATTTGTTAATATTGAACTATTTGTCTTTTGCATGACAGCAGGGCTCAATTATCTCACAAAATCTTGATAGTAATTTATTTTTATGACACCTAAGACCACCCTAGCCTTCTTCAGTAATACCTACACTCCTTAGGAGTGAGCTTAAAACAATAACTAAGCAGTGAATAAAATTTACTGGCGACTGAATGTGATATCATTATTATTTTGTCCACATACTTCATTCGATATTTCTCTATAGTTGCACTGTACTGTTTTCTCATTGTGCGCGATACTTCAGCTGCTGTATCATATTTGGTTATTTAAGGTATTTTATGTCATGCAAAAAATAGTTTGGTTGGTTTTTTCTTCCTAGTGTCCTGGTCCCCAATATTGTTGTATGTAAAGGAATACGAAATGGATACCAAGTATTTAATAAGAAACCAAATGAATTTTGTTCTGCCGTTGAATACGAACTTTACTTTTTTGCTTTATGGTGAAATTTTTTAATAATTTCATTTACATTAAGCTTTTTTTGATAAATAACGAATACTTATTTTGACCAAAATAAAAGAGTCAAGACAAAGTAATGCAGACTGCACGGCTGAAGAAGACATCAATTAGTCAATAGCTTGAATTTGTATTATATAAGAATTAATTGCACACTATTACAGCCATTTTGGAACTTGGGGAGTAACCTGTGCATGTTGTAGGTCTGGTCGATTAAAACATGGATCTGTTCGCCAAAGTTTCCTAACCCTCAAAATCTCGACTTAAGGCTCAAAAATCTTCTAACTCAGTCAATGCTTTACCAAGTTTTGATTTCTAAAAGAAAGAAGAATCTTAGACTTTTCCAACGATATATGTATTTATATATACATTACTTGCCGTGCGTGACGAGGCGCCGTGCAATAAAGCCAAGGTACAAAAGCCATATGGCCTTATTTCCCATTCGATTGGGAAATAATGCCATACCAATGAAAAATGCGACTCAAAGTAATGAAAAAGCCTGCCCCCACTGCATTCGTCTCTCGCTGCATTGTGTTATCTAGTACACCACTATGTTTATCGACTTATGAACAGAAACAGAGATATAAAGATAGGTTCGGTTATGCAGCTAGACTAGGGCGCGCAAAACAAACATACAAGATACATTTTATTCAAAATATTGTCAAAGGTGAAATAATGCCATAATGGTTTAATTTCACACCTTCTGTGGTAATAAAGCCATATGGCCTTATTTTTCAAATGAATGAGAAATAAGCAATATGGCTTTATTACCTATGGCTTTATTGCACGTCAGCCACTACCCTTATATAATGGAATACCCTAATGTTTATTGTAATGTTTATTATAATGTGCTTAAATGGTTAAGTTATCCATGTTTTTACGAGCAACGGAATTTCTATATCCTATACGAAAATATGGGATATAAAGAGCATCTTGTCCTTCAGTTTTTTAACAAGCTTCCATATTTGTAGACTAACACAGCGGTAACTTCAGTTTAACGACGATTCCGAAGTCAAATTTTGAGAAGCTTTTACATTCCTTTGGGAATGCACAGTGAAACTTGCATGTTAAGCCGACTAAACACCTCCATGTGTTGCCACCTGGGCAACGTTGTTTCGTGATAATTTCTTATGACGAGCCGCGGCAGATAGTAAGCGACGAACCCTGATAGTTTGGCTAGCCACACGCCATTAGGGCCTATACGGGCTATGAAACCACGAAGAAGAAGGAATAACAAACGAAACGCTCAAATGTTGACGACGCCGGCAAAAGTTATAATCAATCATGTTAGTGATCGAAGAGCCACAATGCGCATCATACAGAACAATAAGGTGTGGGATAGCTTCTCGCTTGGTTAAGAATTAACACGCTTTCTATTTTAGATTCACAACAAACACCACCTACTTGTTTATCTACGAATGCGAACGTCACTGTTTGAGAAACTTCTACTAGACATGCTGATTGACTCGACACTTATACTGCGAGGTTGCTGTCGACAACATCGAGGGTGTCGGCAATGAAAGAAAAATGTAGATGACTGGAGGCGGGAATCGAACCCGGGATCTTCCGCATGGTAGTCGTGTGTTCAAACCGCTAGAAATGGCCCAAATTAATATAAAGATGAAGACATTGAAGATACAATCTACAAGGGCGACCACTGGCCTTTCCACTACATTAAAATTGTCCTGGGAGATTAGTTATAATTCAAAAATACGAAGGCAAGCTGCTCTTCGCAGTGGTAAGGGTTATGTTGGTGAATAGAACCAGATTTCAGCATTTTAGCCAAAACACTAAAAATTTGAATTGAGTATCTAGAAATCAATGGAAGACATGAATCTGTGTCATGGAAGTACGTGTGATACGTGGTGTTTACAGTTGTTTGGATCATTACCTGGTTGAAGCTAAGGTACGCACAAGATTGAGCAGAGTGTAAACGCATGTAACCATTTTCAAACAAACCCGGTCATCGCAAAGCTGCAAACCCCAGAGATAGGCACTGCCTACGCCAACGAACTTTCCCAAATCCTATAATCCAGGGTCTCTACTACCCGATACATAGTGGAAGCATAATGAGCATTCCATGATAACCGCCGCAACAACCGTAATTGGATATTAAAAACTGGGCTGAGACAAGAATGTTACATAGTGGCTGAGGCACAGGATGCTGCTTACACATTACATCAAATTGTAACCCGGACACGGCACAAGAAGACAGAAATGTGAGAAAAATAACTTGCTATTTAAGTAAAAGAAAACATTAAATGAAGGAATGGAAGATCGGGGATTAAACCTTAAAATTCTATCAAAAATAAAAGGTTGCCGTACAGGGCTTCCCCTCTGTAAGGATAATGGTGAAAATCTGGTTACAGATGCGCAGGATGTGCTGCATATATGAAGAGAGCACTTCCACCAATTTCAGGTTCGGAAGGCAAGGTACGTGAAGGTATCACGCCAATTGTCTACGACAGCTTAGATTACCCGCCACTGACAATCCCACGGCAGCCGGTTCTATGTACCGGATTGACCCGAAGCAGCAATTCTTCGGCCAGGGGTTGCCACCTCAGTACTATGTGTCCCTATATGTTTGTTTATCTTTTTGCCTTGGGAGAGGCACATCCCGGAGTGTCTGCTCCGCATTCTTTTGGTCCGTGCCGGGACTGAACAAAACCCCGGACCTACACAATATTTCTGCTCCGTCTGCAGAAACCTCCTCCATCACCGTTCGACATCAGTAAGGTGTAACCGATGCATGGAGTGGGTGCACTTCAGGGGTTGCTCTGGCCTCAGCCACCTAAGGGAGTATTGCCAGGAATATGTTGCTGCTTGCTGTGCCTCCGTATCCCGCAGTCTGTCCCAAGACTCGCAGTCGTCTTCGTCGTCGCCCTCGTCGTCTACGTCGGGCCCCTCGACCGATGACATATGTGGAAGGTTGAATGTCTACCTCGCTGATATTGCCAATTTCTGCGCTACGAGAAAGATGAAAATTTCCGCCACCAAATCATCGGCCACACTGTTCACCGCATGGACAGCGCAAGTGAAGGAGCAGCTCAATGTGATAGTCGATGGCTCTACAATTCCGACCACCAACCACCCCAAGGTCCTTGGTGTCACATTTGACAGTCTCCTTAGATTCAACGCGCACGCCACGGCTATCTGCAACAAGATGAGAAGTAGGAACAAGGTCCTCAAGTCGCTTGCCGGCAGCTCTTGGGGAACCGACAAAGAAACCTTGTTGACCTCTTACAAAGCGATAGGTCGGTCTGTGGTGAACTACGCAGCTCCAGTGTGGTCACCGAACGTGAGCGAGACGCAGTGGAAGAACCTGCAGAAATGCCAAAATGCCGCCCTGAGAACTGCGACTGGGTGCCTCCTCATGTCATCTGTGGATCACTTACATGAGGAGACGAAGGTCATACTCGTGCGAAGACACAACTTCCTTCTGTCGAAGCAGTACCTGCTTGGATGCTATCGGACCAGCCATCCCAACCACCATCTTATGGATAGGCTCCCTCCCCCCAGGCAGGTCAGGAAAGACCTTCACGATCTGGCCCATCTAAGATCTGGATGGTGTAGCCACCTCAATTCATATTGGGCAAGAATTGACGGCAGTACGTCGAACGTCTGTCCAGCCTGCAACCAGGGACCACACGACACGCTACACCTTTTCAACTGCCCTGCCAATCCAACTCTACTTGTTCCCAGGTCTCTTTGAACCCACCCAGTGGAAGTAGCTACCTTTCTTGGCCTGGAGACAAGTGCAGCAGAAAAACAGAATTCGAACATCTAGAAAATGTTTAGAGTCCAACCATAAGTAATTTTACATTTGAAGTAAATGTATTAATTTCGGCTATATAATGATAAATAAATTCCATCCGGTCCGATTTTATTTTCATTTTTGTAAGGAGCATCGTATCCATGGAGTTATGTTTGATTGTTTTTTTTTTAATAAATAGACATTTAATGTAAAATTTAGTTCTTTCACAAGAAGTCGGCTATTTATACTATATGCTATACGCTCAGCCACGGTTCTGAAGTGATTAACTAACTTAGGATATTACGCCATAAATCTAAAGGTTTTCTATTATATATAATATTATAATCCTCTAAATACGCAATGCTGATTTATTCTTTGCTAAAATTAAATCTCTTGGCAACCATTGGGTTTTAATTTTCTATTTCCCATAACGGTGCGTGCTGTGTTGTGTCTATTCCCACCCTGTGCCAACATAACATATACACAGCAACGTATGAGTGCTGCTGGATACAATTTCCATTATCTCTCATACGCTGTGGTAAACCGCATTGCTCTTTTATTAAAAAACATAAATTGTTAAGTTTTTAAAATGTGTTTTTGGACATGTTTGTTTTGTTGTTATTTCTGTTGTTGTTGTTGTGCTCTGTGTTTTTTATATATGAATTTCATTCATAAATATTTGATAGCTGTGTGTGTGTGTCTGTGTGCGTTTGTTTGTAAGTTTGGTACTATGACAATTTTAACATTCACAGACCCCACATGTATCTGTGTGTATGTGCACGGTCGAGTAAATGTATATTTTGTTATTATAACCAACAAAAAATAAAATTAAAAAAGTTATTACATATTTAAAACATATCTGTAATGGATTCATAATTTCAGTCAAATGTATTTGAAATGATAATATATTTTAATGATCAAACACAACATGAGGTGAGAGGCAAAAGCATTAAAGAGTAGCACCCACAGTATTCTATATTAATTTGCATATCAATATAATAAAGCTTGCGCTTGACTTTTAACACATACCAACCAACTGACTGACAATATAATTTACATACTTACTTGCTCTCATGCCCCCTTTTTTCCTGACATGATTTTTATGTTCCTCATCGTTTCACATTTTATATTGGGTGAACGGAGTGAGTAAGTGGCAAAACAAAAAGAAAATATATTAATATTTATTTTATTTTTCCTACAACTTTGATGTTAAAGCTCAACTTTGTGCCATTAAAACAAATGCAAAACTGGTGATATATGTGTATGAAGAGTCAAATTAGCTCGAGGAATATTGCAAAGTAGGATGTAGTAGTCATACGCGAAGTCTGCATTGAAATGTAACACATTTGGGATGGTGCTAAGGAAATTTCTTGAAAATGTTGTTAATCTTGTTATATATATATCTGGAAAGCTTAATAATTCAATTAAGTTATAATTCAAGAGAAGTGAAACTTTATTCCTACGTTAGACCTGAACGCAATTTCTATACTGTATTTTATGAGTTTTTTTATCTGATTTTGCCGTATTATGTCAAGCTGTTGTCATTAGTATTATGACAAACAGATACTGAGACACTTATTACTGCTCCTTTTCTATAGTCTTTGCTAATTTAAATTAGACCCCTCGTAGCATTTTAACAGGTCTCATAGTATTCACATATGCATTAAAATGACACCAAACAGAAAAAACAAAGTCATCTGAAGTAAATCAGCCACATTCATCATAAAGCTGAGTGCCTTGTAATAAACTCTACACATGTGCAATGAGAACACAAACAAATTACTGCAACTCCGCAACTGTGACCTCGGGCATATATGTGAAATGCAAGCTGAAACATAATTATGCTTCTAGAAACATACAAATAGACATAATGCCACACTTGTTTACTGGCAATAGACGAAAAGTGAAAATAGGTCAGAAAAGTTTTTATTCTGTCATTGAAAAAAACAACATAAATTAGGTTCAGCAACAACCACAGATACACTTTTAAGGAAATTTGAGTTGATTTTGTATATAGAGCTAATTCAGAGAGCTCATATGAGTTCACAAACTTAATGATAGTAATTATAAAGCAAAAAGATTTTGTTACAGTAAAGTGATTTGCGGATACATATATTGCACTATTTTTTTTCAATGTGCCTTTAATTTTCCTTATTTGGCAGCAGTAATAGAAATTCATCGTTCTACACTCCGTATATAGTTCGTCACACCATGCTTGAATAACAATTCTTTCACCTGATCCATCCATGTGTTGGTCGCTCTCTCACACGCCGCGCATTGATTTTATTGCCGAAGACTTTTCAAGCCGGATCATTTTCATTCATTCGTGCAACATGTCCGTGCCTAGGAATTCGGTCTATATGAACGCGCTTGACTACATTGATGACGTAATACAGTTAATACAGATCATGGTTCATTCGAAAAAGTTCACCTTTTGGCGAAGTATCTCGAAAACTCCCAAAATATATTGATTCGATAGTGTCACTATCCAGGATTTTACTCCGTAGAGCAAAACAGGTTGGACGAATGTCTGGTTGAGTTGGATCTATGATCGTCGAAAGAGTTAACAGCTTGCTTAGTGCATAGTAGCGGCGGTTTGCGATCTGTACTCGTCTCTTGATGTCCAGGCCTGCACTATTATATTTGTTTAGGGTGGAGGCAAATAACTTGATTTTGTTCTCATTTATCGCCACACCTACCTTTGCCGACTGCTTTTCATTTCTTTAAAAAGCCGCAGCCACAGATATCTATATGAAAAAATGGTATCAGTCGTGTTTACTGTAGTCTTCAACATGCCCATCTCCACTATGAATATAAGAGATCGCATGACAGACTATCGCCTTGTCTAAAGCCTCGCTTGGTAGAATATGGGTCTGTCAGAATTTTGTATACTTTCTCTAAAGACTTCGTGTCGGTCAGTGCCATGTCGCATAGTCGTATCATCTTCACGGGGATACCAAACTCAGACATAACATATAATAGTTTCTGTCTTATCGGACTGTCGCATGCAGCTTTGTAATCGTTGATAAATAATAGGTCTCGATCCCCGCAGGCAGGTCCTGTCCGGTAGGTCTTTTGGTAGCATCGACCCCACTGCCCCGAGAGTTCCCCCAGTATACCACTTTCTGACTCTACAACGGTTAAAAGATGTAGCAAAGGTGTATTCCTATTCCGAGCTCTGATCGAAAAGTATAAAGGCGGTACTACAGGTGGCCAGGGTACTCAGTGTATTTTCCTACCTATACTTTCTGGTCGAATGCGTAGGGCAACGCTTCGGTGTTACTACGCAGTGACTGTGTTTAAACCAAAACTTACTCTTGTAAGCTTATGATTTGATGCTCGAGAAAATTGGAGCCGGGTGCCCCTTTTCACCGTACTTGACATGCATTTCTCTTAACGCATAAGTAGATGGGTAGCTCCGAACCTAAAACAAGGGTTGTAACTACGGTTGCAGGAACACTGTATCGATATCACGGGGCTATTTTCTTTTGCGATATGAATGATCATCATCGATTTATGTTTATGTTATGGTCCCCGAGTGAAAGCGAATAGTTAAAAGATGATGCCAGCCAGATGGGGGTGTTTCGGCACAAAGCAGAAGGTGAATGAAGCCAGCCGGATGGGGATCTCTGCTCTTAGCAGAGGATAGTGTTGGATGTTGCGGAGTATACATTCGGTATACTGAAACACGCTGGTAGAGTGACCGACCGGATGGGGTGCTTCGGTTCCTAGCATTATTTGGCGTGTAGGATGGAATTGGTCACCATCTATGACTAAACTGTGCCGAATCTTAGATGGACGCTACTCTTATTCTCTTACATCCATTTCTTGTCAATAACTGTATACTGATATGTCAAATACTTTTTTATATGAGCTGAGAATTTTGTTACGCATTTTTTAATCCCCAAAAAGGGGCAGTTTATATGGAGGTGTCAGTAGTTAGTAATCCGATCTTCCTCATCTTAGAACATAACCTCAGCTTTGATGACGGAGACTTGTGTACCAAATTTAAGCTCAATAGCTCTTATACTACGGTGAACGCGGTGGACAGATAGAGGGACACCTCCAAAACTGGGTTGTTTGTGTGAGAGGTGGCAGTAGTTTTTGTCCGAAAATTCTCATCTTAGAACTTAACCTACGCTTGTGTACCAAATTTCTGCTCGATTTCTCTTACATTAAGGCTATAATAGTGGGAAAATACAGATGGACATCCCAAAAAGGAGAAGTGTGTATGAGAGATGGGAGTAGTGTTTGTCCGCTATTGTTCATTCAGAACTTAACCATCGCTTAGAGAATATAAGTTTGCAAACCAAATTTCAATTCCATATTTCATAAACTACTGATGTAATAGTGAATACAGATAGACAGACACACACAAAAAGGGGGAGTTTGTATGGGACATGAGAGCAGTTTTGGCCAGGTCTTGTTCATATTAGAACTTAATCTCCACTTAGAGGATATAAATTTTCACATCCTATTTCAGGTCGATTTCTACTTAAATACAGCTGTGATTGCGGGTACTGACTTAAAAAAGCTCTTACATTAAGGCTGTAATCGTGGGAAAAGACAGACGGACACCCCAAAAAGGGGGAGTATGTTTGGGAGGTGGAAGTAGTTTTTGACCGATCGGGTTCGTCGTAGAACCTAATCTCCGCTTAGGGAATATAAGATTGCATTCCAAATTTCTGCTCGATATCTATTAAACTGCGACTGTAATCGCATGGACAGACCCCCTAAAATGGGCAATTTGTATGAGAGTAGGTGTTGGCCTATCTTGTACATCTTAGCACTCACCCACTAGTAAGGGGACAGAAGATTGCATACCAAATGTCAGCTCGATAGATACTTAATTACAGCTGTAATCGCGGGAACAATCTTCAAAAAGAGGAAGTTAGTATGGGAGGTGGGAGTAGTTTTCGACCGATCGAGTTAGTTTTAGAACTTAACCTCCGCTTTTAGGATATAAGCTTTCTGTTCGATACCCCTTAAGCTATGGCTGTAATCGGAGGGACAGACGAACATCTTTGAATCGACTCAGATTTGGACGCTGATATACACCACTTCTCCGTATGGGCGTTACAATTGGAAGAACAAAATCAATATACCCTTCACTCTGTTCGTGTGCGTGATGAAGGGTATAGAGAGAATATAAGAAGCAAATAAAAACAGTAGGGCTAAATCGGACGGAGCTTTTACTTGTCAGTCAATATGGTACCCCCATACAAGAGACTTGTACAATAGGAAAATTGCATTACATTAACGGCGGCATTTAGTGACTTGGAGCCTATTTTCTGCTCAAGTCGACAAGACGATACTGGATGTAAAACACATGTGTCATCTAGACGCAAATCAGATAGGACATCTATCTGCATATTTTGTGTTTTTTTTCCAGAATTTGTCGTATTGTGAATATCTAGTCAGTCGTGGATTTACTTACTTATTTACTTAAGTGGCCAATTACAATTTACGAAACGTAGTTCATAAATTTGAGGCCTGAAGTAATAGAGAATTCCACACGCTTCGGTCTTTTGCGTGTGTTCTCCAGTTAGTCCTACCAGATGATGGCACATCGCCTACCACTTGGTCCTTCCAACGGAGTTTGGGTCTCCCTGCTCTGCGCCGTCCTTCAGGTTCGCATTCAAACACCTTTCTCTCTGGAGCATTTACATCTATCCTGGCAACATGTCCCAGCCATCGAAGTCGTTGGATTCAGACTCATTTAGCTACGTCGATGTCGTGGTAAAGCTCATACATCATGCATCATCATGGTTCATCCGATGGCGAAATTCGCCTTCGACACAGATTGGTCCATATATTTTTCGGAGTACTTTTCTCTCGAATACTCCCAGGTTTTGTATGTCCGTTGTAGTAAGCACCCATGATTCGGCAGCATACAACAGAACAGGTAAGATAAGCGACTGGTATAGCTGTTTTTTAGTATTCCGAGAGAAGGTGGTGTTACTAAAGTACTGCCGAAGTCCGTAGAAACATCTATTGCCTAGCACTATTCTCCGTTTAATTTCTTGGCTGATATTATTTTTCTTGTTGACGGAAGATCCGAGGTAGGTAAATTCTCCGACTACCTCAAAACAATAATTGTCAACGTTCACGGTGCGTCCCCACCGAGAGGACTCTTTGTTCGTCGAAATCAATATTTTTGTTTTGTCCTCGTTGATCGCTAAACCCATTTTTGCTGACTCCTTTTCTAGTGATGAGAAAACTGCAGTTACATCCCGCAGATTTCGGCCAATGATGTCTATATCATCGGCATAGGCTAGTGGCATGTGGCTCTTGTGGAATATGGTGCCAGACATGTTGACACCAGCCTTTCTCATTACCTTCTCCATAACTATATTAAATAGTGTACAGGACAGGCTATCGCCCTGCCTGAGACCTCTTTCCGTGTTGAATGGTTCAGACTGATCGTTACCAATCTTAACCGAGGATTTGGTGTTGTCTAAGGTACATTTGCAGAGTCGAATCAGCTTTGCCGGAATACCAAACTCAGACATCCTATCCTATTAATATTATAAATGTGAATGTCTGTCTGTTTGTTTGTTTGTTTGTTTGTTTGTTTGTTTGTTTGTATGTTTGTTGCTCAATCACGCCTAAACGGCTGAACCGATTTCAATAAAATTTGGAAGGCAGTTAGTGTACTATATGGAAATTACTATAGGCTATATATTTCTTAATTTTTGACCCTATGGGCGGAGTGGGCGTGGCAAAACTTTTTTTTGAGCTAGGGAGATAAAATTTGATATATGGATAGTATTCGGCAACACAAATATGAATATGCGTACGAAATTTTAATTTTGGACCAGTGGGCGGAGTGGGCGTGGTAAATTATAGTTTTAGAGCTAGAGAGATAAAATTTGATACACAGATAGTTCTCGGCAATACGAATATGAATATGCAGACGAAATTTTAATTTTGGACCCAATGGGCGGAGTGGGCGTGGCAAAACTTTTTTTTAAACTAGAGAGATAAAATTTGATACCCAAATAGTACTCGACAACACGAGTATGAATATGTAGACGAAATTTTAGTTTTTGACCCAATGGGCGCAGTGGGCGTGGCAAAACTTTTTTTCGAGCTAGGGAGATAAAATTTGATACACAGATAGTACTCGACAAAACGAATATGAATATGCAGACGAAATTTTAATTTTTGACCCAATGGGCGGAGTGGGCGTGGAAAAACTGTTTTTTTAGAGCTAGGGAGATACAATTTGATACCCAGATAGTACTCTACAACACGAATATGAATATGCAGACGAAATTTTAATTTTGGACCCAATGGGCGGAGTGGGCGTGGCAAAACTGTTTATAGAGCAGGAGAGATACAATTTGATACCCAAATAGTACTCGACAACACAAATATGAATATGCAGACGAAATTTTAATTGTTTATCAGTTGGCGGAGTAGGCGTGGCAATACTTTTAATTTTGGTCCCAATTGGCGTATTGGGCGTGAATAAACATTTTTTTAGATCTAGAGATAGTACTCGACAACAAAAATATTAATATGCAGACGAAATTTTATTTTTGGATCCAATGGGCATATTGGGGTTGACAAAACTTTTTTAGGGCTAGAGAGATACAATTTGATACCCAGATAGAACTAGACAACATGAATATTAATATGCAGTCGAAATTTTAATTGTTGGCCCAATGGGCAGAGTGGCCGTGGCAAAACTTTTAGAGCTAATGGAATAAATTTTGTTACCCAGATAGTACTCGACAACACAAATATGAATATGCAGACGAATTTTAGTTTTGGACCCTATAGGCACATTGGTTATGGCAAAACTTTATGATATATACAATATGATACATACATACAATATGATATGATATGACAACAAAAATATGAATATGCAAACAAAATTCTAATTTTCGATCAATGGGCGGATTTAACGTATAACCCTAGAGGGAAATTTTCAGTATTTTTAATCAGTGGGTGGAGGGCGTGGCAAAACTGTATTTTAGCTCCAAAAAGATAATATTTGATACATATTGTATTTGGTACTATAATTACAAATTTGCGGCAGAAACTTTATTTGTATTTTAGCCCTCGAGAAAAGCAATACATTAAATTGATAATACTATGCGCAACAATTACAAAAGTTCAATCAGTGGGCGGATGGTCATAGTGAGATATATATAACATTCGACACAGTAAAACGTTGTTGAATGAACTGGTTTTTGAGTTACTTTGGGTAACGAATTGTTTACCGAGGGCATAAGATCAACGCTTACAATTAAGACAAATAAGAAAGCAAGCCAAACATATTATTATCGAGTTAATGAAACGTTGCCAAAGTATGTTTTAAAGTGGCATATGCACAGCTTTTATAACTGTGAGTCAATTTTAATTGATATTTGTGTATTATATTAAGTTAATTTTGTAATATTAGTCAATTATGCAATAGCGAAGCATTGCCGGGTCCACTAGTTAATATTATAAATGTGAATGTCTGTCTGTTTGTTTGTTTGTATGTTTGTTGCTCAATCACGCCTAAACGGCTGAACCGATTTCAATGAAATGTGGAAGACAGTTAGTGTACTATATGGAAATTACTATAGGCTATATATTTTGTAATTTTTTACCCTATGGGCGGAGTGGGCGTGGTAAAACTTTTTTTAGAGCTAGAGATATAACATTTGGTACCCAGAAAGTACTCGATGACACGAATATGAATATGCCGACGAAATTTAAATTTTGGACCCAATGGGCGGAGTGGGCGTGGCAAAACATTTTTTAGAGCTAGAGATATAAAACTTGATACACAGATAGTACTCAACAACGCGAATATGAAGATTCAGAAAAAATTTTATTTTTGGATCCGATGGGCATAGTGGGCGTGGCAAAACATATTTTTAGAGCTAGAGAGATAAAATTTGATACACAGATAGTGCTCGGCAACATGAATATGAATATCCAGACGCAATTTTAGTTTTTAATTTTTTGCGTAGCAAAATTTTTTTAGAGCTAGAGAGATTAAATTAGATACCCAAATAGTACTTGACAACGCGAATATGAATATGCAGGCGAAATTTTTAATTTTTGACCTCATGGGCGGAGTGGGCGTGGCAAAACTTTTTTCGAGCTAGGGAATTTAAATTTGATACACAGATAGTACTCGACAACACGAATATGAATATGCAGACGAAATTTTAATTTTGGACCCAATGGGCGGAGTGGGCGTGACAAAACTGTTTTTTAGAGCTAGAGAGATACAATTTGATACCCAAATAGTACTCGACAACACGAATATGAATATGCAGACGAAATTTTAATTTGTGACCCAATGGGCGGAGTGGGCGTGGCAAAGCTTTTTTCGAGCTAGGAAGATAAAATTTGATACCCAAATAGTACTCGACAACACGAATATGAATATGCAGACGAATTTTTAATTTTTGACCCAATGGGCGGAGTGGGCGTGGCAAAACTGTTTTTTAGAGCTAGAGAGATACTATTTGATAACCAAATAGTACTCGACAACACGAATATGAATAAGCAGACGAAATTTTAGTTTTGGACCCAATGGGCGCAGTGGGCGTGGCAAAACTTTTTTTCGAACTAGGGAGATAAAGTTTAATACACAGATAATACTCGACAACACGAAAATGAATATGCAGACAAAATTTTAATTTTTGACCCAATGGGCGGAGTGGGCGTGGCAAAGCCTTTTTCGAGCTAGAGAGATAAAATTTGATACCCAAATAGTACTCGACAACACGAATATGAATATGCAGGCGAAATGTTTATTTTTGACCCAATGGGCGGAGTGGGCGTTGCAAAACTGTTTTTTTTTTGGAGCTAGAGAGATAAAATTTGATACCCAAATAGTACTCGACAACACGAATATTAATATGCAGTCGAAATTTTAATTGTTGGCCCAATGGGCGGGCCACTCCACTGGCAAAACTTTTAGAGCTAAAGGGATAAATTTTGTTATCCAGATAGTACTCGACAACACAAATATGGATATGCAGACGAATTTTAGTTTTGGAGCCTATAGGCACATTGGTTATGGCAAAACTTTATGATATATACAATATGATACATACATACAATATGATATGATATGGCAACACAAATATGAATATGCAAACAAAATTCTAATTTTCGATCAATAGGCGGATTTAACGTAGCCAATTTGTATTATAACCCTAGAGGGACATTTTCAGTATTTTCAATCAGTGGTTGGAGGGAGTGGCAAAACTGTATTTTAGCTCTAAAAAGATAATATTTGATGCACATAAAGTATTTGGTACTACAATTACAAATTTGCGGCAGAAATTTTATTTGTATTTTAGCCCTCGAGAGATGCAACACATTAAATAGATAATACTATGCGCAACAATTACAAAAGTTCAATCAGTGGACGGATGGTCATAGTGAGATATAACATTCGACACAGTAAAACGTTGATGATTGAACTGGTTTGTGAGTTACTTGGGGTAACGAATTGTTTACCGAGGGCATAAGATCAACGCTTACATTAATTATATTATGAAAGCAAGCCAAACAAATTATTATCGAGTTAAGGAATCGTTGCCAAAGGATGTTTTATAGTGTGATATGAACAACTTTTATAACTGTGAGCCAATTTTAATTGATTTTTGTGTATTATATTAAGTTAATTTTGAAATATTAGTCAATTATGCAATAGCGAAGCATTGCCGGGTCCACTAGTGGCTTCATAAAGCCTATTCCTTATCGGTATTTGATCCGTCGTGGATTTACCAAGTCTAAAGCCACACTAATAAGGTCCAATCAGGTCCGCTATGATGTCATCGCCTTTTTAAAGCGCACGCCAGTTCCTTTCGCCAATAACTTTCTAACACATCTCTGTTGGCAGTCCATAGGCTCCAGCTTTATTGTTTTTAAGCCGTGTAAATGCCGTGCTGATTTCGGTTTGGCTAGGCAGTGGACAATCTGCTCAGTCGTCGATTATTGTTGCGATTTCGTCACGTAAGTGTTCCTTTAATATTTGCAATACACTCCGCGAGTCCGTGACCAGATTATCATCTGCGTTCTTACAGGTGGAGATCCCTGTTCAAAAACCTTTGGTTTTTAACGTATGTAGAACTTATGTGTCTACCCTCTATTGTAATATTTGATATCCTGGTTCTCACTTTTATTCCGCCTTAAAAAGCGTTTCGTCTCCCTTCTTACCACCGGCTGCAGTTTTGCACTGTATGCTGCTTCTATTTCCTCAGACAATCAGCGACATTCCTCATCATACCAGTGTTTGTCAGAGCGTTGTTTTTCATAACACTGTACGTTCGTTGTGGTAGAGGTCATAGAATTTGCTATATGCTGCCACTGTGTGTCGGGTATATTTGCATAAGTGGGGTTTGTTTGTGGTAATTGAGAGATTTGGTTTGAGTAGGCATTGGATATATCGGTGGTACACAGTTTGGCGATATCTAGCTTCCTCTGCGTTTGGATACGAGAGATTTTAGAACTACTTAATCGCGGGCTTACCTTCAGTGCAACTAGATGGTGATCCGAGTCAATACTTGAATTGCGCATCACATCCTTAACTATTTAAACATGCCTTCCATCGATTACCACGTGATTAATCTGGTTTCGTGTCTTGTCATAAGGGGATATCCAGGAGCTATGTGGATATCTTTATGCTCACTACCATGTTTGTTGCCGACGTGAAGCTAACCAGTCGGAGTCCTTACCAGAGGTGTTGCTGTGTAGACTGAATTTTCCGACTACTAAACCAAGACAGTCTTTCCTTCCTATTTTAGTATTAAAAGCTACCGGGACAATTTTTACGTCATGGTGATATATTTATAAAAAAAAAACATACTCATACAATCTAAAGATATATGAACATTGACATACAAATGTAACATAGTGCGATCATTTAGTAAAGTACTAAATTTATAGGAAATATGAGTGAAAAAACCCCTTTCCATCAATAATTTCTAAATTAACGTGTTTTTAAAAAAAAAACTTAATTTCCCTTTGCACCCCATGAATGAGGTATGGGATAGCTTCTCGCGTTGTTGTAAATTAAAACGCTTTCTATTTTTAGATTCACAACTAACGGCACCTACTTGTTTATTGACGAATGCGAACGTCATTGTTTGAAAAGCTCTTACTAGACACGCCGATTGACTCGACACTTATACTGCGAAGTTGCTGTCAACAACATTCGAGGGGAGCCGACAATGAAAAAACTATTTTTTTTAAGATGCCTGGAGCCAGGTTTGAACCTGCGATCTCCCGCATGGTAGTCGCGTGTTCTAACCACTATGCCACGGCCGGTCCCAAAATTAACGTGTTCAACTTGCGCATATTGTCTAAATTGAATTCTAGTTGATTCTTTCTTTGCCTTACCACACATTCTGCAATTTGTGGCGTCATTCATTTTCATTCACTTTCATTAAAAGTGCGTTGATTTAATTTACTCATTTGTGTTATTCATTTTCTCATCGCCACCCCCTTCAATTTGAAAAGTTTCGTTGAAACTAAATCTCGGGTTTATTTAACGACACTCATATGACTGGTGGTGTCGTTACTTCTGCCTCGGCTACAGTTGGCAGCGTTAACTACAAAAAATTTAATACTGTTGCTGCTGTCATTTTGGTTGAGTTGCCGTGCGTGCCCCACATTGCGTTACTATAAGTCATGATATCTGAATGCACTCATTTTGCATTTTCACGAACGCAACTAGTTTATGATGTTTACGTTTTTCTATGTTTCATAATTATAACATTTTCCCATTTCATGATCCGTATCCTGTATTAGTGGCGTTGTAAGCTAGCGCTCACCATGTAGTCGACAGCTATGATGATTTCATCATCGTCATCTCTGTTGCAAGTCAGCAACATGTTAGTAAAATGACACTGCTGGTGTATAAAGTTAGTGTTATTGTTTTTAGCTGCTGTTGGTGTCGCTTTTGTTTTAGAAATAGATAGTAGTGGGTATATAGTGGCATCATCATTATGCTTAGTCAATTTCGTTAGTACAACAACAACACCAACAAAAAGAACGGGACTGTGTAAAAGGAGTATAAGTTTAGTCAATAGATGACAGGGGTGCCCCATAGGGGGTAGGTGGAAAAGTGTGAGCAAGCAATGAAGTAAAGTAAAGCGAACTATATAAAATATAAATATTAATAACAAAATTTAATAAAAAAAATAGCAAAAATTACATTTAAATAGTATTATAACAAAAATCGAATACAAAATAATGACGTTCCTAACAATGGCTACTTATTTTTTTATAAAGTTCGTTAAGCAAAACAATGTTTTTAGTATTGTTTCAAAAAAGTTGTGCAATTTTTATAGAATAGTAGAAATTAAGTCAGTGGACTTAACTTACGTACCCTTACTTTAAGTCCTTTCACGTAAACTATTTTGGATTCTGATACCATTTCGTAATTTTTAAATACAGAACCAGTAAATAATTTGCAGCCCTTACATTGCCGTCCTTATTTAGGGGATAGAATGGATCGAAAATATAAAGCTTTTAATGATGTCCTAAATAAAGCAAGAATACATGGAAATATATTTTTAAGCTCAATTCAAACCGCATTAACCAAATTCCACAAATTTTGCTAACACTCACAAAATAAGGCATAACAGAATAGTTTGCGATGCTTGCGGTATATAATATCATTTAAATATAATATTGGAGAAAATTATGATTCTTAATAATTTAATCAATTAATAGTGAAAGTACTAACGAAAATCGAATTCATTTAATCAGAAAATTTATGCAGAATGCAATGAATTCAATATGGCAGAGAATAATTTTCGCATAAAATCATATAATATTGAAAGCCATGATATCTGACTTTGGTTTGTTCGTCGGATATGTATGATCAGCAATTCCATATAATCACGACAATGGCAGATGCACTCATTCTGAGTACATGTGTGAGAGTATATCAAATATTAGGGTAGCCTACTATTTTGTTGCACATGTGACTTGAGCTAAATCTACTACAGGCTGTTAGGATGGTTTAGTAGATGGTACCTTCACTGAGTATATGAGTATATTTAATCTGCAGGTATAAGCTGAGTATATTCAATTGCAATTGCATTGGTTGTAGCAAGAGCAAGTAGTTAGTTATTCCCATACTTACTTACTTAAGTGGCCAATTACAGCTTACGAACGTGGTTCATAAATTTGAGACCTGAAGTAATAAAGAATTCCACACGCTACGGTCTTTTGCGTGTGTTCTCCAGTTAGCCCTACCAGATGATGGCATGTCGCCTACCACTTGGTCCTTCTCCCTGCTCTGCATTTACATCCATCCTGGAAACATATCCCAACCATCGAAGTCGTTGAATTCTGACTCTTTTATCTACGTCGATGTCGTGGTAAAGCTCATACAGCTCATGGTTCATCCGATGGCGAAACTCGCCGTCGACACAGATAGGTCCATATATTTTTCGGAGTACTTTTCTCTCGAATACTCCCAGGTTTTGTATGTCTGTTGTCGCAAGCACCCAAGATTCGGCAGCATACAACAGAACAGGTAAGATAAGCACCTGGTATAGTTGTTTCTTAGTATTCCGAGATAAGGTGGTGTTACTAAAGTGCTGCCGAAGTCCGTAGTAACATCTATTGGCTAGCACTATTCTCCGCTTAATTTCTTAGCTGACACTATTTTACTTGTTGATGAAAGATTCGAGGTAGGTAAACTCATTGACTACCTCAAAACAATAATTATCAACGTTCACGGTCGAAATCATTATTTTTGTTTTGTACTCGTTTACCGCTAAAACCATTTTTGCTGACTCCTTTTCAAGTGATGAGAAAACTGCAGTAACATCACGCAGATTTCGGCCAATGATGTCTATATCATCAGCATAAGCTAGTGGCATGTGACTCTTGGGGAATATGGTGCCAGACATGTTGACACCATCCTTTCTCGTCACCTTCTCCATAACTATATTAAATAGCGTACAGGACAGGCTATCGGCCTGCCTGAGTCCTTTTTCCGTGTTGAATGGCTCAAACTGATCTTTACCAATCTTAACAGAGGATTTGGGGTTTTCCAAGGTACATCTGCAAAATCGAATTAGCTTTGCAGGAAAATCCCAATCTCAGATTTGGCTTCATAAAACTTACTCCTTTTCGGAGAGTCGAAGGCGGCTTTATAGTCGACAATGAGGTGTTAGGTGCCGATCTGCTTTTAATGAGTCTTTTCCAGGATTTGTCGAAATTTGAATATTTGATCCGTCGTAGATTTACCAGATCAAAAGCCGCACTGATAATTTCCAATTAGTTTTTCTACAATTGGCTTTAGACGTTCTCACAATATGCTTGAAAGGACCTTGTACGCAATTCTTATCTCCTTTCTTGTATGTGGGACATAACAGACTGAAACTCCAATGCCCTGGAATGTTCTCCATCAGCTGATGCATGGTCCTAAACAGCTCTTGTCTACCTGCCTTAAACAATTTAGCCGGGCACCAACGGCTCCAGCCGCTTTGTTATTTTAAAGGCGGGATATTGCCACACGTATCTCACTCTGGCTCGGAGGTGGACAGTTAATACCATCGCCATAGATTGGAGCGGGGTCTTCTGGAGTGGTGTCCGTATCCAGTAGATTTCTGAAATGCTCCATATTTTCAGAACGTTATCCGGGTCCGTCACTAGCTGCCCATCGCTGTCCTTACATCAGGGAAATCTATTCCACGCATTCTCGCCTTTACTCTCTGGTAGAATTTTCGGACTTCCCCTCTACTTCGGAACGACCCTGTGCACTCTAACTCTTCTTCAGCTCCTTCTTTTTCCGTTTAAAAAGACGAGATGCGTCTCGTCTCCTCTCTCTCTGTGCCGTTTTCCAATAGCTCACGTTGACATTGGCTGTAGTTTTGCCCTGTATGCAGCATTCGTCTCTCTCGTGGCATTGCGGCATTCATAATCGTATGAGGCATCTTTATACCCTTCGGGTAGGAGGGTATATATCATTTAATACGACCCAAAAGTGTAACACATAACACTTTAGACCGTAAGTTTCTTTGAACCAAATTCGATTCATGACCTTTAAAGTCGTTTGAGATATGTCCCACTATCCGTATGTCCGTCTGGCTGTCAGGCTGGCACTCACGATAACTTTCGAAAATTAAACTTTCCACAAGTCAATATTTCCCCAAAACTACTTACAGTATTGAAAATGGGCTACATGGTACCTCCCATACAAATGTATCATTCCGCCCACTTTAGAAATCGAGAAATAATATCAAAATATTCAACGCGATCGTGCCCAAATTCTGTATTTAGTAAAACTAACTGAATATAAAGTTTTGAAAAAAATTTGGAAGTTTAGCGACGCCTCTCCTGGTACCTCCCATATAAATGTACCACTCCGCCCACTTTAAAAATCGAGTAATAATATCAATACACATAACGAAATCGTGCCCAAATGTTGTTTTTTGTTAAGCTACAATAGGATAAAGTTTTGGAGAACAAATATTATCAGGGGTTGCAGCATTCCATTGCAGTTGAGTTAGGCGGTTCGAGTATGCGTCCGCTGCCTCTGTGGTCCGCAGTTTACCGGTGTCCAGCTGTCGTTGTGCCTGGTTACGTACGTTTTTCGCCATGCTTAGACTTGTGTGTACCAAAACTGCGGTAAGGAAGTGATCGGAGGCAACTTTCGCACCTCTGATCACTCGTACGTCCAGAACACTCGATGCGTGCCTTCCATCGACTACCACGTGATCTATCTGATTGCTCGTCAATTGATCTGGAGATAACCATGTTGCCTTATGAATATTTCTATGGTCAAACCTAGTGCTGTCAACTATCACATTTCTTGCCGCAGAGAAATCAATCAGTCTGATGTCATTGTTGGACGTTTCGGTGTGCAGACTGAACTTTCCGATAGTAGGCCCAAATGCGGTCTCCCTACCTATTTTAGCATTAAAATCGGCTAGTACAATTTTGATGTCATGGCTCGGGCTACGGTCATTTACATTTTCTAGGCTCTCATAGAACTCGTCTTTGTCATCATCGATTTCTCTCCTCTCGGAGCATGGGCACATATGGGTGTTGTGTGGAAAAACTTGTCTTGACTCCTATGGTGGCTATTCGTTCACACACCGTGTTGAACCGTGAAATTAGGTGTCGCATTCTCTTGCCAACAACAAATCCACATTCAAACTCGTACTTGTCCGCATGGCCACTATAATAGATGTCGCACGTCTTTATGGGCGATCACCCGTGTCCCATCCACCTGATTTTCTATAAAGCGGTTATGTCAGCCTTGTATTCTTCGAGAACTTCCATGGATGGAGGCACCTTGTCTATACAGTGTTATAACATTCCAGGTGAATATCCTTAAATCATGGTCTTTAATTCGTTTGCCATGGTCAACATAACATATTGGAGGGTCCATTTTATTATTTTCTTACTTCTTTTCATTGCGATAGTTCAAGCGTCGGTGGCGGGTTGCAAGCCAAGCGCATCACGTCGCAGTTTTCTCCTCCTGGCTGGAATTTATTACAGCCGCCCATTCTGGTAAAATGCCCCTTACAGTGCTCTGACGGGTGTCTAAGGCACGTTTCCAGGCGTCACCACTTGGAGTTACAGATGTGACAAGTTATCAAATCAAACCTTGGTTAAAAATTGACTTAGGTATTAGGTCATAAGTGAGGAAAGATCCGAAAAATGGGTTTTTGAACCGTAAGTTCAGATTTTGTGGGTGTTAGGACACTTTGGTGTACAGGGTTTTGTTGTACTCGACGAAATCTACAACATGCAATAGGTTACTGCCCAATTTCTTTTAATTTTTTTCGCATAGTGTAGTTATTAATTTGTATTAGCGTATCAAATGATACATCAATTTGGCTAAACTATCAGAAAAGTGTTTTATTGTTGATATTAATGGTCAATTCACTAGGTATGCGCACTAGGATGAAGCGTTTCGAACTTCATGACGAGTTCATCTTCAGACCCCTTTGTGACGAATTGATGCACTATGGTACATAATCAGCTGTATATATATATATCTATAATTATGTCAGACATGTAATTGTTAATTGGCATCAATCTACATATATGCATGCGAATATTTTCCGGTTTTTGGGTAATGCCGACTCTTTTCACTTGCTACCTTTTACGAAACGTTTAAATATCCATACAGTACACGTCAAAATTTCAGAGAGATTGGAATGGAATGACGGCGGGACACCTTATGGTGTCTCCACTTCTATCATAACTGACGTATCGAAGGCACAGGAGTTGGCGTAAATAGCGAGGACCTGCAGCTAAACCTTTCTTTCAGGCAATATAATGACATCACTGTTTTTCATGCGGAGGTACGGGTCATTCAGAAAGCCGCGGATAGTCAACGTGCAATACGTGCCATCCATTTTGTGTTTTCAAAGTTTGTCTCCGAATTTGAAATCAGTGACCCCAAAAAACCGGTTAGTGCCATGTTTTATGCCCATTGGAAGTCTCCTTCATATTAATGCCGAAGTAAGGTCTCATAATATCAGCCTCACTTGGGTCCCAAAATAGTTCGAGATCTCTGGATATGGATCAGCGGACTTTATTGACTAGAGGAGGCTGTACTATGCCCGATCATGACTCTCTAATAGATGTTCTCCAGCCATTTGTACATGGTAGGCCATACATGTAGGACTGATTAGAGACTGGTCTATGCAATTTTAACTGAATTTCAAACTGGCAAATGAGATAGATCCTTAAGGACTATTACCGTGTATGTGATGACGATGAGGAGGCCGAGACGAATGTAACTGTCCTGCTTTAGCCCATAGGAGACTAAGATACTTTAGGCAATGTTACATAGAGGACCTAAAATCTCTCCCCTCAATCGGAGTAAGTAACTTAGTATGTTTCATGCGGTACCTTCCAAGGTTAACTGGGTCAAGATGATTGACTTGGTACATATGGTTCCCCACGACCTCCTTCTTTATCTATACCTAGACCATTCTATTTCTGTAATCCATGTTTTATTTTCCAATCCCATTCTTTATCGGACAATCACAACGTATCAATAGACTTTTAGTGTGGTTTCAGATAGTTTTTACCAGATCACATGTGTCCTTAACCTAATCACTAGTAAGGACTAAAGTCTTATTTTGTAATATATAAAAATCACAAATGATGGCACCAGAACCAGAGGGATCTAAGTTAAATTTTTGCCAATAATGAGTTCATCGTACAATGACACAGAATTATCAAAATTCTTCCAGTGTACACTTATGTACGTGATCTTCAGTGCATCCTTAATTGGGGTATCTCAATTCTTTTTCTTCTTTATTGGCAGCAGCAACAGAAATTCATCTTCATCAAAAATTCTAGCCGTACGTGGAAAATAATTCCAAGCACTTCGGTCTTTTGCGCTCCGTAGATAGTTAGTCACACCAAATTTAAAAAAAAAAACAGCTTTTACCTGGTCCATTCAACGACGGTTTGATCGTCCACTCCTGTACCGCCCATCTAGGTTATTAACGAAGACCTTTCGATTTGGAACATTTTCATCCATTCGTACAACGTGTCCAAACCAGCGCATTCAAGTCGCTTGACTACGTCGATGTCGTTGTACAGCTCATACAGCTCGTGGTTCATTCGACGACGGAACTCGCCGAAAACGATGATGGGTCCAAATATTGTGCGGAGTATTTTTCACAATGTTTGACTATAAACTTAGTGTAGTCATCAAAGTAACAGCAACGCGTAAAGCGTTTCCTTAATATTCTCAGAAAAATACTGTTGTGTGCTAAACCACTGTGGTTCTGTTGTCGTTAAATAATTGCCATCGACGGAGCGATATAATAGATATGAGCTATATAATCATAACTTTGGTTAGATATCCTAGGAACTAATTGTGCGACGGTATAAGTATGTATATTAATTCAGTTCTGATAAACTGGTGATACTTCTTATTTTTTTCAAACTTTTATGAAATGATTCTCATTTTGTTTTCATCTTTTTCAAACTATAAGTCCCTTGCGGCTTGTTATTGTTGTAATTGAATTGTATATTTTATTTCCTACGACATGTAACGTATGACATTCTTATGAATTTTTGCTACATCTCAGCTTTTACCTTATTCGTGTTCTCCACAACATCCATGGCCACAAGTCAAGCTATGACCGACTTTATGCCTTTCATATAAAATAATAACTGTTTTAAGCACGAAAAAAAGAAAATAAATAGAACAACAATCTGAAAATAACAAATGTCAGGTTGTGCCTTCAAATCGAATTTCCTTCGGACATTGAAACCATTTTTAGTAACTAATTTCCTATTTATGTGACACATATCGTATGTATTTTAAAACAAAAGAAAAAATTATTGAAGTTGCACAAATCAAAATAAATAAAATTTTCGTAGAAAATCTCATTCAAATGCTTTACCATGCATACGAGCAAACATATGTGTGTAAGAATACAGCTTGGATGCATTATGTCGGTTTGTATAAAATAAAAATACGATTGAATAATTCAATTCCATAAACTTAACAGATAAGTTCAACAGAATGGACAAATTCAAGAGAATAGAAAAAGTAAAACTAACAAAAACAAACAGTTTTTGAAACGAAAAATCTGCACTAAAACAGCTACAAGCGAAGGCAGCAGTGAGTTCAGTAAAACTGCAAAATAATACAATAAATACAAAAAAAAAAGGACATACATACATGAAAATAAAAAGTTTTTGTAGCAAAATACAATTTTTTTTCTCTTAAGTAAATGCAATAATTCAATTTGAAGTTTAACTACGCACACGTACATAGTACAAACAGTAAAATTGTAAGTTGAAACTAGCAGTAGCAGCATCAGTAAACCAACATTGGCGCATTGAAGAAGAAGTTGCGAAATGAAATCAAATACAAAACAAATGCCAATCCTTGTACGCACAAAAAAACACACTAGCACTGTGCTGCACTTGATGTAATTTGAAAAACGTGGGGTAATGCTAAAGTTAAAACAAAATGTATTCTGTAAAACATGTTCTGTGGAAGGTCCTAACGTAAATAGAGACGTTTTCATATTGGAAAATCAGTGACCACAGGCGACAAATAAGTTTTTCGTCTTATCCATTAAACCCTTGATCCCATTCCGCCAAATACATATACTAATCTTAAATGAATCCACAACAAATTACAAAACCATTGGCACAACAGATATCCCATTTTCAAATTAGACACCACCTTTATTAGACGCCACCTAAAATCAAATGAAACGTAAACACTCAGAAGGAGATGGATGGACTGGGCAAAAGGAAACACCAATACTAGCAACTAAAAAAAAGTAAATCCTATTAAAGAGTTACCATATAACAAGGTACGATGTTACCAAATATTCTTGCATACAACACTACCAACACACCATACACCAGTATACACGGTCATTCTCCCACTAACACCATTGCACATTATAGAATCCCTATGTCTAATGCATTTGACGCAGTGTTTTTCGATTCTACTCCCTTTTCAAAAAAAATAGAGTCAAACCATTTTTTCTATTTTGTAGATTTTGGTCCTCGATTTTTTTTATATACACTAAAATTTGCTTAGTATTGCTTCACATATTCAGCTGCTGCGGCGTATCAACAGCAGCGTATCTACTATAAAGCTTCCCCATCTCACTCAGGGCTACTACAACGCAAGTGGAACAAATTGCAATAGTAGTGCAACTTTTCATCTCTATGCAAGATTTATGCTTTAAGTTTCGAGTTGAGGGTTTTTAAATAGTTTACTTGTGGTATTACATACACACATACACACACTCACATGCATTCCAATACACAGATGTATTTATCGGGATCTTATTTCTCATTCATTCATAAACACACACGCGTACACTGAATATTGGTTAGGGATTCAGTGGATACGTACCGGAAATTCTTACAGTAATGCCAACAGCATTATTTCAAACGAATGCATTCTTATTCCTCGCAAAAATCTATATATCTGCACATACACATTTCGTGTATAAGCGTTTGTTGGTATGTTGCAGTTTCACATAGGACAACAGTAGCAACAACAACAATAGAACTAAACTACAACTATAATACACAACTTATGCTTAGTTTGTCTTTACAAAATATTGTATAATGTGTGAGAAGCGAAGTGAAGACCATAACCGATATTCCATAAAAGCTAAATACTGGGAAGGATTACGTTAGAAAAGAAAATGGCAATAAGGGGCCTTTTTGAGCACCATAATAATCAAATATTCAAATTTCTAAATGAAGGGATAAGGGATTTCCTTATTTTGAAATCCCCCATCCCACCGATAGATCACGTGTTCCCTAGGCCATGTCACTGAATATTCTTTCAGTGGTAGCAACTGTGAGATCGCGCAATGTTGAGCAACCTCAATGGCATGCTACCACCGATGCGAGTGAGGGAGGTAACAAGTTATTGAAGTTCAACGTGAAGGCTCTCTTAGTGGCTTTTGCAGCCCCAAGAAACTAGGATCGGGCGAGGTGGCCTCATTTATTTTTCAATAAATATAATGCAACGTGACGAAAGTCGTCCGTACATATATGACATATACAGTTCTAGCGCTAACTACGCAATTATGACCTTTTATCCTTTAACCACCAATAATATCTCACCCTTCATTTATTCTTGCATATCAACAACCAACCCAATCTGCATACACAGCTTCAATTACTTTAAAGTCAGCCAACAATATCATCGACCACACGACCGCCGCAAACGACGTGTTTGGCAAAGCACGCGACTGCCACCAACGACACATTCGGTAATCGCCACGAACGGCGAATGAGCGCGACGGCCAACATCCAACCAAACACATTCAGGAAACGACATTACACAGGAATGTGTTAATCGATGCAGTGTGATGCTATATAATTCTCATTAAGTAGGGTTTACACGCTACCTACCCATATCTACTCATATCCCCTCTACAACATGAGCGAGATAGCCTAATTAGCAGGGCCAACACAAATATGCCCGGAAAAACTTAAAATATTCGCATTATATAAGCACGAAAAACACTAAAAATGTCTTTAAAACTGGTAAAAAATGCACAATAGATTTTGATTCGTAGTTAATTTCATTCACTGAATACATTTAATTTTTTAACCCTATGGAAGTACGCATTGCTTCAGCCTCCTCACTTTTACACTAATCCACATCTTTCCTTACGTACTTTGATAGTTCTGCCAACTATACTAATGGAGCCGGCGGCAACGCAACGCTAGGTAGATCTCATTGAAATTCTTGACGACGGAATCTTTAATATAAAATAATATTTCGTTTAGTTAGTAAAGGAAACAGATTCTTTAAATAACGGTCTTTGTAGAAGATATTAATTCATTAATATTAATTCTTTTACAAATGATAGGTGTTGTCAGTTGCGATTAATTTTAGTTTATCTTTCCATCTTAAAGAAATAAACAGGTGTTGTATATACTGCGAAAAATATATACGAAAAGTAAAAAATAATAATAATAAAAACAACCTGAAACCCCCAAAATATGATTTTATATGCATAAACCCCCAAAACATGTCGGTAAGACTGTAATATGCATTTACATATGCAAGTATGCATTGCATACTTTTGTTGGCCCTGCTAATTAGAAAACATGTAGGAGTAAGCAAAGACAAACACTACAAAATTATAGGAAACTTATATTGAATTATAAGAAGGTGGATAAAAAATAAAAATGTACTGATTTGACAGTAGATAGGGGATATGGGTGGGTAGCGTGTAAATCAGCCTTTACATCGAGAGCTTCACTTACATAAATGATCGAGCATTTTGCTTGGTAAATACGATGGTTGCTACCGCAGCGAAGTTTATTGGTAAGTTGCTCTGTACCCGATCTCTCCTGCCCTTCTCAAGGCAATAATTTATCAAAAAAATATTCGTTTGTTTAATCTGACTTCGGTCTGTTGAACCAACTCTTGTTGGTATAAACCCAATTCCATTAGTTTAACAGGACTACAGTCAGTCTTCAGTCTGTTAAATCGGACTTCGGTCTGTTAAGTCGGACTTCGATCTGTTGAATCAGACTTCGGTCTTTTAAATCGGACCTCGGTCTGTTGAATCCAACTCCGGTTGGTTATACCGACTCGTCGGTTGCACAGATTTCAGTCTGGTACACAAAGATACTTTTCGTTCTGTAGCAATGTCTTAGGAATTAGCACCGTGGCATTTTACACAACACTCCCTCGGGTACGATTATTTGTTCGGTCGCGAATTCGGAATCAATACAACTACGAGTTGCAAAAGTCGATTCGCCGAAGAACGCGAGTTTACCGAAACCTGAAACCTGGTTCAGGTTTATATTAGCAATTCGGGAATATATTGTTAATTCGGGGTTGGAGGTAATTCTGCTTCTAATTCGCAACTCAGGATCGTTGGGGTGACTCGCGCTTTTCAGCAAATCGGCTTCTGCAGCTCGTGGTAGTATCGACTATTCGACAAACCCGAATCATCAAGATGACCCAGTATTGTTGATATAAACCCGAATCATCAACAAAACCCGAATCACCAATACCCTTCTGAATTATTGACATTAGCCCGAACTACCGACAAACCCGAGTCATTAATCATCACTTGCTGATATTAACCTGATACCTCGACAAAACCCGAATCACCAGTTGACCACATACTGCTGATATTAACCGTAACCACCGACGAACCGGAATCATCAGTACGTTGCCGAATTGCTTGTACGATCCCGAATTATCTAAACTACCCGAATTACCACATTCCTGAATAGCGAAACCATCCTGAACTACGTAACCACGTAAAATAACTATTAAACACGAAGAAAAGATACAGCAAGAACCCCTCCGAATATTGGGACCCCGAAAATATTACTAGCACCATGATTTAAGGATATGCGCCTGAAATGCCCCAACTCTCTACAGAGATGATACATCTCTTCAATTGGCGGATGTCCTCGGCGAAAACAAGGCTAACATTACCGCCATACAGTAAATGCAATATATGGTACGGGGATGCACACGACGAAAGAACTGTGGCATCTTTTACAGCTGTCATGCAGAGAGCCACGAATTTGGATGCGGATTTAACCCTGTAAGTGAACGAAAAGCCACTATCCGCATCAGGGCGAAATACTTTTACTTCACTATGATATGTATACACAGTGATGGTATATTTGACGATTTATCGTCATTTTGACGATTTTTTGTCCAAAAAAACAGAAATGACGATTTGACGATTTTTACCCCTTAAATGACGATTTTTACAAATTACAACTTGCCTTTCCAAGTTTGCGCTTGATGGAAAAAAAAGGTTGAATTCACTACAATACATGGCAACAATACTTTATGACACACTATATGCAAGTAAAATTTAGTTTGAAACAAAATTAACACAAGATGAAATAGATGAAATTACAATGAACTGCATTAATTTTTACATCGAACTTTGTGATCAAGTTCTGAAACGATTTAAATTTAAAAATAAATTCAAATCATTAAACTTAATTAATCCGAATGTATTAATAAATGGTCCAGAAAAGTCTTTCTCTATTATTGTAAAAAAGTATGAACATTTTATTGAATACAATGAACTGCAACGTTTAGACTCCGAGTTCCGCGAATTATCCCAGTTAGATTTTAGAAGTATAATTAATAGTAACAACGAAGAGTTTTTGAAATTTTGGAAAACAGTATATAGGGGTTAAAACGTGTGGAAACTAAACATTTAGTCAAGTTACTTTAAATAAAAATAATTATAGAAACTGATTAGGAAGAGATCCAATGGAAGGTATTCTTTTCACAAAAGACTTCTTTAAATTAAACAAAGCAAATTGTTACGATTTAAAGGTAAAGCCAGACGTACTTTAAAAGTTTAATAGTGACATATGTTAAAATAACAGTACATCTGCTTAAAATGTAAAATTATTTTTTAAAATAATTTTTATAGACTGAGAAAACTAGAAAGGTAATAGCTTTCTAAAAGCACAATGTAATACAAATTGTATAAAAATATATTAATATGTAACCTCTCACTTTTTTTGGTTATTGTTATGTTTTTTCTGTTTTTGTTTGTTTTTTAAGTTATTTTATTCAATGAATTATTTTATTTAAATTAATTTTATAAGTATTTTTAATAAAAGGTTTAAAAAAATGTATTTTATTGATTTTTTTTGCATTAGCTTGTTACATACAGAATAAAATGAGTTAATTTTTGTGTAAAGATTTTTTGACGATTTTAAAATCAGGTTTTGACGATTTTGACGATTTCAAAACCCAAAATTGACGATTTTTGCCCAATTTTGTATACCATCACTGTGTATACACAAGGCAGCGTGGATATCTCCCGCTTAAAAGACAAAAAACCAGGCCGATCACGTGGTAGTCGATGGAAGGCATATCTCAAGCGTTGTGGACGTGTTCGGATTGCGCGGTGCAAATATTGACTGGGATTAACACTTAATTGCAGCCAAAATACGCTTGTGATTAAGCAGTGCTAAAAACGGTCGTAACCAATACCAAACCAAAAGGATGATAGACATCAAAAAGTTGCATACCATTAAGATATCCAATAATCCAACCCGCTCTCTTAATTGCTGCAAACAAACCCCCCTAATTCTGATGTTTCCGCCACAGTGGCAACATATTGCGATTTTTATTAGCACTGCCGCAAAAATCGTAATGGGTTATGAAAAACCCAGGCTCAGCCAAGCCCCGGAACGTTGAGGAATGTCGCGAAATGTCTGAGGAAATGGGTGCTACAATCAAATAAAGTTGCAACCAATAGTAACGTGTACTGTGACGGAACGATATAATGAAAAAAGCAGAAACGATATAATGGTGAAGCGTCTATGGAAGAAAAAAAGATAGACAATGGAGTTGGTTGACCACCACTGTGATGGGCGATCCAAGTGTGTATACCAACTATCAAGGGATTAGCCTTGAACGCATCGCACACGAGGTCCTGTCTAGTGTGTGATTTGAAAGGCTAAAGTCTATCCTAGCGAACCTGATTCGACCCTATCAGAGTGGCTTTAGACCTGAGTTATGAAAAACCACACTCATCCATGCCCTGATACGACGACAAATATCACATAATGTCTAAGAAAATAGATGCTATATACAAGATAAAACTCCAGACAATGGTAACACGAACGGTGACTGAACGATTTTATGAGAAGAGGTGGGAGATAAAGCGTCTCTTCAGGTAGGAAGAGTCTATGAAAAAAAAATAGAGGCAGGATGTCGAAAGTCACAGGAATAGAGGTGAAACCCGAAAGTTCTACCTAAAGGTTAAAAGCATAGGTTGTGGAAAATGAAACCCCATATGAGAGGACAGTGATAGAAATCTGATCACGAACTCACAAAAATCAAGCCAATCCTCGATAACGGAGAACATTATCGTCCGTGCTAAACGAGATCAGCACGGTTTATAAACACGATTTAGCTAAAGGAATGCACGTGTGATGATTGGAATCTGAGTGTTCTATGTCCTGTGATTAAGAAATGCGATCCAAGTGTGGGTACCAAATATCGCGGGATCTGCCTCTTAGCCATCGCAGAGGAGGTCCTATCTAGTGTGTTATGTGAAAGACTAAAGCCCATTTTAGCAAACCTGATTGGACCTTATCAGTGTGGCTTTAGACCTAGTAAATCCACGACCGACCAGATATTCACAATACGACAAATCCTGGAGAAGACCCAAGATCGCCACCTACTATCTGTTTATAGACTACGAAGCTGCATTTGACAGTCCGATACGACAGAAACTATTAGATGCTATGGCTGAGTTTGGTATCCCCGCGAAGCTGATAAGACTTTGCGTGATGACACTGACTGACACGAGATCTACAGTGAAAATTGGCAAAAATCTGTCAGAGCCATTTTCTACCAAGCGAGGCTTTAGACAAGGCGACAGTCTGTCCTGCGATCTCTATAACATCGTAATGCAGATGATCATGAGGAAGGCTGCAATAAACAAGAATGGTACCATCTTCAACAAAAGTCACATGTTGCTCGCGTATGCTGATGATATAGATATAATTGGACGTGGATTGCGAGATGTTACTGCGGATTTTTCGAGCATTGAAAAGCAGTCGGCGGAAGTAGGTCTGGCGATAAACGAGGACAAAACCAAGGTATTTGTTTCAACGAACAAAGAGTCCACTCGTCTGGGACGCTGCGAGAACGTTGACAACTATAACTTTGAAGTGGTTGATGATTTTGTCTACCTCGGCCATAAACAAAAATAATAATGTTAGCCTGAAAAACAAAAGACTAGTATTGATCGCAAATCGCTGCTACTATGCGCTAAGCAAGCGATTTAACGACAAAGCGCTCTTTCGAAGAACAAAGATCGAGCTCTACCAGACTCTTATCCTACCTGTCTTGCTCTACAGGGCAGAATCTTGAGTAATGATACAAAAGGATAAATCTATTCTGGGAGTCTTCGAGAAATAAATACTTCACGCAATATTTGGATACATAATAATCCAATAATCCATGAAATCTATGCGCTTTATAGCGACATTGACACGTGTTCAAACAGACCAAATCCCGCGGCTTGGATCACGTTGTACGAATTCGGCAGTAAACCCGATAGGTGGCCCAAGAAGTGCGATCAAAACTTCTTTCGATGGACCATGTGAAAGGTGTGACGAACTATCTTCGGAGCGCAAAAGACCTAAGCGCTTGGAATCATTTTATACTTGCTGCTCCCAATGAATTATTTCTGGAGATTTTGGACAGTATGTTCTTTTAATGAAACTTTTTGTTTTTCAAAATTATGACTAACACAAAGTGCGTCACGGACACACACAATTTTCCATAGCCACTTGAAGTGTCTATGAAAATTTAACAAAATTTCTTAACAAAGCGTTAAGAAAATAGCAATTTTATACTATGAAATCGTGCGTCCTTCCGCTGGAAATACACATTTATTATTTTAAATTTTGTTTAAATTGTTGATATATTCCAAACGTATTCTTCCCTAAATCCTTCTCTGTGCTCTTAAGGATCTTTCTTAAGAACCACAAAAAAAAATTCAAACCGACATGTTCATCTGCATGATGCCAAACCGTACAAAACCAACTTAGATTTAAGCGACATATCTCTCTTTGCTTTCACAATAAAACAGTTTAGCCATGTTAAAGTATAGACCCGTCCCAGAGAGTAGTCACACAACTCATACAGCTCCAACAGTTCAGTTTCTACATCTCAAACATTTTGTAAAACTATGTAAGTCATTCGCAGTGTAACCTCAGTAGAAAAAATAAAAGAGAAAACTAACAAAAAACAGCAACAAATCTATAGGGAAGCCAAAAAATACAATAGAGTGGAACGACAAGCATGTCCTGGCCAAGGATGTGCATACTTTTCTCACTCAGTCCACATTTTTCTGTACGTATCATGTGGAACATATTTGGGTGTGTGTGTGTTTATTAACATTCCCAGGAATATGTCTACATTTATGTCTTAATTTTACATACTACATACATCCATGAGAACCAGCAACCAACAGACGGACGGACGTGCCCAGCCACATGCTCATGCAAATGCGCTTAGCTTCGTGTGCGTTTAAGTGAAGTACATACGTACGGTCCTTTTTGGTAACCATAAAATGTGTGTTCTGTGCGAACGGGCAATGGTTTAGGAGTGTGGCTTATGGTCAGTTTGTTACATTATCTTCGCATGGCCAAAAGGTCCTGAAAACAAATTTTTATTTTATGGCTTTTGTGCCATTCTCGAATAAAATGACACCAGAACAAACAAAAAATGAATGTCAAAATGACACAAAAATTTCTTCACAGTATGAAATTTATGCCGAAAACTGTCTAGTGTTATTACTTTACCAACTCACATACACACAAACATCTATACTTATTCAAAAGTACATGTTTATTTGTTTGTTTATTTAACTATCTCATCATGTTGTACTTATTTCTTTTTCGATGACCACTAGTTAAAGTTTATTGCACCATTTTGTACACCACTAACGAGTAAAATGTTAATTTTTATGATATTCTCGTGTCGTTTCAGTTGAAATCTAATGATAAATTGTAACCAAATACTGTCTATTGGCATTAATTGTGATGCCCGAACCAAATTGGGGGTAAGTGGATTTATTTCGTTTCTTTTACATTTGTGTTTGTATGTATTATTTAAACCTTTCGCATTATTTGTTGGAGCATTGAAGTATTTGCATAAAATTAATTGTTTTAAAAGATTACGCCGTGGCATACACGGAAAAAAATTTTGATATAAGATGTAGTTTTACTCGGAGATGATTTAATTGTGTTTTTATTAAAAACAAACTTGTGTGTATGAATTGTCATCGTCTTTCCTAGTTGTTATCAATGTAATAACCAATTTTATTGAATACTTAAAAATTTTTCTGACTCCAGTAATAACACAGTCAAACAGTATTTTTATAGACTGCACCACACACACGCATGGGCGGAAGGATATATTCAGTTTGTTCTTCTATTTGTACCGCCCAAAAGGATGCGTGGTAGCTATGACAATGCATATATATGTACTAGATCAGCGTTGAAATCTGAGTCGATTTAAAAATGTACAAAACTCTGTCCGTGCGTGTGTCTGTCCCATATGAATATGATCGTGAATACTCCTAATATTTTCATTACTTCTTGTAAAAATAAGTATCTAAGCCTCGGTATAGCCGAAGTACTTTTCAAGCAATAATAATAAATTAAATATTAGAACTCTGCACTCACCAGTTTTCTAATCAGTTGAATCGCTAGAGCCCAATTTTTATGCCGTATGTTGTAATAAGAGCAAAATGATTGTTGCGCTACAGTCAATGAAACGGTGTTTCAATAGCAATCATGAACGCAGAGCACACATTTTGCTCCACTGAATGATACCATGATACTTAATTCCTATCAACTTCCCTTGCATTTCCTAACACCTTCGCCCCACCCCGCTGTGTCTGTTCGAAGTAGCTGCTAATTCCAATTTAAACAAATTTTTGGTCCGTCCTGTACATTTATTTTTAATTTTGTCACACTTTACCTTAGATTACATGTAAGACATATATTTTATCCCATTTCATTTATTACAACCCCAACTCTTGTATTTCCCATACACATTTCTTGCAGTGTATACTGCTCAACCATTGCTAACACCCCTTTTACTTTTGGGAAACATCAAAATATTTTCATCTAAAGTCTAAGAAAACCGCACTGTTAAAACACTCTCCAAAAAGATTATTATCAAATGGTCAAAACTTTTTGGATATCACAGAAACTATTAAAATTTCACATTCAGTTTTCCAATGTGGTCAGATGCGGTTGAAGCTTAACTTGCAAACCAAAACATTTGCTTTAGACCAAACAATTTCATCCTTTCTCTTAAGTTTTTAACAAATACACACACATACATAAAAAAACAAGATGACAACAGCAAGGCATAACGAAAGGCATTTGGCTGCAGTAACACACCAATTGGGCTTAGAGAGACACAAAAGAATTCCAAGTATTTGAGTTGGCACTTTAGTGTCCCAGCGCTTAGAACAAAGGGCGACAACAAAATTTGTGCTTGACATCTTTACATCTTTCGATGGGCAGACGTGTTGCAAGCAGATAACAGCAGATAACAATTTGTGTCTTACATCTTGCAATTAAAGTGTTGGTATATTTTTTTAATTACAAAAATTGTATATTTCTTACGAAGATCTATTTTCTTAGATGTCAGGAGTTATTTTTGTTGTTTCTGACAGGACTTTCACACCTTACGCCGGAAGAGGTGGTCAATGTTTGCTGCAGTAGGCAGTTAGTTTGCTTGGTCCAACAAAATTTAAATTCTGCCGACAAGGTAAAAAACTTAGAAAAACAAATAAAGTTGGCTTGGTTAGGTTGAAGACTAATAATCACTTGATCATAAGACTTTATTCTTTATTCTATGTATTCTGATGTATTATCCGATGCAACTTTATATAAATTTAGTAGTCGGAGTAGGCATGACATATGTGGATACACAATGACAAAGCCGGCTCAAAACTTTTGTGAATTTCATTATATTTTACATGTTGCATGTCGATGCCATGTTGCATTGAGACTATCAAAATACCACTTCCCTGAGAATTGCATACTTCTTCTATGAGGATCTGGGCAATGGCAGAGCAAATGCTCAATAGTTTCTTTTTCCTCCTCATTGTCACACAGTTCACCATAGTCCTCCTGTTCGATGTAAAGGCTCTAACGTCACAATGTCCAGAAATTAAGTCTATTAATCGCCTGGCAACCTTTTCATCCACCTCCAAGAGTGACCTGGCTCTGATCTCCATCCAGTTCTGGCCCAGTATCCCGTAATATTATGTTGTTTAATGTACCGGTTCAAAATGCCGTATATATGACACATTGTTGGACCCACTGATTCATCCTTCGGTCGGATTCTATTGATAAGCCTTTCCTGTGCCAAATCATCTGTCATCTCGTTCCCTTGTATGTCACTAAGTCCGGGGACCCAGCAGCGTCGAACACTATTACCTGGCAATATCGAAAGCACCATTCTGCATCTATGCTCCATCCAGTCTTTACTTTATATTCTATGATGGCATAGCCTTTAATACCCGCTTGACAATTCACATGGATTGTGATGGTTCCCCCAAAATTCATTGGCAATATTGCCCCCGCAGATTTCGTAATGGCGAAGCGTTACAATCATCATCCAATTGGATATGTTGGCTGCAATTGAGATCCTCCCTGAAGACTGCTGATTCTGTTTCGATGTCTATTTTTGAGCCGATAGTGAACCCTCCAAATGGTAGGGAAACATTTTAGTCATTTCTATCAGAGATCAATATTACCGAATATAATGAAATTTTCGTTCTGCTGTGCAGTCCTCCGTAGTTTCCATGTCTACTGAACCATAACAGTATCGATGTGTGATCCAACTACAATTGCAACCAGAGCCAAGGTTGTCGTAATCTTATCGCCTTTTAAGCCACTACGGATAGTGTATGGTGCCGCAGGTTGAAGGTCATATCCAGCGCCGCTAGTGGTGTGCTTTGTCAAGCACCTTTTATATATAGTGAATACAACTCGCATTACACAACTTCTCAGCATTAATTCACTCTCCGTGTCCAATACCCCCCACCGTACAAGGCGTTCAAGCTTGCTATGGGACGTTTTACCTTGGTGTGTATCCAATATACCTTTGTGGGTTGCCGTCCCCAACTTTTGCCTACAGTGTTTCGGCAGGCGTAATTTCCTCCGAGTGGCTTTTTCAGTTTAATTTTCTATCCCAAAGTCGTTGCACATCTTCCAGTATCGAGAATGACCACGTCGGCCGTAAAAAGATCATAATCTTCCTTCCATTTCTCTCAAAAGTCTTGAGAACGCCGTTAACCACCAGTATCCGCAACAATGGGGGCTGCATTCCAACATAAAGTTGGTAGTGGCATTTTTGCCCTCAATGGCTTCACAGAAATTCATCCATAAAGGCCACTTAGGCCGCTTTTATAATCTTTAAAGCTCTTTAGAATGCTTGCCCGTGTTGAACAACTTCATTGTTCTCCTCCGCCGTTTATTCCTTTTCTTTACTGTTTCTCAATGCTTGAAAAGGCCGCAGTAACATTCGGCTGTCCTCGACCAATTATATCTATATCACTGTCTTACGCGTACAGCATGCGACATTTATTTAAGATGGTACCAGTCATGTCTACTGCAGCCTTCCGCATAATCATCTTCATTATAATGTTATGGAGATCACATGACAGACTATCGCCTCGTCTAAAGCCTTACTTGGTGGAAAATGGTTACGTCAGATGTTTGCTAATTTTTACTGAAGACCCCAATCTGAGTCATCCCGCAAAGTTGTATCAGCTTCGCAGGGATACCAAACTTAGCCATAGCATCTAATAGCTTCTGTCGTATCGGACTGTCTAATGCAGTTTTGTAATCGATAAACATATGGTAGGTGTCGATCAGCTTTTCTTGGGTCTTATCATATCGGTTGTGGGTTTACCAGGTCTAAAGCCACACTGGTAAGGTTCAATCAGAGTACGAAAGTATTCCCTGTATATTTGCAGTACACTCTGCGTGTCCGTGACCAGATTTCCAACTTCGTCTTTACCTTAGCTTTTTACCTTTTGTAGACCTTTCGAACATCATTACATAGTGTTTTTTTTAAGTAATTGAGATATTTGGTTGGAGTAGGCGTTGGTTACCAGCATTTTTAGCTCTACTTAATCGCGTGCGTATCTTGGCTGCAAGTAGTTGGTGATCCGACTCTATATTTGCGCGCGCAGCACACGTGCATGCCTTACATCGTATTCCACATGACCAATTTGTACTGATCGGGGATATACAAGTAAACTTGTGAATATTTTTATGTGGGAATCTGGTTCCACTCACTGTGATGTTTCTTGCCGACGAGAGGCTAACTAGTTCGAATACGTTATGGGAGGTGGTGTTGTGTAGACTGAATGTTTCGGCAGCTGAACTAAGAACATCTCCCCTTCCTATTTTAGCATTAAAATCTCCCAGATCAATGTCATGGGCATGGTAGCGGTCATATAGTTATTTCCTCCAAGTGTTCATAGAATGCATCTTCAATGTCCTCGTCCTTGTCTTCCTTCAGGGCATGTTCACAAATCGGGGTGATGTAAAAATATTTCGCCTTGATACGGCTAGTGGTTATTCGATAACTTACAGGTTTACACCGTGAGACCATATATCGATGCCTCTTGCCGGCTGTAAATCTACATCCATATTCGTGTATTTCTTCATGGCAGCTGTAAAAGATGTCACAGTTCTTTCGTCGTGTGGATTACTGTCCCGCTTATCACATTTCCTGTATGACAATGTGGTCAGCCTTGTATTTGTCAAGGATATGCGCCACTTCGATAGAGACTCCATCTCTGAAGAGCAATTTCAACAGAATCAACTACAATTTGTAAGGGCTTTCAAAGATACATATTTGCCGCAAATGCAAATATCAAAGTATGTGTGTTTGAACGTAGCTGCTATAGAAAGTTCGGACATTCTAGAGCCTATCCTTAAATTATGATCCTTACAACGTTTGCGGGTGGTTCTTATATTTTCTTTCTTCGTGGTTCCATAACAGTAGTATCCTCGTTTTTGCGGTGCCGTGACATAACCCCACACGGACATAATCCCCAAAACAATTTTGGGGCTTATGTCCGGACAACTTGCCGGACAAAACCCTCAATTTCATTGGGGATTGTTAGTTGTTAGTCTCGTTGCATACTTAATCTGTCTCTCTGCAGCACGAGACGAATGCGGTGGGGGGCACGCTATGTCCGTTATGCCCCGCGGACATAATCCCAAATCGTTTTGGGGATTATGTCCGGGCACCTTATTTGCTAGACACAGCACTTCAATGTCAGCAATCGTCTCTATTTTTGATGTGTCCATATCCGTCAGAGTAACATCTATTATCGTTTCACACATCATGTTCCAAAAAGTGGGGGAGCTTTTTCTCGTAGAGATTTAAATCTGACCCAGTAGACTTCGTCCTCTTTACAAAATTAACACCTTAAATCAGATTTTCAAATCAATTGCCCAAGTTGACTTTTATTTTACTTTCTCCTTTGACGTTCAGGATCGTTACATTCTAAAGATAAATTGATCCGATGTATGGATGTTAGAGTGGGTCAATTTTTGTGGAGTTAAAAAAATGCACCAAGCGGTTATATAAATTGTAATCTACGATGAATTCTAAGAAAATTTGCTCAAGAAACCAGGGGTCTAAAATCAAAATCGAAGACCCAGAAACTTTTTGTATTTAGGGGGAAAAATCCACAACAACCCACGGAAGGCTCTATGAAAAATGCCCCAAAAAAAAAAAACGAAAAAAAAATTTCCATACAAAATTGGGGAATTTTTCATATGAAAAATTCCACATAAATTTTGGGGAATTTTTCTTTTATTTTAGGTAAAATTTCGTTTTTTGATTTTGGGTCATTTTTCATATGCAAAAAAGAGAGAGTATAGAAACTGATAACGACGTATGCTAAAGAGTGAGTAGCGAAACTGAGAGTAGCATGCCCCCCACCGCATTCGTCTTATAATAATTCTATATTTATTTAGAAGAGTATTTTTCGGGGTATTTTTCATAAATGTTGTGGGGTATTTTTCATAATTTTTGGGGAAAATTTCGTTCATTAGTTTTGGGTAATTTTTCATTTTTTTTTCGCCCAATTTTATTTTGGCGCATTTTTCGTTTTATTTTTTTGGGCATTTTTCATTTGGGGCATTTTTCATAGAGCTCCCACGGAATCGCTAATGGGTTCAAATGTGTGACCGACTCCGGCTCCTAACATTTTCCAAAATACCCCTCATCTTCACCCCCTTAGAGAGCTTCCATACAAAAATCAAATATTTATAAAATTTGCACCCACCGTTCAAAGTGCCCTAAGGTGCCCATAGACGGATCAAATATATGACTGGCACCCAATATTTCTGCAACCCAAATAGTTTCTCAGATCATATCACTATATCGTATTAGTGAAAAAATTCACAACAAGCGCGCAACTTCCCCGAAATCGCCCCTAGTGGGTTGAAATGTGTGACCGACCGGGTCATTATTCGCTCCTAACATTTATTCCAAACATACAAAAATCACATTTTTATAAAATTTGCTCCCAACACTCTAACTGCCCTAAAGGTGCACCTAGAGGAGTCAAATGTTTGATCAGCCTCCAATATTTTTGCAACCCCAACAGTTTCTCAGATCATATCTACCCTCTATCTTCAACCCTTTAAGGTGGTCCTCACCAACTTTTTTTTATAAAATCAGCTCCAGCTGCTCCGATGGTGCCTTCTAGAGGGGTAAAATGTATGACCGTCCCCCACTAGTATTTACCTCCTAACTTTTTTCCCAAACATACCTATTCCTATATTCTATTACTGGTCTAGGTCGTAATGTCTAGATACTGATTTAGTAATGTGATTTGTATAAAATGGCTACACTACTAGAACATTTTATTAACACTTCATATCTTTGATTCTTAAAAGATTGTTAACACTTAATATTTTTATTAAAAAAATCTTTGATTCTTAAAAAGCCCAAATCTAACTTTGTCTAAGTTAATACAAATCACATTTATTTTTTTTTTTTGTGTATTTGAATTGATATCTCCCTACCATATCTTTTCATATAAATCGACATCGTCATTTCAATGCTACATTTCTTCCACTGTAATTTTAATTTACTCTATTCCTAGAGATATTTACTAAATTATGGTATTTATAATAGCATTTTTAGTTTTTGTGGAGACTAATTATATTCATTTTTATTCTTCTACCCTTACCCGATTTCCAAGCAAGTTTCCTTCTTTCACAGTCCATTGTTTATCTTTCAAAAGTGATTCCAAAGAAATTATTTAGAAATTTTCAGTCTTAGCCTCGACGCTTAAGGAGACAATGACATTCATTATTTTGAACCCTTTTATGTGTGTGTCTTCTTACCCTATAGTGCATGTGTCGGTTGGTGTGTTTAAGGTTGAGTGTTGTCTCTAGACCAAAATTTATAAGTTAATTAAAAATTATGACAGAATGCTAAAAACAGTTGCAGGACACAAATGCTCATCACAATATTTTGAATATTTAAATTGTGTTGACATAAAACAGAACACAATACTACTCGACTTGCACAAAGAAATGTCAGCAAAGGACTCATGGCCAAGTAATGCCAGAAGTGTTGTTTTCTTGAGATTTGTTAACAACAACAGCTTAACGAATGAATCCAATGAGTTCGGAGTGGAAATGGCCGAGCATAAAATATTCCAACAGATGAAATTGGTTAAGATAAAAACATAAAATTCTTTGCTACATTTGAGCATTCACTTGAATTCCAATGAAGGTGTTTTGGTTGAAGTTTCAGTTTTATGTGCCAAAGACATTAACATTTCTTCAGGGAGATGTAGGATGAATGTTATTACGTACTACGTATAACGTATTATGTATTTATATTTATGTTGATGTCAATGTCAGAAAGATATCAACTATGTCTCTGTGACAGAAAAACAAATTATGTATTCATTTATCAGTTAGTCGTCTTCTTGTCTTTAGCTCACTCGCTCGCTCTTGGTCGGGGGGTGTTATAAGTGAATTGTATTTGGGAAAATATCATCATAAATCTAATAATAAATAAAGTCATCACATAAAATGTTTGTGTCTTAAAGGCAAATTGCCTAAATTGAATTTCTAATTTTATGTAAAACTGTGAAATACAACAAAAACAACATAAAATGGGAAGCTTGCAGAAGTGTTATGACTTGTATACTACTGTAAGGCTCTAAAGGCGTTAGGTAGGTAGTACTTTAAATGAAAATGTTAAAGTACTCTACATGTTTGGTTGATACTAAGTATTGCATATTAACTGATAATATATTTCACAGAATTTGATTACTGTCCCAAGAGCTATATATATATAGTTTACATAAATGTAGATCTACAAAGTACTTTAAAAACGCTTCTAAAGCTTGACAATAATATGCTGAGATAAGTAAATTATGTAGCTAATTTCAAGTAACTCCTTAACACGTAAATTAATGAAGGAAGTTTTATTGTTTTTAAATGCTAAATATCTTAGGCATCATGACGATAGCAAAAAGTTCATCAGTAAATTAATATCTACACTGCCGACATGTAGATCAAATTGTTTCTGTATGTAGGACGACTTCTTTCACTAATCGGAAACGTGCGATCCGCTAAAGAACACAAGTAATGTTATATTTGTTTCTATAGTAGCGGGAACTGTCTGTATACTAACTATCTCTTTGGGCGGAATAAACACTTTTGGCATGCCTTCTCCACCTATTGATTGCAAAGAAAATTTCGCATTTTGCATATTTACGCCTTTATTGCCGAGTACTGTATGTGTACCAAACTTTATGAATTTAGACATAAAAAGCACTTTTGCCATGCCTTCTTTGCCGACTAATCAGGAATATAGCCGAGTACTATCTTTTTATCAAACCCGTATTAATATTTCTTGAGATACTATCAACGGTCACCAAACAAAGTGCTTAGTAAAGTGATGATCTCACGCGCTGTATGGAATGTTACTGCGTCGTATTGGAACCATTTTTCCGAGTGATTTGTAATGGCATGAGAAATGAAAATCAATTGAACTTCCACTGGTTGGATCTTATATGGATATATGCCAAGACCTATCCTCAATCCGTGGTGCTAGTATTGGCTTGGATCATTATCTGGTTGCAGCCAAGGTGCGCACAAGATTGAGCAGAGCGAAAAACGCACGTAACCAAACACAAAGAAAGCTGGACATCGCGATACTGCAAACCCCAGAGATAGCTACTGCCTACTCCAACCAGCTCTCCCAACTTTTACGACACAACGCCTCTACTTCTGACGTTCCCGATACACAGTGGCAGCATATTGCGCATTCCATGGCAACCGCCGCTAGGATATGAAAAGCGGCGCTCAGACGAATTCTGGTACGATGAAGAATGTCGCATAGCGTCTGAGAAACAGGATGCTGCTTATAGGGCAACGCTACAGCCAATTGCAACCCGTGCTGTTAGGGAACGGCATAAGGAGAAAGCAAAACGGACGAGGCGAGGGATTAGGCGAAAAAAACGTCAGATGAAGGAACGGGAGAACGAGGATATTGAGCGATACAGGGATAGAGGTGAGGCCCGAAAATTTTACCAGAAAGTAAGAGCAAATGGATACGGTAATGGCCTCCCCACCTGTAAGGACAGTGATGTAAATCTGGTCACGGATACGCAAAGTGTGCTGCACATATGGAGAGAACACTTCCAGCAACAGCTGGTTCCAGAAGGCAGCGCACGTGAAGTTATCACGCCAATTGTCGACGACGGCTTAGATTGCCCACCACCAAGTCAAGCCGAGGTAAGAAGAGCAATATCGCGGCTGAAACACAACAAAGCAGCCGGTGCCGACGGTCTGCCCGCAGAGCTCTTCAAGTCCGGTGGCGAGGAGCTGATAACGAGCATGCACCAGCTCCTGCGCACGGTTTGTCTCTAAGAGTGCATGCCCGACGATTGGAATGTAAGCGTATTATGTCCTGTGCTGAAAAAAGGTGATCCAAATGTGTGCTCCAACTACCGCGGGATCAGCCTTTTACCGATCGCATATAAGGTCCTGTCGAGTGTGCTATGTGAGAGACTAAAGCCAGTGTTATCCAACCTGATCGGGCCTTATCAGTGTGGCTTTAGACCTGGAAAATCAACAACTGACCAGATTTTCACACTTCGGCAAATCCTGGAAAAGACCCAAGAGAAGCAGATCGTCACGTACCACCTTTTTGTCGACTATAAAGCTGCCTTCGACAGCCCGATACGGCAGAAACTACTTGAAGCCATGGCTGAGTTTGGTATTCCAGCGAAGCTGATACGTCTTTGTGGAATGACGCTGACTGACACGAAGTCTTCAGTGAAGATTGGCAAGGACCCTACGGAGCCATTCTTTACCAGACAAGGCCTAAAACAAGGCGACGGCCTATCGTGCGATCTCTTCAACATTGTGATGGAGATGATAATGAGAAAAGCTGCAGTAAACACGAGTGGCACTATATTCAACAAAAGCCACATGCTACTCGCGTACGCTGATGACGTAGACATCATCGGTCGAAAACTGCGGGATGTGACTGCAGCATTCTCAGGTATACAGAAGGAATCAGCGAAAATGGGCCTAACGGTGAACGAGGACAAAACGAAGTTATTAGTTTCAACGAACAAAGAATCTACTCGTTTGGGAAACTGCGTGAACATTGACAACTATAATTTCGAGGTGGTAGATAATTTTGCTAAGCAAGCGATTCAATGACAGAGCCCTCTCTCGACGAACAAAACTCCAGAAATACCAGATACTGGTTCTACCTGTCCTAATGTATGGCTCAGAATCCTGGGTTATGACACAAGCGGATGAATCGGTTCTGGCGGTATTCGAGAGAAAAATACGGAGAGTATCGGCGTCGTATGAATCAAGAGCTGTACGAGCTGTACACTGACATTGACGTGGTCAAACGCATTAAGGTGCAACGGTTGCGTTGGCTAGGTCATGTTGTACGCATGGACGAAAATGCTCCAGCTCGAAAAGTCTTTGACAATGAACTCGGCGCAGAAGAGGGCGACCAAAACTCCGTTGGAAAGACCAGGTTACTGAGAACCTTACAGAACTCGGTGTGACTAACTGGAGAAGAAGCGCAGAAGATCGAGGCGCTTATAATATTATTCTACGTGCGGTATATAATCCACTGGGATTGCATAGAAGTACCAGCTAAGTAAAGTAAGTAGTTCATGACACATAGCCTTTTTAATTTCAATGTGTATGAACGGTGCCACGCCCGTTTATCAAATCACAACCAAGTATAGCCAGGGACTATCAACCGGTCATCAGTACTATTTTGTAAACTTTTTGTATCAATCGGTCTATTTAAAAAGCCGTCAGAGCGATTTTTGAAAAAAGGGCGTGGCACCGCCCACTTCTAACCTTGCTATAATTTAAACTGTACGAACAAGATATATACCAAATATTATCTTTATACCTCTAATAGTTGATGATATACAGACGATTAAAGTTTCAAGATGTAAGCCACTCCCACTGATCCGACCCCGCCCAGTTTTTGTTGTATCACAAATTTTGATGCCAACTGCATCCACATAAATTTTCAAGGCGATTGGTGAAACAATTCTCAATATATTGCGTTATAAATCATTGGGACCAATAGGCGGGGCCATGCCCAAAAATTCAAGTAGTCTGATTTCACCACTGACCACTCTGTGAAATATTCGAAAAGATCGGTACAGCCGTTCTCTAGCCTATACGGTACATAAAAAATGTAAACAATCAAACAAACACAAACTCATTTGTTGACCCTCACCCTACGGGTAGGAGGGTATAAGTGTAACACATAGAAGGAGTCACTTTAGACCCTATGTTACTTTGAACCAAATTCGATTCATGACCTTTTAAGTCGTTTGTGCCATGTCCGTATATCTGTCTGTCTGTCCGGCTGGTACGCACGATCACTTTCGAAAAACGATATGTTTTAAAACATAGGTTAATATTTCCCCACAACTACTTACGGTATTCGAAATGGGTTACATGCCCACGCCCCTTTTGGTACCACCCATACAAGTTTACCATTCCGCCTACTTTAGAAATCAAGTAATATCATCAATACACCCAACGCAATCATTCCCAAACTCTGTATTTAGTAAAACTATAGATGGGACCGGCCGTGGC